>CM037791.1:1131345-1181345 GCA_021229015.1 Solen grandis
GTTGCTTAAGTGGATGGAACCTTTACATCATGCAGTTGACCTCATGATCTTGACCTTCGACCTACTTTTGATGGGAAAAAAAACAAGCGGAGCACATTATTTGGACAGTGGCTTAAGTGGATGAACCTCTTCATTATGTGGTTGACCTTGACCTTGACTTTGATGGGGAAAAAAAAAGGCCTGAAATACCATCAGATTTTGTTAGTTAATGAAAAGATACATTTATTTTTGGCTTATTCTGATATAATGAAAACTGATTATATAGGATTTGTCCTTTTATCAGTTGAAAACTTATTGAATTATTTGAAGAATACCTATCAACCGTGAGATGGTGAACATATGGTGAATTTATCGCCATTTATTTGTCTTTCCACCCCAAGTCAAAATTGTATACTTCTGCCAGACCACAGCTTTCATGGAGTTTAGGTTCAGGTCAAACCATATAATGTGTTAAACCTTTCCCTCATAGAGGAATCCACGAAAAGACCTATGTGAACAACATAAAACCAGATCAGCCTGCGAGTAACAAGCAGGCTGATCAGGTTTTATGTGGTTCACTGCTCCTCAGTGGTCTGGAAATGAGGATTTTGTAATGAAATTTGGTAAGGTATTACTGTGGTTTTCTGCAGATCAGGCTTTATGTGATACCTATTGAGGGCGTCAAAATGAGTCTATATGAGGGAAAGGGTTAAAGAAAGTGTGTGTGTGGGTGGGGGCTACATAGGAATATTTTTGGTCATGTCACATCACGGCATGTCCGTCCAGTCCTGGCACATCCTAACCTACACATGAAGAAGACAAAGTGGGTTGCTTGGGCATTAATCACCTGTAGTGATATTTCTAGATTATAATGTTGATTTTCCTTGATATTTCTCCATACCACGAATTAAACACCATCAAATGTGAACCCACACAATTTTCTTAACATGCTGACTCGACAAAAATTCATATCCACGAAAAAAAAAAAAAAGATTCTAGTAAGGGGTTTATACTCAGGTGATTGCAATGTATACTAACAAGTGGTTTAAGATTCTGACATAGAGTGATATAGCCCTGCATCTTCATGGCAGCCTCATAAAAATACATAATAAAGATTGGTTTCTAGTGGACAATCAGGAAATTAATGGCTGATATACTTTCTGGAGAGAAGAGAAGCACTCAACAAGACACTGTAGGTGCAGTCCGCCTTTTGTTTATGGTCCTCCAGGGGTATTTAGCCGGGCTAATCAGATGTCTGCCATACAAGTCTTGTAAGATTATGAGAATTTATAGATATCAAAGTCTATGAGGAATAGTGTCAGAAAAATGTAATAAATAGAGAGGCAGGGGCTTGGAGGATCCTTAATGATTCCAACCGCTATTGATTGTTTTTTATGATGCTCGAATGTGGGGACTTATAATATAAGGACAGGAAAGCAGCGGATTGTCTCTTGCTTGTGATGTAGCATCATGCGCAGAGTTTTGAGATTTGTAACTTTGTTTTCTAGAGTTAGGTAGTCAGCAAGTCTTGCCATAATTATGAATTCATAAGTTTACAAAAGTGACAATTGGATGGTTCAGAATGGTTTCATTTCATTGATTTTAGTACATCGAGGATGTATGCTCGCTCCCTTCAAAGTTTCTTTTTTTTTCTTTGAATTCATTTTTCATGGTACATGTTGTGGTTATATACTTTTGTTTAATTTAGTATTTTTCTTTCCTAGAATTTGCATGCTTTTCTTTCTTTCATGTAGTTTTTTACTTAACGAAGGTCCAGTAATGTTCCATGTACCTCAGACATTTTCATATTTTAATTACATTCCCCTTTTCCCTGAGAGCTAGATCTATAAAAAAACAACATTTGCTAAAACATTGCGTGAATTAATTTTTAGAGGTGCCAAGAGAGAAGGTCTGACAGTAGATTCTGTCACTTTGGTAATTTTTAGTGTACCTAATGACAGAAGTAATTTTGAGCTCTATTTCCTTGTCAGAATGTAGGTGCATAATGATGGCAGTTTGAGTGTTTTTGCAGCTTTGTTTTGTGGAATTGTAACAGTACAAATATTGTTTGTCATTATTTTCCATCAAGTTTGAAGTTTCACACAGAGATAGTGTGATTTAAGGCTTTAAATGTACCAAAATGTTTTTATGCACCCTATATAGCTAGTCAGTACAAATGAGGGATATGTTAAGTTCTGTTATCAATAGCAGGTCAGACTTGAGCTCCGTCAACAATACTGGGAAACCTGAATTCTTCACCCTTTACCTCATGAATATTCATGAACAGGTTTAATATTTGATGAACATGAATTTACTGAACTCGAACAATGGATAATTCTTTGCCATGCAGACAGTGTAGGATCTGAGCTACAATATTGAATGAACAAACAGAAGAGACCCTGATCAGATAGCTCCTGATACACATCTGTATGAGATCTTGGGTTAACCCCTTTCCTCATGAATATTTATGTACAAATTTATGACTTGATGAATATTAATTGACTGGTCTTAAAGGTGTATGGAATGGTGGTTTTTTTTGTTGGTTTTTTTTTTTTGTTGCTGTGATGACTGTAGAAACTGAGCTATGATATTGTATGAGCAAACAGAGGAGACCTTGATCAGACAGCTCCTATAGGAGCTGTCTTATCTAGGTTTTCTCTATTTGCCTATGCATTATAATGCATTTATATGAAGTTAAGGGTTAAGATTAGGCAGAAATTTTTATCTTACAAAACATTAAAGTACATGAGTATGTTAACAAAAATTATTACCAAATAACTTAAACAATATTTGTTCTAATAAATGAAATATTTTGTTCTCTTCTGAGAATCAAGAAAGATGAAATTCTCCTGCCAACAGAAAAAATAAATGCTTTCTGTCCTATCAGTATAAAATAACTTATACAAAAAAAAAAAAAAAAAAAAAAAAAAAAAAAAATTCAAAATGTTAAGGTCTTAATCAATTATCAGCGGAGGATATGGTACCAGAAGACTCCTGAAACTCTGATTTAGACAGGTAACCAGAGTAGTTTAATAATTATAATAATTTATATCACACTCTATCAGCTATTGAATGCTTCTGTCAAATTTTGAAGGAAGGGATAAAAAAAAAGAGCAAAAGGTCTTAACAACACTGAGACATTGACCTTGACCTTAAATTTTGCATTACAGTGAGGTGACCCTAATGCTTTCATCATGACAAAAGAAGAGAGTACTACTGCGGGAGAGAGACCGTAGCTTACTTGATTGATGTATAGAGTTTATACAGAGAATGTATGTTGATTAAACAGGGGGCCTGTTTAGCCAGCAGGTGTGTTTACCAAATAAATAGATCAACCAGATCCAGTACCATTCTAAACACAGCCGGAGAGTGCTTATCAGCAGTACTGCCAATAATCCCTTGATTTCCTTCCTCAGACATTTTACACTTCATTTCTCCCCTATAATGTTTGCTGATTGGTTACATTATACAGGTAGTAGCCACAGTGGACTTCCAATCAAGGATTGGTATTGTTTACAATGTTTAAATAAAGGACTGATTGTGAATGTTTTAAACGATGTATGGAGCAGTCTGTTGACAATGCTTGAGGATGTATTACACAATAGTGTTACTTCCTTTTATGTCAGTTCCCTCATATTTAATGTGTTACGTGGTTTATAATGGTTGTAGTATAAGTAAGTAAGTAAGTAAATAAAAGTGTTTTATTCAAGTGACAATTTGAACACCCGGCCCCATGGGCCTATAAGTCACTGTTAGGACATACAAACATAATAGTATAGGTAATATTTGGACTGCTGCACTTGCGTTGACAATATAAATTAAAAGTGAAAGCTATACATCTCTGTCATTCTAACTTTGAAAATGATATTTTTATCGTTTAAAAAATCCATGCGAGTCTATTTCGTTAAGTTCACATGTATTTTTGTTTCACTCACGGTGTTGTTCTTTCCAACACTTTACATTATTAATGTTTATTTTACATATTTTTTTGGTGAAAAATTAAAATTCTGAACACTCTCTTATCTTCCCCTTGAATGTAGCAGTCAGTTATCTCCCCCTGAATGTATCTGCAAATCTTTTATCATGCTGTTTTTCAGTCATTCATTCCATCAACATATCTTAATGAGAGAATTTATCTGCACCAGGGCTTCCAGATGTTGCTCAGGTTTTTTCTAGATACATCAGATGCTGTTAAGAAATTTCCAAGCATGAAGAACGAGAAAGAATCAGGAGCCCAAGGTTCAGCGAAAATTGCACGAAAAAAAATAGCGATATGAAGAGCACTTGTCATGCTCATATCTGTTTGCCTTGTGGAAATGAATTCATGCATCCAGATCAAGGCTGTTTTCTTAACAGCTGAAGGATTTTGGATAACAGCAATTTTACCTGAAAAATGTCTTGTGGGACATTCTTAATGAGTGATATGACCTTGACCGTGTTTGTCGATGGATGGCCATACTAGTAATGATTTTCAAGGTAGATCTGCAGATGTTAGAGTATGTGATAGATATACAAGAATTAATGGGTATTTAGGCGATGTTGGATATGCGCAGTGTATAGACTTGTAAAATGGTCCTGCGGAGGCTTTGCGTAAGACTAAGCCAGCGTGAAATAAAGAAATTCTATAGTAGAAGTAAGTACATGTATGTGAAGGATGTGTTAATTTAATACTATTGCCTAATTGGCTGGGTAGAAAAGGCACTTGCTGGGGGGATAACAAGATGCCATGCTGGTGAACCTGACTTGCAAGTTCTGTTGTTTCGGGGAAGTTAATAATTCAACAGAATTGAGTATACTTTTTGACCTTTCTAGTTCAGATTTGGCTCATTAGTAGTTTTTCCCCCTGCTTCACAAAGGGTGGCTTATAATACAGAAATTGTGTGTTGTCTGGTTCTGTCCCGTTTTTACAAAAAAAGTTGGATATCATTTTATATTGTGGATTCAAGGTTATTTGTAACAGGGGTATTCATCACATTCAGGGATAGCTCTGGTTTTGTCTTGAAAGAAAATGAAATCATTTGTCATAAACTCACCAGACCAGAAAAAATAACCCTTTACGTTACATGGACTCAGTTTGAAGCACTGGCAAAGAGAACTGACCCAGATCAGACAGCTCCTGTTATGGTCTCCTTTGTTTGCTCATTGTTTTGTTTTAGGGGCTGTCATTTTCTTGCAATGAGTTAGCAAATGTGACTTTGATATTAAACCTCACTAAAACTTTGATAGGTTATAGTGGTTGACTCACAACCACAAAGCCTTTACCACTGTGGGTTCAAGTCCCGGTCAGTTCACATGTTTTTTTGCATGTGGTAAATCGGTTTCTCAGTATACTTAGGATCATCTCCTTTGACACAGAGAATGTGCCTACCTTAGAAGTTCTTAATTTTTCAGATGTTTCAATTAAATTCATGTTTTAATGTCAAGTTACATGTGGTCAGTTAGAAGTAAGTAAGTCTGTTTTTGCATTGATTAACATATTTGGCATATACCAATCTTCATATTGTCCTCGAAATGTCGTTTTTATATCAAATTTAGCAACATTCTGGGAGTTTTCCAGCTGACGGTCTCGTGGTTAATAGCCTAGAATGTAGGGTTCCAATATTTTCGTACCAGATACAACATTTGATCTTTGAATAGAACATTCACCTTCTTTCATCTCAGCTCAGCCAGTAAATACTTTCATTCGAGTCCATGCATTCCAAGCTCTGGCGTTATGACAACTAATTATCATTTGGAAGAGTTTCGTTGATCTTGATATTATGGAGTGATGGCCCGTTCAACCCACCAGCTTCCTAAGTCGGTGTACGAACATTAAGCAAGGTATGCCTTTGTTCCGTCAGTGATGAACTATTAATGATACATTGTAACAAAAGATTATGGTTTGGACATATAGGCTGGGAGTTACTAATGGTAGACGAAATGATCCCTGACAAGACAAATACTGAATGATTAATCCCAACCTAAACTCTCCTCTAGCATATTTCATCTATAATCTCTCTGAACATCCTTCGAACAGAAGCCTGTCTGATCGCTCAACGCCAGAACCTAGCAATTTGACACCTCTAACTGTTTGCATGTCAGTCCTGAAAAAAAAATCTTCTGTGTTTTCTTGCAGATTTCAAGATCTGACGTTTTTAGTGTTTGGTAGGTTTTGATTTCTTGTAGTAGCGGACACCTGCAGCCCACCTTTGATAAAACATGTCATGCCAGACCTCCAGCTTGCTTTGGCTTCTCTTTTAAGTTCATTTTAAGCAATGGAGCAATTATCAGAGAGTTAGATGAGGTCATATCCAGTAAGGGGTGGTATGGAAAATGTTTTGAGGTTTGTACCAGTGCTTATGACGCCATCTGGACACCTGCTCCAGGCTATGTCTCTTGGCTTACCTGTGCAAAATGAAGGATTATTTCTGAAGGTGTTACTAACAGAAACTCCTACTAGAAGCATTGTTCACTCTGAACAGGTTATATGGTGTAGAATTTGTTGGCAGCAAACAGTGAAAAACCTGATAAGCTAGAAAGTTACTTACAGGTTGATCTGGTTTTATGCTTGTATCATCTGCTATAATCTACAAGTAATTTCTACTTTAAGGTACAAGTTAACTGAGAAAGCTTAGTAAGAATTTGCAAGATTTTATGTAGTATATTAATTCAGTAGCAAAAAACATTTTATGCTAGCTTGCTTTCAGTAATAGTTATTTAATTTGTTTGTTTGTTAGATTTATGTGCTTAGTTATTTGGAGAATTTGTCTTCTTGAGGTCTCTCTATCGTACTTTGATATTTATGAATTATCTTTTCCCCAATTATTACTTTCTGGTAGTTAAGTAAGAATTATTTTTTTTTTCCCCCAGCATTTACTTAATTAAACCTCCAGTGTGTTTTCATCACACAGAATTTGGCATGAAATTGTTTATCAAAAGCAGACTTTCAGGTATAAAGTAGACTCACACAAGACAAATTTCAAGCTGCCAAAGAAGTAGGGCTGTTAGTACGATCATTAATCACACAAAGATTGTGATAAATAATCAAAAGCCAGTCATGTACCGGCAATGTCTTAATGTTTGACAACACGTTTGTTATATAGGTGCTCGTATAATACAAAATCAGTGGGGAAATTAATTTTAGAAATAATGAATATTAAATATAGATTCAATGCCTCATTATGTAACAGATAAGAGAATAATTATTTCCAGATATCTGAGTTAGGTTGATTCTTGGTTCTCATCAAATTATAGGACAGATCACTGAAGTGGCTAGGTACACAAAATTACACTTGATTGCAGGGTACCATTATATCTGATTCCAGGGTGCCACCAGAGTCGGGTTCCTGGTTCTGCCCAATTTCTGTGGGTGAAGGATACTATCAGATTGGTTCCTGGTTCTACCCTGTGGAATGAGTATTAGCGCAGGGAACCACATGTTATAACAGATGGAGGGTCTGGAATAATGTAGGGCTGTACCAGGTCATTTCCACTGCCAGAAATCCTGTAGATGGACTGGTTAATTGCAATGTCTGATTTATGATTTAGTTTTAACATTTCCACAAAATATTTGTAAATAAGTGTGTGTTTGATTTCTTCTGAACAAATTTTGAGTCAAATCATACGTTCACACCCAGTAAATAACTAGAAAACTTGTTCTGCATATGAATAAATGAAGAATTGTCAAGCATAATACCTTTAATGGAATAATCAGATAAAAGTTGACCATTCAGGAAGAAAATTTGAACATGTTGGCTGATCATGCTTCAAGTTGTTTTTGATATGTCCTGTTTTGATAGATAGAAAATTAAAAGGTAATTGCTAAACAATCTTTGTATTAGTGTGACTTATGGGAGGCTTTAAGGCGACAGAAAAACGAGCTTAGCTGTATAATCTGTACAGTCTGTGGAGTCTTGACTGAGGAATCTGACTGTTAATCTGTACAGTCTGTGGAGTCTTGACTAGGAATCTGACTGTATAATCTGTACAGTCTGTGGAGTCTTGACTGAGGAATCTGACTGTATAATCTGTACAGTCTGTGGAGTCTTGACTGAGGAATCTGACTGTATAATCTGTACAGTCTGTGGAGTCTTGACTGAGGAATCTGACTGTATAATCTGTACAGTCTGTGGAGTCTTGACTGAGGAATCTGATTGTATAATCTGTACAGTCTGTGGAGTCTTGACTGAGGAATCTGACTGTATAATCTGTACAGTCTGTGGAGTCTTGACTGAGGAATCTGACTGTATAATCTGTACAGTCTGTGGAGTCTGGACTGAGGAATCTGACTGTATAATCTGTACAGTCTGTGGAGTCTTGACTGAGGAATCTGACTGTATAATCTGTACAGTCTGTGGAGTCTTGACTGAGGAATCTGACTGTATTATCTGTACAGTCTGTGGAGTCTTGACTGAGGAATCTGACTGTATAATCTGTACAGTCTGTGGAGTCTTGACTGAGGAATCTGACTGTATAATCTGTACAGTCTGTGGAGTCTTGACTGAGGAATCTGACTGTATAATCTGTACAGTCTGTGGAGTCTTGACTGAGGAATCTGACTGTATTATCTGTACAGTCTGTGGAGTCTTGACTGAGGAATCTGACTGTATAATCTGTACAGTCTGTGGAGTCTTGACTGAGGAATCTGACTGTATAATCTGTACAGTCTGTGGAGTCTTGACTGAGGAATCTGACTGTATAATCTGTACAGTCTGTGGAGTCTTGACTGAGGAATCTGACTGTATGGATTGCTTTTCTGTGGAGTCTTGGCTGTGGAATCTGACTGTATAATCTGTGGAGGCTTGCTAATAAAGCAGTGGAGTATGATCATGTTTTTTCTTGTTTTTATAATGATCTTTGTTGAAATGTGTACCACATACCTTACCACATACCATGGAATGAACAGTTAGAGACAAGAAACCCCCCCCCCCCTTCAACCATCCACAGTTGTGTTCCAGAGATGAGGTATAAGAAACAGATTCAACAAACATTTATTATGACAATCCATGGGTTATGTACCTAGTGTGTTGCTTAGTAACTTGTAAACACTTCACAACTCATTTTCTCTCCTCTACACCTTTATTTTTTGTTTGCAGATCCACCTGATTAAGCCTATTTTCGTTTCTACTTTCTCTTACAAGAACAGTGTGTGTAAGCAGCTCAGGAGTATCAAAGAAATGGATTAAACATACCTTGTATCTTGGATTGGGGCAAGATTCTGCAATTATTTAATGGCAGAGACATTTGCGAATTGAATGCTGAGGGAACTGGCATTTTGTGAAACTCTACAAAGCGTGAGATGCAGTTTTTACTGGTGCCTTAACCACGAGTCCCTTAAATGTAATTGAATTGTTAGGCTCTTGGAAAATTGTTTGAAGGTTAACAGATATGGAGTTAGACATACAATTACATGGTCTGAGGAAATGGTGATAGCTCTGGGTTTATGGCTTAAACCTAAGGGGTGAATTTTGCCTCAATGTTTAACCGAGTAGGAGTAATTTCATGCAATATTAAGCTGCAGTCTTAGAATAGCATAGGCATTTCTTGTGTGCCTGGAATATATATAGATCTAGTATTTATAGGAAATTGTACTGGTGTTTAAAGCATAGCTACATCATAGATTATTCTTTCCCCATCCTTGAAGATTAAAAATTCATCATTTTTTTATGATTTAGATTTTGTTTGTTATCTGATGTGCATTTTTGTGGAGATAATTTTTTTTTCTTCAGTTTACCATGTTAAGCAAACCCACCTATGTGGTCAAGTGTACCTGAAATATAGCTTAATAATGGAGCTGCAGTGTAGTGTGGTCCAGTTTAATGCAGTATCAAGATTTGGACCCAAAACACAGCATTTTAATGGAGTTGCAGTGGACAGTGTGGTCCACTATAATTCAACATCAAGATTTGGACTCTGATATAACATTGTAATGGGGCTGCATTGTACATAGTTGTCCAATATAGAGCAGTGATAGGGTTAAGATATGAATCCCAAATAAAGCGTTACAATGATAGCGTTATACTGGATCTGCACGTGTGAGACCACAGAGTCCGTGTTACCCATGTGTATGCACGAAATTAGCATGTTCGAATATCTTTTAACCAATCACTCATCGAGTGTGAACCTTGCTGACATTTAGGTGGAGATCTCTTCCGTCCCTTCCATCAGTATAAATAACAATTACAGGACATGGGTAGCCTAGCAGACAGGAGTGTTTGTCTCACAGGAGGGTTGTTATGGTGATGATGAACAAGGGAAGGGATTATTTATGGAGATCAGGACAGACAGACGAATGATACACTTGATTTCATCATAATTTTAAGATTATTGCGTTAGAGAACAAGAATAATCGGCCACTTGAAAGAATTGCAAAAAATTCTTCACTCTGAGTTCATATAATTACTGTATATTGTAAAAATACTGTATTTCGTGTATAGAGGTAGTATTATGGACACATTTTAAGCAACTCATAGATGCTTTTCCAAGGGTCAATTTAAGAGGATTTGAAAATTTCAAAAAAAAAAAAAAAAAAAAAAAAAACTTTTTAAATTTTGGCTGATGATTTTAAACGCCAGTGTGTTACTAATGAAAAAACTGCATCAATATCAACACTGAAATAGAAAAGCTTCTTGCATGTGTGGATATTATATCCATATATTTCTTAATTTATTTCACTTTCTCAAGAAAAACCTGACTCAGTGTGTGTGTGTGGTTTTTTTTTTACATGTATTAAAAGGAAAAAAAGTTCAAATTAAACAGTCAGTTTCAGCATTTTCTGATTCTACAAGAAAGCAGTTTGAATGTCAACATTCAATTATTTACACTGTGGCATAATTCAGTCAGAACTTGCACTGAAACTTGAACATGGCTTTGTTGCTGTGAGTCTACCATTGTCACTTTCAAAATAACCCAATATTTTCAGGTGCTGTAACGTGAATTAGTGACTCACAAATGGAAGGGCTAAAACTTATTTAAACAATGGGCGACTTTCAGGTCAATAGCCTGATAAAATTAGGACCATGGCCAGACTATCTGTTTTTATTATTAATATGGCATGAAAAAAAGAACGGCATTAGTGAATTTGATAGAACAAAATGTTTTTTTTTAACAAAATGTTTTTTTTCTTCATACATGTTCTGTTATTAATGATACTGTCAGTTATGCAGGGACCCTTGATTGATCATATTTGTTTCTGAGTTAGATTTTCTTAGAATACTTTGTAAATTTGTCTTTGAAGAAATCAAGTAACCCTTTATCTTATACTGACTCATTTTAAGTAGAGCAGGTCCAGATCAGACTCCTCCTCTCAGCTGTCTGATCAGGGTCTATTTGCTCATACAATATTGTAGCTCAGATTCTACACAGTCTGCATGGGAAAAAAAAAATCATTGTTTCATAAAGCATTTCAGTATACAGTTGAACCTGTATTAGTGGCCACCTGTATTAAGAGGTCAGTTTTAATATTACTAAACTAGCATTTTGGTATAAATTTGACATGGCCTTTTTCTATTATTCCCTTGACTGGCCGCTTAAGACAAATTTCACTGTATTTATATTTATTAAGTTATTATTTGTATATGAATATTTATGAGGTAAAGGGTTTAACTTTTACAATGTAGATCTTTTTTTCATCTATTAGCCTTCTATTTATATAAGCTGATGAGTCCTTCTGGCTTTCAATGGAAGATATCACTGTTTTTGGGGACACCAGTGTCGGAAACCCACAAGCACTCATTCCGTTACTTCATACATCACCCTTGGGATTATTAGTTAGCATTTGCTTGTAATCGATTATTTGAAAAGCCACGCCACTATATTCAGCCCCACTTGGAAGTGGGGATTTTTTGACCAATAGAAACTCTCATACTTATGGCACGTAGACAAACCTTTAATGGCTTACAGATCTTAGATCTCCTACTGAAGAGTACTGATCATTTATGTAAGCAGCATTTTGACTGGTCAACATACCTCTTAAGATTATCCATTTAATGATAAAGTGCTAGTCAAGTATCCCATGGCTGACATGATAAAGGCAGGAGTGGGTATCCGACACTGACCTTAGTACTGAATACTGGACTACATTATAGTCCTAAATTTGTCAACAACAGCAAATTATTGGGGTTCTATGGCTTGAATGTATTAATTTTGTATATTCACCTAGTGATGAAACATGGTAGTTTTAGCTCTGCTGTAGTTGCATCATGTAATGAATGATTTATTGCTTAACTTCATGTAGACTCATTTTGATACATTGGCAAGCAGAGCAAACAAACTCAGATCATAAATATGACCCCTATAGGAGCTGTCTGATTGGGGTCTCTTCTGTATGCTTATAAACTTTGTAGTTTAAATTCTACACAGTCTGCATGGCAAAGAAAAAAATCCATTGTTTCATTTTATTTTTTTTAAAGTTCAGTAAATGAATATTCATCTAGTCAAAAATTTGCATAATTGAATATTCATGAGGAAAAGGTTTAACATTAACAGTCAGATGAATCTTGAACAAAATAAAGTTTCTCTGGAACATGATGTGCTTGGGATTCAGTCATCAAACCTTATTGGAGCCGGACTTTAATAATTCCACTTCTGGAGCAAGGTGCCCCATAATTTTAAAGCCATATTACAGCGTTACAGAAGCTTGTGAATCGTAGCAGCAGCTTGCAGAGGGAAATGACAATCAATGGGTATTGTCTGGGAAAGTGGGCCGATGTACGGGTATCAGGGAGCAGACAATGCCTGTCACAGCCCATAGTCTCTCAACAACAACTCTCCACTCACAGCATTTGTCCTTTATTCATGGTATTTATCTTATTAAAATATAAATGGCTACATCGGCATGCTTTGGCCCTCTTTGCTGCAAAAGCACAATTGACTCTTTGGTTTTGAAGCAAGTAACATGTTTTTTTGTGTTTTTTTAATTTGTGTACTGGACAAGAGGTGAAATAAAATGGTGGTAGAGGCTGTCGTTTTCATTACAAGACCATCATTGATGTCAACAGCAGCTTGAAATTGGATAAACATTTTAAAAGCACAATTGACAGTACTCAGTAGTTTTTTTTCTGTGATTCTCTTCTTAAAAATGACAATATTTGTTGTTGTCCATGTTGGTTCCCATTTTTTTATCCTTTAGTTAATAAACAAGACTATTGACATGTGAGTTTAATACTGACTGGGAAAAAGAATATGAGCATGAGGTTGTTGATTATGTCCGTCATCCATCTGTCCGTCCACTGCCCACTTTTAGTTTGTTTATGAAAATTGGATGGTTTAACTTCATCATACAGTTGGTTTACCGGAGAAAAAAAATTCTAAAGAAAAATATTCTCGTATCAGTATTGTAGCTTGTTGTAACTTCTTGCAATGGACACTAGAAATATCATGAATACATCCAGTCTAACGCTGCCTCAGCATGCAGGTTCAAATTTCAGATTTTATGCTTTTAGCTGCTAATTAATCCCCTGCTGCGAAGTGGAAGGGGGTTATAGGAATGGCCTTCGTCTGTCTGTCCGTCTGTCCGTAACGTTTTCGTGTCCGCTCCATATCTCCTATACCACTTGAAGGATTTTCGTGAAACTTGCCTCAAATGTAAACCTAGTTGAGACGATGTGCAGAACACAGGTGACAGTCATGTTGGCTCAAGTTCAAGGTCACATTTGATGGTTCAGTGTTCATTCCTGGATATTTTTGTTTCCATGCTATATTTTCTTAACAACGGAAAGTTTTTCATAAGTCAACTACATCAAAATGTTGTCTTTATTACAAAAAATGCAGTTTTAAACCCCACTACAACAGTAGTGCTGAAAAGGTTTTTATTAAGGCAGCGGCGGGGGATATAGCTGTCCTTTGGACTGCCTTGTTTTGATTGCTTTGGGACTGCAATTTCTGTCTGAAATTATGGGCTGAATTTTTAAGGGTAAAAATACGTAAAACTGATTTTGTGGTAGACAAAGTACATCATGGGTTGGCAAGTAATCTTGCACAGTAATGCTGTTACAACCAACCTGTCACATCATTGTCAAGATAATTTTTTGGGCCTATAGCAAAACAGTGGTAACGTAGTAGTTCCTACAGATATTACATATAATTCTGTTGCACGCGTGTTGATATCCAGACATAGTATTGTCACCTGTAGTAGATCCATGAAGAAGTTAAAAACCTGGCGAACAGTGCTCAGCTTCTCGATGAGGTGATATCCCCCCCTACAAGGGTAGCACTGTAAAGTGCCGCTATATCTGTTATATTTGTAAAAGATGTGTGAGTGAAAACTAGGCCCCCAGGCAAACAATGTGTAAGCCACAAAACAGGCGCATAACCAAGCATGAGTGCCAAGATTTGCTGAGATTTGCAGAACTTTTTTGTCTCTACTACACTCACTGGTAATAAATAGTACATCTCACCATTTCATACTCAGAATGACACTTTTTCATATGTGGTCATATGTTGTAGCTTCTGTACTTAGTCTTGTATTATGTTGGAAAAGAATGAAAATAAGAGGTTTGGGGGTCTTTTAAAGTACAGAATTCAGATAAGATCATCCAAGTGCTGAAACATAATTGTCCTCTTTCTTGTTTTCCTATACAAATATGAAAACTGTATGGCTCATTATGATATCTGTTTGTTGTAATATAAATGTTTATTGCATTAGGTTTTTATCGTTCAGAATTGTGAAAAGAATAAATAAATAAATTCTTTAATTACATGTTATTAGTATGCACTATTAAAGCAACATCTGGCTGTAATTGGATTGACTAAGTCTAACATACATCAGTGACTTCTTGTAAGAATTGTTCTGGTATGATAACAAACTTAATTAAGGGAATTTATTTCATAATGGTTGTCAGATAACAGAGTGCTTCTGTTTGAAATTCCTTGGTTGAGACTTCAGAAATCTTCCTGCTTCTGGAAGCAAGCAGTTTTCAGCAAATTAATTAGTAAACCAGGAGGAAGGTATTAAGCAATCCAAACTATTTTTGCATTTTCTTTTACTTTCATTACATTATATTTAGTGCAGTTGTTTCCAATATTAGTCACAATATTTGCTTAACATACATTTTGAGATACAGAACGTTTAATGCAAAAGCCAGGCTCTCTTTTCTTGCTATTTTGGTTTTGACCTTTGACCCTTGATGGGTAAATATGGTAAATATAGGTGAAAGCAGGGCAATAAAGGTGAAAATGGGGATCAACCCTACCTCATAATTATTGTGGTGCTTGCACGGCCTTGGTTTTCTAGATGTAGGTTTATTCCAGTATTCCTTGTACCTTGGGTACTGATTGTTAATCCAGACGGGAGTAGAACTCCTATATATCCATATGCCTTTTCCCACTTATCCTTACACTGACTAAATATTGCTGCGATATCCACTGACTGTTGCTGCTGCTGCATGAACCGAACAGAAGTCTGTTAGTATCCGTTAATCTCAACTAATTACTCCGGTTTAAAAAAATCTGCGTTTGATCTTTCCTTCTCCTCAGTGCTCTTCCGGCCAAACTGCAAAATATTGAATTGATAAAAGACTGTATATATACAATTGCAGAAGCTTGAAAGGATGAAAGTAGGTTTAAACTCATTATTTGATGAGCTATATTTTGTGTATCTAATTGATGGGGGATTTCTTATTGAAATGAGGATGGATTCACAGTAAACATGGATGTAACAAGATTTCATGATCATTTATCTTGCTTAAAAGTTAATGAGATATACCAGGTGTTGATGTTCAAAGTTATCTCATCAAAGAGAAGATACTTTAGTAAATTACAGTTTAATTGGTCATCAGTTCTCTGGCTGCATTATTCTGTTTGGATTCAAGAATTCATTTGGTCATATACACTTTCTCCTTTTAACCCTTTCCCTCATATAGACTCATTTTGACGCCCTCAGTAGGTATCATATAAAGCCTGATCTGCAGAAAACCACAGTTAAACCTTACCAAATTTATTTACAAAATCCTCATTTCCAGACCACTGAGGAGCAGCGAACAGCATAAAACCTGGTCAGCCTGTGAGTAACTTGCAGGCTGATCTGGTTTTATGCTGTTCGCATAGGTCTTTTTATGGTGTCCTCTATGAGGGAAAGGGTTAAGAGTGAGGGTTGATGTGGTTTTGTTTTGTTCAACCAAGAAGTAGATAAAAAATGCTTTTTTGAAAATTGTTTAATTCTTTAACGATTTATATATTATTTAAAAATTGGTAAAGACTATTTATAGGAGTGGAGAGTTCCTAGACACAAAGTACTAGATTTACCCAGGTACTGTCCAAAGGGATTTGCATAAGAACTTATTTCTTATTATTGAAGTTAAAAAGAACAACATTTGGACTTCACAAAAAATGAAATTCTTAATTGAAGTTAAAAAGAACAACATTTGGACTTCAAAAAAAATGAAATCAAAATTGAAAGTTCATTATAGTAGTAAACATGACTTTGAATCTAAAGGTGGCAGTCTAAAACATGATGACGGTCTAAAACATGATGGCATCCTGGTCATGAAATGATCTTGTGTTATTTCATTTATTTCACAGACACATAGTACTAATGTTATAGTCAGGACCCATTAATAGGGATTGGTAGAAATTTGCAAGAACTTCTTTCTCAGTCATTGTAAAATAAAATACCTGAAGACGTATTCAGATGAAAATTTGGGTCAAGTGTTGGATTGCTTTATAATGGAATTGGCGTTCTAATGGAGGGTGTTGTAACGGTTCCACCTGGCACCTTGGCCTATATCATTAACAGAACCTGTCTCATGAACACCTTAGGCTGGTTACTGCTGCCTAGGAATGATCATCAAAGAGTGCATCTGTGCCATGGTGTTTGTATTTCTGCAAACAAAGTTTTAGAAGTGGGTATTGATGAGTCATCTGATGTGTGATTGTTTGGTCTGGTGGTCTACGGTGTGGTGCCAACGTCAAGGCACAGATTTGAAGGAGTGCAGCATGAAAGTTGGTACATCATTATAAAACCATCATAAGGTCTGTATACTACTGACATATTTTCCTGTGGACATGTTCATTAAGTGTCCTTGGATGATATTAGTTCAAATTTATTTCATTTACATCACATTGGGAATTTATTCTAAATCCCTTTAGATAGTTCCTAGGTTGGACCAGTATTTTGAACCCCAGACAGAACGATTATGTATGAGCAATGTATACTGCTACTAGTCCAATGTCTTCAGATGTATTTATGATACAGTGATGAAATTCATGTAATTATGAGAATTCTCAATGAAGCATTTTACTTACTATTAAAATGTAGGGTTGCTTTGTGTTACAAGTATTTCTAATGAGAGTAAACATAAATTTGAATGTAAGCACTGGAAAAAGTCTTTACAGCTTAACAACTTTTTTCTCACGATGGTGCACAAGTAAAAGACCACGGTAGTTTGAATCTAGGAAATTCTTCTCCCCAGCTGGATTTATACTCCAAACCTGCTGGTCTGCAGTTAGTCATATTCACCACTGGACCATAACCAGCAGAGATTAAAAACTAAGAATGAAACAAGATGGTTTTTAAATGATCCTCTGATAACTTACTGGAGGGGTTCTGGAAACAAAGTGCTTGTCAGAAAGTATGGCTAAGTCATCAATAATGCATAGCTAGTCAATATATTGCCTTACATAGGACTATAAGTTATAATTAGTGACTCCAAGATAGCTCCAATACAACAGCTTCAGAACTTCTGGAATATTTATAAGGAATATTGTATTGTTATACAATTGTTAAATTCCAAATTAGTTTTAGGAAATGGTGAAAAAACATATAGTATGATTTTTTTGGGTGAAGTGGGTGATATTTTAATATTTGTGTTTATAGGGATAGAGATTTGTGGGGTTGATATGAAATGGAAATATTTGACTTAATGACCATATGTGACTTGACTTGACTATTTGAGTTTACTGTCGCTTCGACAGTATTTCAGTCATATAGCGACGTCCAGCTAATCACGGGTAGAGGAAGACCTTGAATGCACGGAGACATCCGGGTAGAACCACTGACCTACCGCAAGCCAGCTGGAAGGCTTCCTCACATGAAAATCCTAATGACCCTGCCAGGATTTGAACCCACACGGTGAGGGGCTGAGTGTTAAAGTCATTGACTTTTCATGGAAATATTTAGTCTGATTTGACATTGAATTATTGAATTGATTACATATGAAACAATTATAAAGCAAAACCCAGTATATCAAGGATCCGGAGTCATTTACTTGAAGCACTGTCCAATATAATGCTGTACCTCAAAGCAGTGTAATGGATCAGCACTGTATATTTATACTGAGACAGCGGCTATTGGTCTGAAATTTTACTGATAGTTGAATGTGGTGCAAATTTTATTAATAATCAAATTCATCAGATGTTGGTTTGAACCCCTTTTGGGGCAAGGACTGTTCATGACCTTTTCAGGGGCAAAGTACTTGTCCAACCCAGGAACAGTAGGATTTGTACTAGTTGTAAAAACTTGATTCCCATTTGACGTAAAATGAATATTTGTTTAAACAAAACTATTAATCATATCCAGTTCATATAAAAATAAAAAATTATGGCTGTTTTTTTTGTTTTTTTTTACCGTACACCCGGTCAGATTAGGCGCAGCTACGTATAAGACGCATCCTAACTTTCAGGGCAACTTATTTGGGAAAAAAAAATCACTTATCTTATCGTATATGGCGAAACCTTGTTTTGAAATTTGCGCCGTCGTACATTTTGACAGACTGAAAACTATCCGTACGTCACCGGGCTAATCAGACGGTGAATCGTTTTATTTACACATGGCATAAGATTACCGTTAGACCATTATAATAACGACGGGTAGGATAAAGGTGACACATTTTCATAACATGACATTACTCAACAGTGTCCCCGCATTCTAACACTGGGGACCATTGTCACCTGTCAAAATTCTCCCAACTAACAAACATTACGTAACAATTGCCACCTGTCAAGTTTCTCCTATACATCATGAGGTCCCGTAAAATAAACTTATTTGTTTATATTGAAAATGGCTTCCATCAAGTTGTTTCAGTTTCTCACGATCGTTTTATCATGAAATATACCAGTAGGACAACTAATAAGAACTAAAGCAATAATCTGGTATTGTTTATCATGGTTTCATATAGACTTTGTGGCATATTATCGTATTCATTGGCTTTCAGTATATCCATTTTCTGAGATCGTATACCGGTAAATTTCACTTCTCTGCGATTGAAAAAGAAACCTGAAAAGCTGTATATCATCATATCAGGCGCACCCCCTCTATAAACTTGAATTATCTGGGGAAAAAGTGCGCCTAATCTGCCGGTGTATACGGTAAGTAACTTTTTTTTTCTGTTGAAAATGGATTTTTTCATATTATGAGTAAATAAAAAGTGTATCAAACGTTTCTAGATGTCTGCATACTGTAATCTTGGAATAGCTTGCAAGATAATACTGATGAAGAACAGCTGACATTTGTATGAACCCTTTGCAAGGTATTTATGTAGATGCTTGCATTGTTTTATACAGGTTTATATAGCATTATTTCTAAGAAAATGGGGTCAGAATGGCAATATTTTGATAACATTTTCCACATAAAAGCTTTCAGGTCAGTTTGTTTTCAGGTGTTACACTGTTCTTTTGTTGTCAGAACTGTAGATCTTGAGATGCCAAGATATCACGAATTTACCTGTTCAAAGTGAGAATCTCATTCAGTGTGATCTGGCTTAACATTATTAGAACATAGTGTGCAGTGGAGTAATTTAGGTTTGAAAGGTTATTCAGTGTTTTGTCGGTTTGATCGTCTGTCGGCACATCTGTTGGTAGAATTATAGTTTTTATGTCCCAGACTACGTGTCTCTTAGCTCTTCCAGATCTTCGACAAGAAGTTAATAAAATATTATTAGTTTGGATTGAACCGTCTGGGAAACATTTGGGTAGATGTGGCATGCTAGTCTTCAGACAAAAATTGTCAGGAGCAGTCAGATGATTATCATGTAGTGTAAATTTAACAGCAGTGCCAGCCTGGATTTGCCAGTATTGAAACACTTTGAAATATAACACTTCCACACCGATTATAAAAAATAATATTGGCAGTATGTTAACCATTATCAAACTTTTGTTGTAAAACGTTTTTGTGATCCTTGAATTTTTATGGACAAGACCCTAATTCATCAACCTGCTGAGTCTTTATTATGACTCAGACTTTGGAAGTGCAAATATTGTAAATGATGTTTTACTAAATTTTTAGATATTTCATAGACTGCATTGAATTTATAAATATTTAAAGGTAATATTTACACAAATTGACTATGTTTTTATAATTACATTAAAATTTAAAGAAAAAATTGACTGTTTTAAATTCTAGAATGCTGAATCTTGAGTCTAGAGAAAGAGGGCAAATTTTGGGGCTTTGTCACATATGCTTTGTTGCATGTTTCCCAGGTTGGACCACTACTTTGCACCTGGGAAGCCTTGCTTCCAACAGGGTTAGGATCCGCAATCATGCTACCACTTGACCACAGATTCCTTAACCCTTTCCCTCATATAGACTCATTTTGACGCACTCAATAGGTACCACATTAAGCCTGATCTGCAGAAAACCACAGTTAAACCTTACCAAATTTAATTACAAAATCCTCATTTCCAGACCACTGAGCAGCAGCGAACAGCATAAAACCTGATCAGCCTGCGAGTTACTCGCAGGCTGATCTGGTTTTATGCTGTTCGCATAGGTATTTTCATGGTGTCCTCTATGAGGGAAAGGGTTAAGAGATAGATAAATTTTGATTGATGATGGAAATATAATATCAGTCTTGCATTGATACCAAGCTATATGACATGCAGTTAGAGAAAGCTTTTTTAGTCCTTCAAATTCTTTTTTAATAAAAAAAATACGCAGTTCCTGTATTTTACATCACATGAAAGCTAGTATCTACAAAAATATGTATTAGAAATAGGTTTTCACTAATTGAATTATTAAGCTCAATAGCCAGGGAAGCCTGACTTGTGTTTTACAACCATGCATTTAGCTATATATGTATATTATGATTTTGTTATATGGTCGTCCATATTGAATAATTCATTATATTTTCCTATAGACAGCATGGTATATTATGTAACACAACACACAAACCTCCCTTACTTTTTCCAAACCATTGGAATATGCACTAAAGAGTGTTATGAGCCAGGAGCACATCTTGCGCCATAAATGTGTTACAGAGATGTTGTTCCAGGCTAATACAACTGTGTGGGTTGATTTTTAGGAAGAGAGAAGAAATGTTATGCAAAGCAGTAATTCAATAGCCACTTCGTAACTTCGTTTTGTTTTCTCTCACTGATTTACGAGACCAAAATGTCTCTTAGCAAACCAGATAAAACTTGATCACATTGCAAATAACTCACTGGCTTTTGTTTT
Source organism: Solen grandis (assembly GCA_021229015.1). NCBI lineage: Eukaryota > Metazoa > Mollusca > Bivalvia > Adapedonta > Solenidae > Solen > Solen grandis. Next base: position 1,152,689 of record CM037791.1, read on the forward strand.
ATTTTCTTTTAGTTTTCTTTTAGTTTAACCAAAAACAACAACAACAACAAAAAAAAAAAGAACAAAAAAACCCCCAACAAATCTCAAACATTATCCAGGCTGGTATGTCAGGGTTTAATATATACATTTTCATCTTGGGGACATGTGTCCCCTCGAATATTTGATTTAGGGGTCATTTGAAATTTTAGGGGGACATGCTTGCAGCTAGGTAATAATAATAATAAAACTTAATACCATTGTTGCAGCATTTGCGATGATCTGAATGACGTTGCTATGCAACAACTCTCAATCATTGGTTGGGACTAAGTTGTACAGAAGGTATCAGAACATCAGACTAATTTATAAAGAGAGAATTTTTCTGTGATAAGATTTATTCAAATATATAAAAGGGTGATATATGGTGAGAAAAAATCAAAGTTAGTCTAGTTTTCGTAAATAAAAACATGCTTCCATGCACGTAAACAGACAGAATAATATTCAGACAATAACGACGTGAGGTAATCGTTTTATGCAATGCCGGCAGTCCGGGTTCTATTTTAAGAAATGGAAAGTCCCATATCTTGATCTGTTATTCAGAGCGAAGCAGAAAAAATAAAATGAACATGCATCTGGAACGTCACATGTTGTTTCCAGAATAAAGGAAACACATATAGTAGGTTTAAACTGACAGCTATTTGACAATTTTGTGCGTCATCGAAAACCCTGGTATGTGCTGAAAACTTGTATGTGAACTGTACTTCCATAAGTGGAGGTTTAATACATACACTTCAGGCTTTCTTTATTCTTTGAATTCTTAACTTACCCCTATTTGTTTGGGGTATTAGTATGCCATGGCCTTTAAGAAGGAATTTTGTCATACATTACAAAATTTTGGGATTTGCAAGACACTTTTTAAAAAACAATTTTTTTCAAATAATTTTACAAAATAGACAACAACAACAAAAAAAAAATGTAATCTGAGTGTGGAGTCATGCTACTTGTCTGTGTTCTGGTACTATTGTATGACACCTTTGCAAATAATAATGTCTCAAATGCTTGCAATAATGATATTGGTATATAAACCAATTAACGTAAAAAGGCATCCAAAATTCATTTAGAAAAAAATGAGAGTACCAAGTGTTTTTTTTTCTCTGTATTGTTCAGAGGCAAGCATCTGTCAGAAATCTGCTGAAGTGTTTAATTAGAGCTACAGGGAGACGGAAGTGTTAAACTGTTTAAACCAAGACCTTTGGTTTGCCAGACTTTAGTGGCATGATGGATGCAAGTTCTCTGTGTTCTTGTTAAATTAGCAAAGTGTCAGTCAAACTTCAATTTCTGTTAAGATTTGTTGCATGCTTTACAGCTTCTATACTGTTGGGTAACCCTGTGGTGGATTGTGGAGTAGCCAGAAGATTTATATGCCATGTTTCATCTTGTAAAACTACTGAAAAATCTTATCATCCAGATGCATTAAGGGTTTAATGTTTCAGTCACTTGGAAACCTTTGTCCACATGAGACAGATATATAGATATATAATGCTTCCTCACTGCAATATCACAACATTGATAATCTAGTCTGAAAAAAATCATGAAGAAAGCGCCACATTTGGCCAAGATAAGTGAGAACTAATAAGGGATATAAGACTTTTGTATGACAGGTTTACATATCTACAATTGGTTTGTCTCTCATTTAGCAGATTGCAATGGGATTTTAAGCAAAAAAGAAAGCAATTTTCTGAAAAGCTTGCCCCTGAATTTTTGACAAAAGACATGATGACTACAACCAGTCACTTTTATCCTGACACAGAGCCAACCAGTCCTGGAACTACCCTTATATGCTTAGCCTTTGTGAAAGTTTGGACCTAGACATGTGGGTTCCAGCAGCCAGTTAAATTTGCTTTGCTATACAATAAAGGTCCTGCCCTGAATACGATGATGCATAAAGGGATGAAATTGAAAGCCCTCAGAATCTTCCATACACACTGCTTTCTAATTGGCAATTATGAGTGACTCTTTATGAGATACAGTTGGCTTTTTATTGGACAATTAATGCTCCACTAATATTACCCTTTCATGAAGGTTGACACCAAGTCCTTAAAATTGTCATATAAATCTTAATTTATTGTACTCAAAATCTTCGTTAAAATTGTTCATTAAATTCTCTATATGTATATGATACTTAAGTGTATATGATACTTGAGTAGTTTCTAAGCACTTGACCAGATGGAATCAAGTATGTCAGTTTTAAGCCCTAGTACCCCTCTTGGCTATTGCAGTCAAAAAGACTATTGCATACAATTTATCATCAAGGGAGAAAGAATGAGCTGGACCTGGTATGAGACTGTGTCTGCTGATATGATGGCCTTTGGCATCATCTCAGGACAGAGATGGGTGGAGAGAGGCCATTGTTGGAGCAAGGGCTAACCCAAGACATCCTGGAAAACCGCCTAAGTGATGATGGTGATAATTTTGTTATATCAGTCTGAGGTTCTTGAAGGCAGATCAGGTTTTATATTGCTACCTGCAGCTTATTTTTTTTTACTTATCTGTCACAAATAATAATGGATTGGGGGGGGGGGGGGGTCATTTAAACAATTTTAGGTTCAAAATGGACAATTTAAAGCATTATGGAAATCCCTGATTAGAGTATTTGTTATGAATTTGTTTGATTCTGCTAAAGAAATAAATAGCACTATGCTACTAAAGGACAGATGCATATGCCAGAGGTCAAGATCATATTTTGACTGGCATAGCTCTCCTACCTTACACTGGCTTCTGATGTAGTACTTAAATACAGGAAGTGGATTTATTTCTCTTGGGAGAGGGTTGCTGTGTAACAGATATATATCAATATGATGTAATGAAGATACCCTATCTTGATGTAAAGCAATGCTCACTCTCGTGTTATGAATGTTTAGGTAAACAGATGATTTTAAATTTCACGCCCATGATCTGGCAATTTTCTTGAAAATACTTTTTTGTTGTTTGAATCTTTTTAGATTTTGTAAGCCATACATTAGATATGTTCCCCCTGTTTGGTTTCCTCCTTATAATCATTACAGTATGGCCTTCACCTTCATGTAGAGAATAATTGACCAATCACCAAAACCACAATAACCACTCCAATAGGACTTGTCCAAGCAAAATGAATTAGATGTTTGTATTTAAGAATTAATTTAAAGTCGTATGAAAATGTTGAGCATTTTGTTAAGATTAATAGTGTCTTTGTATAAAATATGCATTTTGGCAGCAATCTTTTGTAGTTAAAGTATTATATCAGCTGAAATAAAGCAGTTTTCCCCAAAAATGGGGGAGGGGGGGATATAGATTTAGGTCTGTCCGTCAGTCCCAGATTTTGTGACATGCATAACTCTGAAACCATTTGTACTACAGACTTGATACTCCATGGATATATTATTCAGGACATGAACTTGCGCACCTGGGTATTTTCATCGAACCTCCGTTGAAGTTGACTGAGCTATGGGCCTTTGTTTTTGAAAATATGGAATTTTATGTATGTGACGCAAACACTGTAAGTATTTATGCTACAGACTTGATACTTTAAGGATATATTAATCAAGACATGAACTTGCGCACCTGGATATTTTCATTGAACCTCCGTTGAAGTTGACAGAGTTATGGGCCTTTTTTTTTTAAAAAAGATGGAATTTTATGCTTGTGAGGCACATAACTCTGAAAGTATTTGTACTACAGACTTGAAACTTCACAAATATATTTTTCAGGACATGAACTTGTGCACCTAGGTGTTTTTTATGCCCCCTCCCCCCGACAAAGAAAGGAGAAAAGTAAGGCATTTAGAATGTCTTTGTCCGTCCGTCCATCCCAAAACTATGACACAGGTACCTCTGAAAGTATTTGTGCTACAGACTTTAAACTTCATGGATATATTTCTCAGGACATGACTTGCTCTCCTGGGTGTTGGCCTTTGCTATGGAAAATGCGATGGGTGGGGGCATCTGTATCCTCTGGAGACATTTCTAGTTAGACATTTTATCTAAAAGAATCTGAGTTGGGAGTATATGCATAGATCTTTGATATTATCATTTTACTGGTTAATGTTATTACAGTTTATTTTGGCTCTTAGCACTGTATCCAACATTGAAGAATTTTAGAAAATATCTACCCTGGAAATCAAATGCACATTTATACATATAATATGTATCAAATGAAATCAATTAACTCAGCAACATTGCTGATCTAATTAGGGTAATATTTAAAAATCTTCTGTTCCAAACATGTAGACAGATGTTTTGCAATAATACAGGGAAGTTTCTACTTAGAAATATATTCAGACTAATTATGTAATCAAATAATACCTTACAATATGCCTTTTAACAATTGATATTGGAATGTTTATGGATTTAACAAAACCACACTTTAACTAGGTTTTACGTAAAATCAGGAGTGGGACTAATAAAAGATTCAATACTACTGTATAGATGGAAACTAAAATAAGATGTCTATAAAAAGCACAGAGGAAGATTTGAGACTAAACAAAAGATGCCTGAAAATGTACAGATATGGAGAGAAATCAGAGACTCACAAAAGATGTCAAAATGGTGTTCAGATATGGAGTGAAATCTGAGACTTAATAAACAGAGCCTAAAAATGTACAGCTATGGAGTGAAATCTGAGACTAACAAAAGATGCCTAGATATGTACAGATATGGAGAGAAATCTGAGACTAAACAAACAGAGCCTAAAAATGTACAGATATGGAGTGAAATCTGAGACTAAACAAACAGAGCCTAAAAATGTATAGATATGGAGTGAAATCTGAGACTAAACAAACAGAGCCTAAAAATGTATAGATATGGAGTGAAATCTGAGACTAAACAAACAGAGCCTAAAAATGTACAGATATGGAGTGAAATCTGAGACTAAACAAACAGAGCCTAAAAATGTACAGATATGGAGTGAAATCTGAGACTAAACAAACAGAGCCTAAAAATGTACAGATATGGAGTGAAATCTGAGACTAAACAAAGAGAGCCTAAAAATGTACAGATATGGAGTGAAATCTGAGACTAAACAAACAGAGCCTAAAAATGTACAGATATGGAGTGAAATCTGAGACTAAACAAACAGAGCCTAAAAATGTACAGATATGGAGTGAAATCTGAGACTAAACAAACAGAGCCTAAAAATGTACAGATATGGAGTGAAATCTGAGACTAAACAAACAGAGCCTAAAAATGTACAGATATGGAGTGAAATCTGAGACTAAACAAACAGAGCCTAAAAATGTACAGATATGGAGTGAAATCTGAGACTAAACAAACAGAGCCTAAAAATGTACAGATATGGAGAGAAATCTGAGACTTAAACAAACAGAGCCTAAAAATATACAGATATGGAGTGAAATCTGAGACTAAACAAACAGAGCCTAAAAATGTACAGATATGGAGTGAAATCTGAGACTAAACAAACAGAGCCTAAAAATGTACAGCTATGGAGTGAAATCTGAGACTAAACAAACAGAGCCTAAAAATGTACAGATATGGAGTGAAATCTGAGACTAAACAAACAGAGCCTAAAAATGTACAGATATGGAGAGAAATCTGAGACTAAACAAACAGAGCCTAAAAATGTACAGATATGGAGTGAAATCTGAGACTAAACAAACAGAGCCTAAAAATGTACAGATATGGAGTGAAATCTGAGACTAAACAAACAGAGCCTAAAACTGTACAGCTATGGAGTGAAATCTGAAACTAAACAAACAGAGCCTAAAAATGTGCAGATATGGAGAGAAATCTGAGACTAAACAAACAGAGCCTAAAAATGTACAGATATGGAGTGAAATCTGAGACTAAACAAACAGAGCCTAAAAATGTACAGCTATGGAGTGAAATCTGAGACTAACAAAAGATACCTAGAAACAGTACAAATTAACATTAACAGAAGAATAGCCAGAAACTTACATATTTAACTTAAAATCAGTCAGATTTAAAATTAACCTTGGTAAATAAAAAACACTGAAATAATAATAAGACTTTCAGTTAAACCTTGAAAAAGGTAAAGATTGAGACAAACTAAATATACCTAGAAATAGTACAGATTGAGACTAACAAAAACACTTAGAATCAGTTCAGATTGAGACTAACAAAAAACACTTAGATACCTAAAAACAGTATAGATTGAGACTAACAATAGATACCTAGCAATAGTACAGATTGAGACTAACAAAAGATACCAAGAAATACTACAGATTGAGACTAACAAAAGATACCTAGCAATAGTACAGATTGAGACTAACAATAGATACCTAAAATCAGTACATATTGAGACTAACAAAAGATACCTAGAAATAGTACAGATTGAGACTAACAAAAGATACCTAGAAATAGTACATATTGAGACTTACAAAAATACCAAGATACTGTACAGATTTAGACACTAATAAAAGTTACCTAGAAACAGGCCATATTTAGATTAAAAGAGGATGACTCGATACAGTACATGTTGATGTTTGACTATAAAGTAGTACAGGATGCTATGTCCAACTTAAGTGTAATGGTATCTGTGCTGCATTATACTGGTATATAACTGCTGTCCACCTGGCTGCAAGTGAAAATTATCAACTTTTCTGCTCTTTCTTGATCAGAGTTAATTTCATTGAGAATGGGGTATTTTTTATTCTGTTTGCTACAGCATCTTAACATATTCCTGTTAAAAATAAATATTCCAAGAAGAAACAGTAGAACATGTTATAAAAATTCTTACATTAACCTCTTAAATAAGCATGATATATGTCAAGTTCTCTTACATCTAATTAATATACATGATACTTCTATATTGGGCTTGAAACCTGACACATTGTCATATTGATTAATACATATTATCAACACACTCAACTCTGTTTTACACCTGAGAAACATGTACAAAATACCTGAGGGACACATACGAAGCTGTCTCTCTAAATTAAAAAGCAGTTAATTTTTACCTTTAGAAATGTGAATTTCTGTTATACGACATACCTCTTTTCTTTTTATGAAATGTGATTTTCTATTATGTAATCACAAATTTGAAATAATGAAAAATTCTGCATCATGATTAACTAGTTTATATACCTTCATCATGTTAATTTTTTGCTTAATATTGAAGGCATTATAAAAATTTGATCTTGATTAATTATGGGTGAGAGCCTTGAGAGTTTTTAACCATGATATTCTTCATGGAGATTGGCAGGAATATTATCACTGGGTCCAAGCGCTAGCAATCCAGGTATAGCTGCTTTACTCTGAAAGCAGGGTACCAGTCAAAGTCAGGTGACAAGGGCATGTACATATTTATGTAGAAAATGCAACATTTGCTTTTCTGGTAAAGAATATTAAGAAAAAACAATTAAAAAAAAAATGGGAACTAATTTGACTCTTGAACCAAATATTTTTGCAGGTATGCATGCATTCACTGTGATATATTTTTGAAGGTTATTGATATTTGGGGCAAATATTGGGCATAAAGACTTACTATAATTCATTTAGATCTATGCAATGTGCTGTAATCTTTTAAACTATGCTAATGACAACATATCACCAAACATTTTGTAGTGTACATTTTACCTCCTGTGTGTTGGCCTATTCCAAATAAAATCCTTTTATTTCACTTAATTTAAGACACACTCAAAAACTTTTCCCCCTTAAACATTTTTCTCTTCTCTTAATAGTTCCAGTCTCCTGTCACTTGTAATTATTGACAACTGACATGTGCAATCACATTCAAAACACCTTGACAGTAATTTTCTCCCCTTTCAGCAATAACTCCAATAATGAACTATTACAAATATGAGTAGAAATGAATGAATATTACCATATCAATATCACTTGATCACTTAGAGAGACTCAGTATGTTGCTATACAATCCAGTGCAGAGTTTGTCCCTCTGATATTGGGTAAAACTCTTTTCTCTCTGTGCCCCTCTGGTATCCAAGTCAGAAGAACGTAGGAAGGTGCTTCACACAACTGCCACAGTTACCTGAACCAGTGTACTAGGTAGTAATCAGGAACTGGTACTGGGGGAAATATACAATAGGCTCCTGGTGTATGTATGTACCTATTGGAAAACTTGGATGTCCTGGCAGTACAAGTGAGAGAGACACCCTGAAGCCACCGTTCCCGATCCTGTTCAGGAGGAGGCGAGAGAGTGAGAAAGTATTAGTGTGTCCAGACATAGGGTAAGACTTCTGTTGCATCTTAGTTACAATTAGGGGGGCTCTGTTCCTGTCCCTGTCTTTTTGATACTTGAACCCTTTAGCTCATGAATATTTACATACTAATTTATGACTCAGTATGTATCAATAGTATATTTTTATGAAACAATGGGTGTTTCTTTGTATACAAACTGTGTAGAACCAGATGAGGAAACAGATGAGACCCTGTAGGATCAGACAGCTCTTTCTTGGGTTGGTTCTGTTAAATTAGTCGATCTGTTTGAGGTAAAGAGTCTTCTTACAAACGTGGTAATCAGAGCAAACACAGATCAGAGTCTCTTTTGTTTACTCATACAATATTGTAGATAAAATTTAACACTATTTGCATGGCAAAAGAAAAATAAAAGTATGAAAGGGTGCCGTGGTCCAAGGGTAACGTATTCGATTATGGATCCGAAGGTTGTGGGTTTGAACCCCGTTGGAGGCAAGAACCCTTCATGACCTTCGCGGGCGCAAAGTATTGGTCCAACCCAGGAACCGTCGAGAGGGATTAGTATAAGTAAAATAAATAAGTTTAAACTAAAAGATTTTTGTCGAATATTTGGTATGTTGGAGTTCACCATATCTGCAACAATATTTCAGTCATATAGCAACATCCAATAGGAATTAATGCACAGAGGCACGCTGGTAATATAACTGATTTACCACTAAATATTTGTTACGTTTTGCTGTTTCCTACTTTTTCCAAGTTACATGAGTTTTGTTTAAGCATGATATATTACGTATTGATGAAAAGAAAAACCCAACTGAAATGCATACATTTAGAGTTAAAGTCACCCATTGTACACAATGAAAGGTATCAGGGTTTTCCCTTTCTGATTGCAATTGGGGGTCATTTGGACCCCCAAATCCCTTTTTTGCTGCAAAGCTTGTCATTTTACTTTACGCCATGATTGTTTACTGAATCGACGACAGACTGTAACTGTGACTAATTATCGATTTGTAATAGTGCTTTATGTGATTAATATTTGAGACACAGTCTGGAAGTTTTACAGTGACTAAAACTCGGTACTAGTCTACCGATAACTTGGCTTCAATGCCTACAAATTCTCTCGAAGTTCTTTTTCTTAAATACACATATCTTCTGCAGAAAGCTCTCAGACAAATGCTTAAATGGAATTGCATCCAGTTGGACTCGCACGATTTTATTTTGGGGGTCAAACGTTCAAAAATGGTGTCTGAGATTTCAGAAAAAATAGTGCATGAAAGAAATCACCATGTGTACATCTGTTTCAGCTAGAGGAATCTTTGTGTTAAAATGTTTCTTTGTAATTACTATTAATGTTTTTCACAAGACCTGGCCTTGTGTGGTGGAAAATAAAGAAAAAGGCACTCAGCACTCAGGTATGATGTTCATACCTCAAAATATGTTCATAAGGAATTTGAGTGTGATACTCAAATTTGAGACAGAGATGGTACTTAAGTATTGTCACGAACACGGGGCCTAAATAATACTATTGGCTCTTAAACATCTTCGATGGCTGATTAGAGCGTCCACCTCAGGAGAGGGAGGATTTAGGTTTGAGCCCTGGCCTCGACATACATAAAATGTAAAAAATGGTACTGGTATAGCTTCCTTTGCTTGGCGCTCAACATTATGGTAGCTCCAGGACTGGTTTGCCAGGTGTCAGGATAATGTGACTGGGTATGGTATCATGCTACATGTTTACAGTCTCTCAAGTAAACATTGTCTCCCAATGACTGAAATGCTGTCAGTGGGACGTTTAACCCAACAGACTATTATCTCATACTTTTCATAAGAGCTGCCTTTTCAAGTTACTGCCTGGCTTGAATTCCACCAACAATATTCATGCGTCAGTCACATTTACTCTACGGCAATGATACGGTCTCCCTAGGGCATGTTCCTATATTTTGCAGGCCATAGGGTTTGCCATAGAATTTTAGCGCGGAGTTCATGATGACCATATTTCGAGCGTACAGTGGCCTTGCATTTGTCATGCGGCTGCCCTAAGTTCCATTTGACCTATGCAGACGGCAAAATTTCCATTCCATGGGCACCGTGTTACAAAAGTATGGTCACCCTACGTATGTTGTAGGTTTGCCGTACAGCGTGCGTCATTACTTTCAATGCCGTAGTGAAGTCGTAGGATTTTTGTCAGTACTAATTTAAAATATATGTCGTATGGCTACCCTAACATATGTGACTGCAGTAGGATGTGACAGTAGAAAATTTGCCACAGCCCTAGAATTGCTACTGGCCATAGAAACTTTAGACCCTACAGCTCCTCCACCTATAATTAGCTGGGCGTCGCTATATGATTGAAATACTATCGCAGCGGCGGTAAACCCCTATACAACAACTAAAAAAATTAGCGCTAAGTAATACTTAAATTTGTAAACTAGGTAGATACACATTCCATCATTCCGGATTTACGAAATATTCAAGTACATGACAATGCTGAAATCAATTATTACCTTAATAACTAACAATACTTGTTAAGAAATGAAATATTTGGGTATTTATATTAGAGAAACAAGATTAATGAAAGTTGCCCTTAAAGTATATAAGTTTTACTTAGCGCTAAGAATTTTTAGTGGAATTTGACCCTAGTCTATTTCTCCGCTTCAGACTCTTCAGTTATCATATCTGTCTAGTGTCTCTGAATAGCGACATTGTTAAGCACTGTAATAAACACTCCTCACTGATCCTGGTTTTTCCTTGACATAACACATTAGGACACATCATGCAGACATATTAAACAGCTATGGGTATGTAAAATGCAGACAGGGCCTGCTGGTTTTTATACCCGAAGAACTGGAGTTCAAGCCAGGTGTAAGTTTTAGACATTTTCTTGCTGTTTCCATTTCTCTGAATATTTCTCAGATTTGAACTGTAATTATAATCATCTAGTTTTCATTCACTAATGGGTGTATTTATTCCTGTCACTCATTGTTTAAAGATTTGATCAGACAAATTCTCCACATGGCCATTTTATGACAAATTATAATTATGTCCTGATGTACTCAAATGCAATTTGAGATAGATTTTGTTCACCTCTATCATGCAATTATACCCCAGCTGGGATCTATTAAAGAATAGAAATCTCTTGAGTTGTCTGTTTTACTGCTGCATCCTGCAGCTAAGTCCCATATATATTGCATTTTTTTTTTTTAATTTATTATATATATATATATAGGTTTATTTTTGGTATCGAGGGTTTAACAAATTAAACCGCTCAAGCTCAGCGCAGCTGAGTGAGTGATTTAACTTGTTAAACCCTCTGTAACAAACATTAACCTACTTAATGTGTGGAATTATGCTTTGACGTTACTATCCAAGTCCATGTCTACACGCAGGCGCACAAGGATTGGTGGTATATACTAGGTTACCCATTAAACCAAGTGGTTTAACGAGTTAAACCGATCAAAAAGTTTGAAAAATACTGCAATTTCATTGGTCAAAATATAATTCCATACATAATTTTGTTTTATATTGGTGAGTGAAGGTAGTATACCTATGGTATTATTATCTTCTTCAGTGATAGGAGCAGCTTTAAGTTTGGCAAACTTTGTGAATGTCAGTCTTCTCATGTTTTTTCATAAATTGAAGGAATATCATCTTTCTGTTAATAAATTATTTAATTTTCATTAGAATCAATCCTCATGGCTAACAGAGAATGGGAGGCAGTCAAGTATATAGAACAGTCCTTGATGCAAAACATACACGAGTTGTTCCAGTAGTGGTTTATTGGCTTGTCCAGGGGTTTGATGCTTTGCTGAAATGTTCTAGAATGAGATTCAAAGCTTTTTGCTATGCATTGATTGGAAACAGCTTTCACAAAATTCAAAATATTTTGGAAAAACTTTGAAATGTTTCTGAGCATTTCAGCAATGCACCCCCTTGTAGGATATTTCAGATCGAGGTATCTTGAGATTTATAAGCACCCCAATGAACAACTAATGGTGCAGTCCAAAATGAAGAAAGAACAAGTCCAGTTAAGATATCTAGCATGGTAAGGGTTGAAATGGTATATTACTAATAGCCATCAATTCTGAAAGAAATATGTATGGATGGAAATGACAAATGATGAACAAGTGTTCTTTTGAATATGTGTCACCTGCTGAAGGGTCTTAAATGGAAAAAGTGATGGAAAAATTGTGACAGACAGACAGATGGACAGACCAAGGACAGAAAAGTATCCCTATATGTCACCTCTGCTTACAGCAGGTGACACAAAATTGATATTAGGACTTATTTAAAAATAGGTAATTTATCACTATTAATACCATTCTGCATATGCTTCTATTAGTTTTTTACTATATAGACACAGAAGGCTTGATTTTTAATTATCTGCCCTTGAAAATGACAGAAAAGAGCAAAAAAACCAACTTATTTTCAGGGGCAGATAACTAAAAAAGTAGAATGGAGAGTCCCAATTTTTTTCCCATAAATTTGTTTCTAGTATGTGTAATTTTCTATAATCATGCAATGAAAATTCTCATGGCTAGTTTTAATTTTCCTGCTTTGTCCATATTGTCTATATAGTAAAAAATGTATTGGCAGTGTATGCCTTTAAAGCCTCCTTCGCATCAGACCATGACCGCGCTATGCTCTCCATGACCAACACAACCTAATAGAACATAGCTAGTTAGTCTCAGTAAATATTGGAAAACTTCTTTCGATGTGAAGGCAATCATGACACTCCAATGCTTTTTCTTCCTTTATTCAACGTGTTCGCCACACGTAAGAATGTATGCCTATACGTAAGAAATATGTTCTCGGGATGATCTTCAAATAAGCCCATGATCAGACTATGCTCCTGGCCTGACCGCAACAAGAAAAAGCTGTGCTCTATACAATGGCGCCATGATCATATGATGCTCTTTTCATGTGTGGGCTACCCTCCCAGTTTGGTCACTAAGATCCAAAGCGACGTAAATTTTGAGCATGTTCAAAACTCGCTATGCTCTATCATGGTCAATGCCGACTACTTTTTCGATACGCTCTTGACTTGACTATTTGAGTTTACCATCGCTTTGACAGTATTTCAGTCATATAGCGACATCCAGCTAATTACAGGTAGAGGAAGACTCTGAATGCACAGAGGCATCCAGGTAGAACCACTGACCTACCGCAAGCCAGCTGGAAGGCTTCCTCACATGAAAATCAGAATGACCCTGCCGGGATTGGAACCCACGTGGTGAGGGGCTGAGTGAGTGTTAAAGTCAGCAACTTTACCCTCTCGGCCATGGAGGCCCCTTGATACGCTCTTGAAGACCTTGTCATGACTCTATGATAACCTTCACGTTTTCGCTGAATTTTCAGATCTCAGTGCAGTTGTGGTCTGCTGTGAAGGGGGTTTAACCAGTAGAATGGAAACTTCCCATTAATATGTTGACATCTGCATGTATAATTTTAAATCATAAAGTCTTATCTTGGCATAAATTCTTTATTAAAACATACATGAATACTATGGTTTTAGCCTATAAATGTTCTGTGATATTATTTTACATAAAATCTAAAACAAGGAAAGATGTCACTACGTTACCTTCAACTCTTTAACTCATGAATATTCATGTACTCATTTATGATCTGATGAACATAAATTTACTGAGTTTTTAATGGTATTTGAAACAATGGATTTGTCTTTGCTGTAAAGATTGTGTAGCATCTGACAGACAATATTGTATGAGCAAACAGAGGAGACCCTGATCAGACAATTCCTGGGTCTGTTTTGTTTGTCAATGTGTTAAAATGAGTCTATATACATGTATGAAATAAAAGGCTAATGTGATGGTGGATAAGGTTTTATGGATGCTTGCACTATAATAAATTATCTGTTTCAGTAAAGACTGAAAAACTGATTGCAGTGTGTTTAATCCAGGCAAACAAATATTTTCGTGGGCATCAGTCAGGGCTCATTTCAATCCAAGATCAACCACAGTCACTTTACAGTTCATGCTTAACAGAACTGGCTGGATGCCACACCCTGTCACATTATCCAAACACACTCATTAATAGCCTGTTTGAACTGTATTTTCTGGAACTGTCATTGTAAAGATGCTCACAGGAGAGTAGTTATATTCTTAATTGCATGCTTCATCCAAAATTATTTTCATTGGGAATCTTCTAAGTATTCCCCCCCTTTATCTAAATCCATTGTTATTATCTTTTAAGCCCATTTTGAGAGGTTGCAAATTAGTAAATTGGTTTATGTTGGATCCGGCATTAATATGAAAGACTGCCAAGAGAATATCATGACATAAGCTAGTACATAGTATATAGCTTGATGGTGTTATATATATATATATTTTTTTTTTTTTTTTTTTTTTTTTGAGGAATTGGAAATCAAAGCAGACTCAGACCAGACAGCTTTTTAACCAGGTTCTCTCTGTTTGCCCATACAAAAAATATTGTATATCTGATTATCTGATAATTCACAGTTGAAAAATCCACTGTTCCAATATACCATTTAATGTTCAGTAAAGTAATATTCATCAAGTCATAAATTTTACAATAAATTAAATCAGTTAATTATTTATCGTGAATACTGGATACTCTGGACTACCAAGGACATCTCAATGTATTAGTCAATATCACACACAGGTCTGAAAAGTATGTATTGACCTTGTCATTAGTCAGTTATTGTATAATGCAAATACCAACAAATGAGTTGTTTTCGGTGATCTGATCTAGATCAAAGTAGGCCAGACCTTTGACACTCTGGTAAAAGACATTCTGTTTGCTGTTCTTCATTATGAAAATGAGCAACGTCTTGACGATAATGATGTTTTTACCAATTCTAGTAGGGTTAAGTAAAAGTCATTACTTATTATATCTTATTTATATCACTATTGGTGTTTTTTATCGTGGTTTTAATGGAAAAATCTGCTTTTAAGTTTGGCAAAAGATGGGTTTTTGGATTTCTCTTTCGAATCCTAGCTAACATATTGCACAAATTTGTTAAACAATTTTGCCATATAATGTCAGTGAGTTATTCATGGATGCTTATGATTATGATCAACTATGTGTTGGTGTTCCGTTGGTGTAAATGAGTCCTCATATTTGTGGGAGATATTAAGCTGTCCTTAAAAAACATTAGACCAAGTAAACAAATAATCAGGTTCTGAGCTTTGTATGTTTTCTTGTATGTAGCCTGAGTATGTTTTCTTGTGCATAATTATTGACAAGTCATTCTTTCACTGGCATTATGTATTCTTCGGTAATATGTTTTATTTTCCCTTGTCAAAAAAGCAAACCAATTGAATGTGCAGAACTACTAAAAGTTGTAAACGAGATGAGAAATACCTGTAAAACACCAACAAAAGCACATGTTTTACAGACCTGCCATGGAAAAATAAGACACATTTCCTTCATGTGGAGCACTGACAAAAGTGAAGGTAAGGCTGATTGTGTCAAGGAACAATTGGATGTGGAGCCCATGTTTGTTTTACAGCAGTATGACTGGCACAAATTGTCGCAATATATTGATGATCTGTCGGAACCTGCTCCCACTTACTGGATTGTCTCACAAGTTGTTAAGAAATTTGTAGCTCAAGTCTAAAGTCTAGTGTCGATTTTATGGTAAGCATTGTTATTTGAAAAGGAGTAAATTTCACCTCGCTCTTGTTGATTGAGATATAGAATTTCTTTACTAATTGACCAAGAAGGTTTAAATTTTGCATACGAAAGGGAGTCAGGGAGTTGACATTAAATGGTACACATTGACCTTGCTGGCATGCCCTGTACCATTTTTAGCTCACCTGAGCACAAAGTGCTCAAGGTGAGCTTTTGTGATCGCCCTTCGTCCGGCGTCCGTCGTCGTGCGTCGTCCGTCGTGCGTCGTCCGTCGTGCGTCGTCCGTCGTCAACAATTTGCTTTAAACGACATCTCCTCTGAAACCGCTGGACAGAATTTAATGAAACTTGGCAGGAATGTTCCTTGGGTGAGGCTCTACAAAAGTTGCTAAAATAAAGTTGATCCATGAAGAATCTGGTTGCCATGGCAAAAAAAAAAAAAATTTGAAAACTTTAAATCATCTCCTTCAAAACTACTGGCCAGATTTCAAAATAATTTGGTACAGATGTTCCTTGGGTCAACCTCTACCAAAGTTGCTAAAATTATTCCGATCCGTAAAAAAACATGGCCGCCAGGGGCGGGGCTTATTTGCCTTATATGTATATAGAGAAACCTTTAAACAACATTTCCTCTGAAACCACTGGACAGAATTTGATTTAACTTGGCAGGGATGATCCTTGGGTCAACCTTCACAAAATTTGCTAAAATAAACTTGATCCATGTAGAACTCTGGTTGCCATGGCAACAAAAAGATAAAAAAATATGAAAACTTTAAAAATCATCTTCTTCAAAACTACTGGCCAGATTTTAAAATAAATTGGTACAGATGTTCCTTGGGTCAACCTCTACCAAAGTTGCTAAAATTATTCCAATCCGTAAAAAAACATGGCCGCCAGGGGCGGGGCTTATTTGCCTTATATGTATATAGAGAAACCTTTAAACAACATCTCCTCTGAAACCACTGGACTGAATTTGATTAAACTTGGCAGGGATGATCCTTGGGTCAACCTTCACAAAATTTGCTAAAATAAACTTGATCCATGTAGAACTCTGGTTGCCATGGCAACAAAAAGAAAAAAAAATGAAAACTTTAAAAATCATCTTCTTCAAAACTACTGGCCAGATTTTAAAATAAATTGGTACAGATGTTCCTTGGGTCAACCTCTACCAAATTTGCTAAAATTATTTCGATCCGTAAAAAAACATAGCCGCCAGGGGCGGGGCTAATTTGCCTTATATGTATATAGGGAAACCTTTAAACAACATCTCCTCTGAAACCACTGGACAGAATTTGATTAAACTTGGCAGGGATGATCCTTGGATCAACCTTCACAAAAGTTGCTAAAATAAACTTGATCCATGTAGAACTCTGGTTGCCATGGCAACAAAACGAACAAAAATATGAAAACTTTAAAAATCATCTTCTTCAAAACTACTGGCCAGATTTTAATATAAATTGGTACAGATGTTCCTTTGGTCAACCTCTACCAAAGTTGCTAAAATTATTCCGATCCGTTAAAAAACATGGCCGCCAGGTGCGGGGCTTATTTGCCTTATATGTATATAGGGAAAACTTTAATCAACATTTCCTCTGAAACCACTGGACAGAATTTGTTTAATTTTGGCAGGAATGATCCTTGGGTCAACCTTCACAAAATTTGCTAAAATAAACTTGATCCATATAGAACTCTGGTTGCCATGGCAACAAAAAGAACAAAAATATGAAAACTTTAAAAATCATCTTCTTCAAAACTACTGGCCAGATTTTAAAATAAATTGGTACAGATGTTCCTTGGGTCAACCTTTTTATCTCAGGTGAGCGATTTAGGGCCATCATGGGCCTCTTGTTTATTATTACTTTTTATTTAAATCTGTTCATTTATTAAAGTTTGGCAAGCTAGGCCAGTCGGTGGACTTCATCTTTTTTTTTTTTTCGTCTGAAACGTGAGTAACTTCATGTCATGCATTGATATTTTCAAAAATAATTGGTGCAGTTGCTCTGCAAGCATGCACTGCTCATGACACAGGATGGTAGTTCAAAGGTCAAGTTAATGCTTAAAGGTTATAGAATTATGGGTACATAACTTTCACATAGAAAACATGGTTAGTATTGTAGATTTAAAGTTGTGTAGCAGGTATATTATTAAAAACCTTCAGTTACAGCTTTAGTTAGCAATTATCTTCATTCCCCCTTCATGTTCTCCAATATTATAAAATTGTGGTGATGCAGAAGTTGGGAAAAGTGGTACCTAAAATCGTACATATGTATACCTTGCTATTGAGGTTAATAGCAACAGTTTACTCTTCTGTTGGTCCCAGGTCCAAAATTTTCATTGGCCTCAAAGGGATTTTATAAGATAAACAAAATTTGTGTATCAAATATAGCAGTTTTATTACTATAAGTCTGCATATACTGGTGTTTACACCGGCGGGGACTATAGGTTTGCCCTTAGTCTGTCTGTCATTCTGACCATCCGGAAAGCTGGATCCCGGGATAACTGTTTATGATATTATTATGAAACTTGGTATATAAATAGATGGCAGTATGGAGATTCTGCTTGTCACTTTTTTTTTTTTTCTAGGATCAAAATTCTCACTGGTAGGGGACTCCTGTTTTGCATGCAGTTGAACTGCAAATGCCTTATTTTTAATACTGGTGGAAAAGTCAGAAAATTAAGGGTCAGGATAGTTAATGACTTCTTTAAGATGACTAAAGATACTGAATTTGTTAAATCCCAAACCCACAACAGATCATTTATTTGTTTTATGTCATAAACAACATGCATAGCAGAGGCGGATGGGGTGTGTTTGGTGGGTGGGGTTTAGCCCATGTATGTTTCTGTGATTGCCTTTGTTCTGTCACACCTGAGGGGCCACATGTATGAAGGGGGAGAAGTAATTAACCCGCGCAGGAAGATGTACGCCACTCAGTTACTGCAAGTCTTGACAAACTTCCACTAATGGCTTTCACAGTGCTGTGTATATATGAACCCTAAGCAGATGGGAAGCATTGTACTCTCTCTGCCAGGAGACTGGTTGGCTTTAGGGGAATTTGTATTTTGTCACTGTGGTTATCATGCAAATAGAATTTTATGCCATTGTTTTTATAGAAATATTTACAATTTGATGCTTTTATTTTAAATCAATAGTTAAAAAAAATGATAAAAAAGACAGTTTTGAGGAAAATTAATTGCAGTAACTGATAGACTTTTAAATATGTTTATCATTAATGTTTTCTTGCCTTTGTCCTGCAATTAAGCATTAGTAAGGTCTTAATGATTGTTGATACAAAAATATATTGGTGGTTTAATGACTTTTTGATGAAAGTTTAGGCAGTTTTCATAGTGACTGAACATGAAGTGACACATGGTTTGGCAAGTTCTGAGTCATAATATATGAACTATAAATATCTGGCAAATAACACTTATTATTTGATGCCATTTTGTCTTCATGTTTCTGAGCAGTATTACATGATGAAACATAAAACTTTTTCTTAACACATTATTGCATTATTTGAACTCCAGACTGTGACATACAGAAATAAATATAAACCTCACTCCATTTGAACTTAAAACCATAGTTTCTGAGTAATATCACATGGAAAACCATGAACATTCTGGCACCTGAACTCTGGACAATGTGTTTGTGAGTATACACATGTAAAACCATGAATATCATGGCACCTGAACTCTAGACATTGTGTTTTGTAAGTATATCACATGAAAAACAATAAATATTGTGGCACCTGAACTCTGGACAATGTGTGAGTATATCACATGGAAAACCATGAACATTCTGGCACCTGAACTCTGGACAATGTGTTTGTGAGTATATCACATGGAAAACCATGAACATTCTGGCACCTGAACTCTGGACAATGTGTTTGTGAGTATACACATGGAAAACCATGAATATCATGGCACCTGAACTCTAGACATTGTGTTTTGTAAGTATATCATATGGAAAACAATAAACATTCTGGCACCTGAACTCTGGACAATGTGTTTGTGAGTATATCACATGGAAAACCATGAATATTCTGGCACCTGAACTCTGGACAATGTGTTTGTGAGTATAAACATGGAAAACCATGAATATCATGGCACCTGAACTCTGGACAATTTGTGAGGATATCACATGGAAAACCACGAACATTCTGGCACCTGAACTCTGGACAATGTGTTTGTGAGTATACACCTGGAAAACCATGAATATCATGGCACCTGAACTCTGGACAATGTGTTTGTGAGTATACACATGGAAAACCATGAATATATGGCACCTGAACTCTGGACAATGTGTTTGTGAGTATAACACATGGAAAACCATGAACATTCTGGCACCTGAACTCTGGACAATGTGTTTGTGAGTATACACATGGAAAACCATGAATATTATGGCACCTGAACTCTAGACATTGTGTTTTGTAAGTATATCATATGGAAAACAATAAACATTGCGGCACCTGAACTCTGGACAATGTGTGAGTATATTACATGGAAAACCATGAACATTCTGGCACCTGAACTCTGGACAATGTGTTTGTGAGTATAAACATGGAAAACCATGAATATCATGGCACCTGAACTCTGGACAATGTGTGAGGATATCACATGGAAAACCATGAACATTCTGGTACCTGAACTCTGGACAATGTGTTTGTGAGTATACACATGGAAAACCATGATGTCATGGCACCTGAACTCTAGACAATGTGTGAATATAACACATGGAAAACCATGAACATTCTGGCACCTGAACTCTTGACTATGTGTTAGTGAGTATAACACATGGAAAACCAGGAACATTCTTGCACCTGAACTCTAGACAATGTGTGAGTATACACATGGAAAACCAGGAACATTCTGGCACCGAACTCTGGACAATGTGTTTGTGATTATATCACATGGACCATGAACATTCTGTATAATGTGTTCGTGAATACATCACCCAAACCATGGCACCTGAACCCAAATTTAAAAAAAAAAAAAAGACTGAAATTGATATTAAAACCCTCTTTAAAGGAATAGAAGTTAGATGTTCCTGGCTCACCATGCTGACGGTCTGCTTGTTTTTATTATTTTCTGTAGTGTTTTCTAACCATATGTTATATGTTACAATCATAATTAGAAATTCCAGGTAATTTGTCTAGCCTAAACAGCATTGTGGATTTTTTTTTTTTTGGGGGGGGGGGAATCATAGTTAATTTGTAATTTTCCCCATGGAAAGGAAGGAATCATGTTAGATCAGCATATTTTGTGAGGTATTTGTTTCACAAGTTTATATATCGCAGTCTATCAGGAGACCCTGCCGGCTCACTGATATATAAATAAACGAAACTGGAAAGCCAGACACTTGTTTTTTAGATAATAATTGGCACCTTCCTCTTTAATTGATTAGATTTGGTGTGATTTTAAACTTGTTAGAACAGTCCTCAAGTTTACTTTTTTTGGTTCTTGATTTTTGGTTTGTCATGGAGGAAGATTTTTGAGAGTTTAGAATAGTTTATATGCTCAGGATGGAAATTTCTTTTTTAACTTAAGGATTATATGATGATAAGTGTGGATAAAAAAATAAATTTTTTTTGTCACCTGCTGTAAGCAGAGGTGTCACATAAGGATCACTTTTCTATTCATCTGTCTGTTCGTCAGTTATAATTTTTCCATCACGCTTCAGCAGGTAACACACATGTTCCAAAGAACACACTTATTTTTTTCTGTCATTGCGCAAGTAACATCTTTGTAACAGGCTTGACACATTTAAGACATTATCAGTCAAATTTGAATTTGTTGTGAATTGAAGGGGGGAGGGGGAGGCAATGAACAAAATTTCTGATTTCTGTGTCAAAATTTTGTGTCAAACTACTTTATTTTGCCTCCCTTTGAAGAAACTTGAAATTACTTCAAGACCCTTCTGTCAACGCATTTAGTTATTTACACATTTAAAATGTGAGGCCTGTATGACTTAATACTATCAAATAGCCCCTCACTGCTGTGGGTTCGAGTCCTAGCAGGGTCACTCCAATTTATCAAGTATGAAATCATTCCAGCTGGCTCAGGAGGTTGGTGGATTTTTGACTGAGAGCCTCTGTACACTTTGAGTCTTCCTCAACCTGTGACTGGTTGTTGCTGTATGACTGAAATACTTCTACAGCGACTTGAAACTCTTTACAACAATGACATGATAAAATGTTTAAATTAATACAACAAAGGAAAATAAAAAGTTTCATTGTCAAGTTAGACTTGTAGGCTTTTTGTTTTTGTCCAGCCGGCTTGTGGAAGCTCAACATGGTCACCACAATGTCCTCACGGTGTAATTGTGTGTTAGTGTGTCAGGACGTTTGAATTTGCTTGTCTGGGCTGTAACTTAGACATGCCCATCGTAGGATTTTCAAATAACTTAGCAGTAATGAGAAGGAGTGTCATGTACAAGAGTTGGTTGACCCTAGCCACTGGGCATCAGTATTAGATTTTGGAAACTTTAATTACTTGTGCATTTTGAGAATTGAAATTTTTTGGACTTTTGGTGACCTCACTAACTGGTACCTGTGCAATTTTGAACTCTAATTACTCTGTTTGCCAAATGCGTCAAAATGAATTAATCTATCTGAGGTAAAAGGCTAAATGGTGTATAGCTTTTTCAGGCTGATCTGTATTTGACATGATGATGCTAGTTTTGAAAAGTATTAAAAATTTGTTTGAAGATTGGACATAAAACTTGCATGAAAATTTTCTGCAGATTTTATTCACAACTCGTATCATTGTCCGAAATTTAAATGACCAACGTTTCTCCCAGCAGAATTAAATTTCAGCCAATATTTGGATCTTGTGTTTTCTGGATGCCTCTGTGTTTGTGACACTCACCTGGGTGTATATGGCTGTACCAGCTAGCAGTTGTACATTCACAGTTGCCTATATATCTAAATGTACAGGTGTTATGCTGGCATGCATTTACCTGCATCCCCCCTCCCCTATCTCGTGTGTCATGCACCGTGCAGCTTCTCTTCATACGCATGCACTCCATACATCCTCCTGTTTTCCCGCTTTGCTACACCGTCAAAACTTGTGATACAGCCCGCGTGCGTAGGTAGACCTATATATACAGGTACTTCTTAGGGGATAAAAACTCTCTCTCACAGAATGATTGAAACCAGTCCAGTTCCCAGATACGAGGATTCTCAGAGTAAAGAAAAAAACTAAGGCAATCATTTTGGCACTTGGTACCTTCACAATAATCAAGACCCATTACTGGTGACATCAGTGCATAGAAAGGAAAATTATGTTTTGATTATCAATGCAGTTATCAACATGCTTGTAAATGGCAATATAAAATTGTTTAATTGTTGGTTGAATTGTCTGTATAATTAAAATAAGGAAATATTATCTTTAAGACTCAAAGTCCTGCACAGAAAAGAATGTAAGTGTTGAGTTAATGAGAAAATGATAACTATTGATTATTTCCATCAGTTTCTTACTATTTGATGTTTAAATATAATTGAAATCATTTAATTAAGTAAAGTATTACTCTGAAGTTGAATAAAAATATTTAACTTACAGAGATATACCAAGTCATTATTAAAATTGTATATGATCAATATCTAATGATTTTTTGTGTCACCTGCAGAAAGCAGAAATGACACAGTGGGATCACTTCTCCAACATCTGTCTATCCATCTGTCACACTGTCATACTTTTTTCATTGGCTTCTCCAACAGGTGACACATGTTCCAATGAACACTTCTTTTTTCCCCATAACATAGTATGTATTAATTTATGATATTTATATTTCCTTGACTAAAAATAAATATCTTTACCGCCTTGGAAGCTGGAGGTTGTGGGTTCAATCCCCGGCCGCGACATACCAAAGTCATAAAAAAATGGTACTGTTATAGCTCCCTTGCTTGGCGCTCAGCATATAATGGTAGTTGCAGGACTGGTTGTCAGGATATTGTGACTGGGTGTGGTATCATGCCACATGTCTATGGCATGATACTGCAGTGTGGCAGCTCTATATCTGTCTCAAGTGGACATCGTCTCCAAATGACTGAACTACTGTCTGTAGGACGTTTAACTAAACAAAACAAAACAAACAAATATGTTTTGTTTTAAATTCAAACATATTTTGATATCCTCTATAAGTACCATAGTAGAATTAGCCTTTATTGTCTTGGAAGGTAATTAAATGCTTGTCTTTGTGACCAAAGCTACAACCTTAATAGCCAAGACTAGGGTAGGTATAGTGGTTTATTACCCTCCTGGGCACAAGAATCATTCATAATCTTGAGTACATTAACCCTTTCCCTCATATAGACTCATTTTGACGCACTTAATAGGTACCAAATAAAGCCTGATCTGCAGAAAACCACAGTTAAATCTTACCAAATTTAATTACAAAATCCTCATTTCCAGACAACTGAGGAGCAGCGAACAGCATAAAACCTGATCAGCCTGCGAGCTACTTGCAGGCTGATCTGGTTTTATGCTGTTCGCATAGGTCTTTTCATGGTATCCTCTATGAGGGAAAGGGTTAAGTACTGATCCAACCCAGGAAACAAGGAAGGGGATTAGTATTGCTTGTAAGAACTTGCTTCCCAATCAAAGGAAAGAAATACTTTCAGTTGTACTCATCATTAACATATTAGACAAAGGGGTTTTTCAGAATATTTACAATAATTGATAATTAGTTGATCACACTACATATTTGTATTTTTTGAAACCATAATAATTAGTTACACAACATATTTCAAATATTTGGCAACCATAACAGTTAATTACATATATGTATAGTTTTATCTATTATTGTTAATGTGTTGATTAAAGAGTAAGATCCCTTTACCTCATGAATATTCATGTACATTTTATGACTTGATGAATATTAATTTATTGAACTGAAAATGGCATTTAAAACAATGGATTTTTCTTATCTGTGCAGACTGTTTAGAATCTGAGCTACAGTATTGTATAAGCGGACAGATGTGAATCTGATCTGTTTGTTTGCCAGTGCGTCAAAATGAGTCCATCTGAAGTAAAGGGTTAAATAAACATTCCTTATGGGGAATAACATGAAAGAAAAAGAAAGGATTTAAGTTATTTTACACTAACCATTGTACCATGCCACCTTTCTGCCTTTTCTAAATTGATGTACAGTACATGCTACAGAAAAATTAAGCTTTATTAGTTCTAAATTAATTGAATTTCAATTCAATTTGAGCATAAATTTGACAGTTGTGAAGATATACAAGTAAGGGTCACACAGCAACACCATTATAAGTGCTCAGTTGATTTAAAAAAAAAAGAAAAAAGACTTTGCAAATTGTGAAACATTTAACAATTAAGACTTGTGAATATAATACATGTAAATGTCCAAAAGAAGACTCAATGAGACTAAACCTTATATTAATGCTCGGGGGTTTATTTTATTCAATCTAATTTCTTAGTTTTATCATTCACTGGCATAGGATTATAAGAATTATCCGTGCTTCAAGTTCTGCATGTGTTTGGCCTCATATCGGCATGTGTTCGTATTTCTGCGGTTATGATAATGGACGTCAGGGGAAATATGGGCCTATATCTTGACAGAAATTTCTGTTGTAATTTGTACCAGACAACAATTAAAGGAACATTCCTGCTGTCGGCAATGTGTTTGAAAGACTATCAATATTAATTAGTGGCTGGATGGTTGCAGGTATAAGAGAAATATTATTGACAGGTTGAAGTCACTTGGTGTAGAATCACCTGGTATTTATACCTGTACCTTAGGGTCAAGGCAGGTGGTGCTAGCCTTTGTAACACCTGCACCTAGGGTCATGTCAGGTGGTGCTAGCCTTTGTAACACCTGCACCTAGGGTCATGTCAGGTGGTGCTAGCCTTTGTAACACCTGCACCTAGGGTCATGTCAGGTGGTGCTAGCCTTTGTTACACCTGTACCTAGGGTCATGTCAGGTGGTGTGAGCTGCACCAAGGGTCATGTCAGGTGGTGCTAGGTCATGTCAGGTGGTGCTAGCCTTTGTTACACCTGTACCTAGGGTCATGTCAGGTGGTGTGAGCTGCACCAAGGGTCATGTCAGGTGGTGCTAGCCTTTGTTACACATGCACCTAGGGTCATGTCAGGTGGTGCTAGCCTTTGTAACACCTGCACCTAGGGTCATGTCAGGTGGTGTGAGCTGCACCAAGGGTCATGTCAGGTGGTGCTAGGTCATGTCAGGTGGTGCTAGCCTTTGTTACACCTGTACCTAGGGTCATGTCAGATGGTGTGAGCTGCACCAAGGGTCATGTCAGGTGGTGCTAGGTCATGTCAGGTGGTGCTAGCCTTTGTTACACCTGTACCTAGGGTCATGTCAGATGGTGCTAGCCCTGTAACACACTATGTAAACATTTGATCTTAGAAGCCTATTCTTGAAACACAGTTTACTTATGAGCAAAGGTTGTGCCATAACCTTATTCCAAATTTATTTTCTCAAGGTCACCTGCTAAGTATGTCTAGCCCATGACTGTTTATTTTAGCCTTTGACCCATGAAGCTCATATTTTGCCTAAGGATTACATATAAGCAGATGGTGTTTTGTGACCTTGATTGATTGTGTGTCATGACCTTGAGTAAAGGTCAAGCTTTGAGTCTGAGGAAATTCTGAATGTATGATTGCCATATAATTTTGAAACCCTTTGACTCTAAAAGCCAATACTTTTCAAAAAGATTGCTTATGACTAAAGGATGAGTCACACAAAAGTATTGAGGAACCCAAATGCTACTTTTTGTGGCGCCTGACTAGAGTCAGGCGACAAATGGCAGTTACTTTTTTCGGTGGTGGCGTCGGCTGTGGTGGCGTCCCCATCTGCTTGTCTGGAGCATAACTTTGTCACCATAAGTTTGAATGACTTGAGACTTGGTATGTATGTTTCTTGCAATAACCCGGAGTGCAGTGCACAAGAACCATAACTCTACCTTGTGTGCTTTTTGAGTTATTTCCCATTGATAGATTTTCTTAGAGCATTTCTTGTCCAGATCATAAGTTTATCACCTTTAGTTTGAATGACTTGAAACTTGGTATGTATGTTTCTTGCAATAACCCGGAGTGCAGTGCACAAGAACCATAACTCTACCTTGTGTGCTTTTTGAGTTATTCCCATTTATTAGATTTTCTTACAGCATTTCTTGTCCGGATCATAAGTTTGTCACCATAAGTTTGAATGACTTGAGACTTGGTATGAATGTTTCTTGCAATGACCATAACTCTACCTTGTGCATTTTTAGAATTAATCCCCTTTGATTGATTTTAGTAGTGCATTTCAAGTTAGAATGAGATGCATAGTTGAGGGAATGAGAATCTTACAAACTCGCAAGAGCTTCATGAATATCATGTGTCATCTGACGTGGATAGTTTATGTGATATGAGCCTAACTAGAACTCTGTGATTCCGATGTGTTACCTGATGCCAGAGTCCGTACATTTTTTATTTGATCTTGATAAGCCTTTCTCTTTTTGATGGCAACATCATCGCGCATTAATACCCTATCCTTAAAAGAAAGTGACAAACTGTCATCTTTACTGTCAGCAGATAAGTCATCATCAGGCGACACATCTGACTCCTGGAGTTCTAGTTCTGTGTCAAGTTCAGTACTCTGCAGAAGCTAAATTTTCATTCTGTTCACAATTATTGGCACAAGAAATACACCACTGGCAGAGAACTTGCTTCTGGACACAGGTGCAAAAAGTCAAAGATACGAAGTTTGAAACTCAGTATTTTTGTTTTGATTTCAATAAGTTATGTATGGTCAAATCTCCCAAAAGTATCTCCAGTTTCATTTCTTTCCTTGCAATGGGTTTGAGGTCTCAAGTTTGACAGCTGTAGATCTTTTTTTTTTTTTTTTTTTTTTTTTTTTTTTTTTCAAATTTCACAGTCAAAATTAATAATTCTATTTCCCTCCATATTTATATGGGGGAGACAATTTTTTTTTGTCAGAGATTGTGGTCTGTCAGACTTTTTGTCCAGAGCATAACACAGAGAGTATCAAAGCTATTAATTTGAACCTTCAAAGGTGGATAGATCACATGGAGGAGAAGTGTGATGCACAAGGACCGTAACTCTGTGCATTATTTTTTGTTGAGAGCATTACTCATGCACTATGAGACATAAAACCTTGAAACTTCAGGGGTGGATAGATCACATGGAGGAGAAGTGTGATGCACAAGAACCGAAACTCTGTGCATTATTTTTTGTTGAGAGCATTACTCATGCACTATGAGACATAAAACCTTGAAACTTCAGGGGTGGATAGATCACATGGAGGAGAAGTGTGATGCACAAGGACAGTAACTCTGTGCATCATATTTTTTTAGTTATTGCCCTTTGTTAGATTTTATTCTTATATTTTGTTGAGAGCATTGCTCGTGCACTATGAGACATATAACCTTGAAACGTTATAGGTGAATAGCTCACAAAGGAGGTAGTGCATAAGAACCTTAATTCTGCAAATCATATTTTTGGAGTTAGTGCCTGTTGCTTAATTTCATTCATATCCAAGTTTTGTTTGGAGCATAACTCATGCACTATTAGACATATAACCTTGAAACTTACTAGGTGGGTAGATGTTATGGATGAGAATTGCAGTAAACAAGAGCATAATCCATTTCCAAGGTTTTCTGTTGGAGTTTTTCCCCTTTGATACAATTTCATGTCCTTAAGAGAACTCCTGTTTGAAAAATTAATTTCATGTATGGACAGAAATTAATGAAAGACTTTAGTGTCATAGTGCATGCAAGGTTCATAACTCTGGACATGGTATTTTTGGAGTTATTTCCCCCTTTTCACAATTTCTTGACTGCAAGATAACTCCTGTTCTACTTATGCCTCAGTTATGGAAATAAGTTGATGAGAGGACTCTTTTTCATATGTCACTGTGTGCCTCC
>CM037791.1:1181445-1201710 GCA_021229015.1 Solen grandis
TTTGTGAAAATGCCTGGATGTTCCTTGCATGAAGTTTCTACAAAGTTGTTCAATGTTCCAGTTCTATGCTATCTGGGTCACAGGAGCTAAAAATAGATTTTTAAAGTGAAATCTTTAAAAATCTTCTCTGAAACCGCAAGGCCTAGAGCTTAATTTGGTTTGTGGCATTGTCTTATGGACCATTACCAAGTTTGTTCAAATCATGACCCTGACGTCAAAATTGGCCCCGCCCAGGGGTCACTTGTTTTTACATAGTTAGACTTATATAAGAAAAACTAGAAAAATCTTCTTGTCAGAAACCACAAGGCCTGGAGTTTAGATATTTGGTGTGTAACATGGCCTAGTAGACCTCAACCAAGTTTATTCAAACCAGAGCCCTGAGGTCAAAATTGGCCCTGCCCCAGGGGTTACTTGATTTTTATACATAGACTTATTTAGGAAAAAACTAGAAAAATCTTCTTGTCAGAAACCACAAAGCCTAGAGTTTAGATATTTGGTGAGTAACATGGCCTAGTGAACATCTACCAATTTTTAGCTCACCTGAGCACAAAGTGCTCAAGGTGAGCTTTTTGTGATCGCCCTTCGTCCGGCGTCCGTCGTCGTCCGTCGTGCGACGTGCGTCGTGTGTCGTCTACAATTTGCTTTAAACAACATCTCCTCTGAAACCACTGGACAGAATTTGATTAAACTTGGCAGGAATGATCCTTGGGTCAACCTTCACAAAAGTTGCTAAAATAAACTTGATCCATGTAGAACTCTGGTTGCCATGGCAACAAAAAGAAAAAAAAAATGAAAACTTTAAAAATCATCTTCTTCAAAACTACTGGCCAGATTTTAAAATAAATTGATACAGATGTTCCTTGGGTCAACCTCTACCAAAGTTGCTAAAATTATTCCGATCCGTAAAAAAAACATGGCCGCCAGGGGCGGGGCTTATTTGCCTTATATGTATATAAAGAAACCTTTAAACAACATCTCCTCTGAAACCACTGGACAGAATTTGATTAAACTTGGCAGGGATGATCCTTGGGTCAACCTTCACAAAAGTTGCTAAAATAAACTTGATCCATGTAGAACTCTGGTTGCCATGGCAACAAAAAGAAAAAAAAATATGAAAACTTTAAAAATCATCTTCTTCAAAACTACTGGCCAGATTTTAAAATAAATTGGTACAGATGTTCCTTGGGTCAACCTCTACCAAAGTTGCTAAAAATTTTCCGATCCGTAAAAACATGGCCGCCAGGGGCGGGGCTTATTTGCCTTATATGTATATAGAAACCACTGGACAGAATTTGATTAAACTTGGCAGGAATGATCCTTGGGTCAACCTTCACAAAAGTTGCTAAAATAAACTTGATCCATATAGAACTCTGGTTGCCATGGCAACAAAAAGAAAAAAAAATATGAAAACTTTAAAAATCATCTGCTTCAAAACTACTGGCCAGATTTTAAAATAAATTGGTACAGATTTTCCTTGGGTCAACCTATTTATCTCAGGTGAGCGATTTAGGGCCATCATGGGCCTCTTGTTTTTATCAGATCATGGCCCTGGGGTCAAAATTGGCCCTGTCCTAGGGCTCACTTGATTTTATATAGACTTATTAAAGCTATGACCTTCAAAGTTTGGATGGCAGGTACAGTTTTTGTGTTGAATTTAGATGATCTTGCTGTACTTCTGCATAGATTATGAATTCACTATGACTATAATTGGCATTGAGGGCAATGTTTCTCAGGTGAGCGATTCAGATCTTGTTTCTTTTCACAGTAATAGATCTTCATGTATGTAAAATGGGTTTGCTGTTCTGATCAATAAATGTCACAGATATTTTGTTCATGCTTAAAATGAATGTTTCCAGTGCAAAATAATGGTAAAAGAAAATATGTTAATGAACAATAACACATTAAAGCAGTTATGGTTATGATTAAAAAATCTGTGTAGCATATTCCACTCATTTTGTTAGTGCAGAATTGCATTGCATGGATACACACTAATCACTGAGAGGTACAGCTAAATCTGTAGTGGAAAATATGCAAATCAGCCAGGTCAGCAAGGCCAGTTTTAATAGCATAAATACGTTACCTGTTATTACTTCAGGTTATGTGTCTATTTGTGCACAGCTTCCAAAACAGAGTCCGCAAAATAAACCATTCCCTAAACCCCCTAGTTACCGGAAGTGTAACCCCCGTTCTCCAATTGTGTTTTGGAAGCCATCGAGTTTCAGTGGGTAACCTAGCGTGTCCCTTTCTTGATAGCTTCTGTGCGCTACAGCTCTCCTTTTCTTATCTTTTCATAGCCTCGGCTGTGTTGTTTATATTGTTCTTTTTGGTTTTATTCTATATACGTGTAGAATTCCCAATCTCCGTCCCGTATCGGGCCCTTTTGCCTTGTGTCACGGGTTTCCGTGCTTGGGCTCCCGTGACACTGGTTTTTATATTTTGATTTTGTATATACTGTTGTCTCGTTTCGAGATTTTTCTTTGTACGGGTTTTCTTCGGTCTTCCCGTTTTTTAATTTGCATACATTGTTCTTTTGTATTGCTTTTTACTATGTCGCAGTCTCGGGGCTCCTGCGGACATGTCAAGGCGTCCTGGGATTCCCATCAGTCCTGCCTGTCATGTTCAGGGTGCTCTAGGGTCGACACCTGCACCGTTTGTGCTTCGTGGACAGACGAGATTTGGAAGAAAGCCTCCTCCCGTGGGTTTTACTCTTCCCGGAAAAGGAAGGCCTCATCTTCCTCCCCCTTCTCTGGGTTCAGCGCTGCGGGGGTGGGAGTCCCTCTCCCCCCCAGGAAAAGGCTTTTCCCCCCCTCTCCGGAGAGGCCGCCTTCATCCCCTGGCTCCCTGCCCGGCTCTCCTTGTGTCACCCCCGGGGAGCAGTCAAGGAGACTACCGCCTCCCCGGCAGGGGACCGGTCAATTGCGTGCCGTAGTCATAGCAAAGCTCACGACCGGTCACCGGTCAGGTCTAGCCCCGGTCACCGGTCAAGACCGGCACCGACCATCAGGGGGCCCGGTCACCGGGTATACTGCCAGGGACCGGTCACCGGTAAAACCGACCCCCCCGGTCACCAGGCACCGGTCACCACCATACTCACCGGTCACCGGAAACCCCCAGGCCAACCGTCACCGGTCATAAAATCACCGGGCACCGGTCATCAATCACCGGTCACCGGTCATAGTCGAACATCTACTGTTCGCGATCGGTCTCAGAGACCCAAGACCGGTCATCCACCGGTCATCGGCAAGAGATCGCCACCGATCAACGGCCAGGTCGGCTCATCACTCTAGACGTGTGGGTCACCGGTCTTCGCCGATTTTGTCTGAAAATTCGGACTCGAGTTTTTCCTCAGGTAGCCCTGCGCGTTTCTCCCTTCGGCCACCTCCTCCCTCATGTTCAAGGGTGCCCAAGAAACGGTCCCACAACCGTTCCCCGGGTTTTTTCCGGTCACCGGTCCCCTAGCTCTGCCTACTCGGGACCGGTCCCCTTTACGCTCCACCAGTCTTCGAAGGTTCAAGGTGCGGATGTTTCAACGCAACCTCAGACCTTTGACTCTTCCACGTGGTGGTCCCACATGATGGGGGAATACGCCAGGCATTTCAGTTCTGCCCCCCCCCCCCGTCATGCCGGGTGAGCCTTCATCTTCTAGGAGGGATCGGGGTTTCTCTTCCACCAGAGACCCGAGATCACAGACTGTTCCTTCATCTCCTCCCTCCTCGGGTCCACAGGGCGCTTCTTCTGCACAGCCCCCTATGTGGCCCTTTTTCCCTCCATTTCCCTTTATGGGCTTCCCCCCTCAGGATGCTCCCCCATCTCGCCCTGAGGCTGGGTCTCCTCCCTCTACTCGCAATCCCCCTACTAGTGGGACTGCTCTGAGCGGACACTTGCAGGATGAAATCTCCCTTCATGCTCCGGAGGAGGACTCCTTATTTGCTGAGGACGTGCCTCTTTCGTCCACCTCGCGCCGATCCAGCGCTCATTCCGAACCTCGTACTGACAATCCTCTCTCTGACGAGGACGAGGAGTCAGACGACAGTCGGTTTTCCATGGACAGGGCTGTTCAGGAGGTCTTTGCTACCTTACCTGCATCAGTATGCAAAACCGGCCCCTCCTCCCTCCCGGAAGAGGTGCGAAGGTTACCTTGACCTTGTCGGTAAGCCTAAGGAATCCAAATCAGTCGAACCGAGTTGCTCCCTTTCTCTCCGGTCGTCCGTTCGGCTCTGGAGGATTTCGAATCTTCATCCTCCTCTAAGCCAGGACCGGGCTGGTTTATTCCAACTTCAGACCTTTGGCCTTTGGGTTTTAACCCCAAGACCTACAAGTTTCCGAGGGTGATTTTTCTATCCACCCTCCGAAACTGGACCTAGATGCGAGTCGGCTCCGGCTCAAGGTCCCCTCCTCTTTACCGCTTCAGCAGAAGGTCCTGGATCGCTGGGAGCAACGCTCCCGCTTTCTTTCCGGCATCTCGTCGCATACTGACTCCTTCGTGGCCGCTCTTTCGGTCAAGCTACAACAAAAGGATGCCTTATCTGCTTCCGTCAGGCTTCTTTTAGAGCCTTAGCAGCGACGGCAAAACATTCGATTTTGCTATCTCTCTCTCTCTCTTCCGAGATGACTCGCTGCAGGCGGATGCCACCTGGACGGCCCCCAACAAGCTACTTCTCTCTTCTTCTCGAGAAAAGCTTAGGTCGGCCCCTCTTTCTTCTTCGTCCCTCTTTGGGGCCGAATCAAGGAAGTAGCGGATGCCTCCAGGGAGGAGCAAATGCACGGCGCGGTGGCCTTCCAGCCCCGCACTCCTACTTCGGCTCCCCCTAAATTCCGGATACCGAAGAAACCTTCGGCTTCTACCGGTAAATCCCCGAAGGACTCGGAAAAGGGCAAGCCTCAATCTCCTTTCAGAGGCAATCCCTCTTCCAGGGGCGCTCGCCAATCTGGTCCGCAGCGACCACAATTTCCTCCTTCATCGCCCCCCACCCCTTCTTCTACCTCTACCAGTCAAAGGGGTAGGAGTAAGCCCTAGGGGTACGTCCTTTCTTCCGCTTCCTCTTCCAGACGTTCGATTAGGAGGAAGAGTGTTTCTGCCCCTTCCAGTAGGCGGCAGACTCACTCATTTCATTCATCATTGGGAGACAATCACCGACGACCAATGGGTCCTGTCTATCGTGAGACACGGGTATCGGGTTCCGTTCAGTCGTCCCCCTCCACTATCACGCTCTCCCATTCATCTCTCCTCCAATCATCCTCGTCTGGGACTCGCCATTTTCAGATCTTCTGAAAGAAGGAGCGGTAGAAAGGGTCTCGATTCCAACCTCTCCGGGGTTTTACAGCCGTCTCTTTCTGGTTCCCAAGAAGGACGGCGGGTTTCGACCGTCCCATAGACCTATCTCATCTAAACTCCTTCATTCCGAAGGAACACTTCAAAATGGAAACAACTTCGTCGATCAGGGCAGCCGTCCTCCCCGGTCACTGGGCTGTTTCCCTGGATTTATCGGATGCCGACTTCCATGTATCTATCCATCCTCATTCCAGGAAATACCTTCATTTTACGGATAGCCAAACTGCCCTCCCCAGTTCAAGGCCCTTCCGTTCGGCCTGTCTTCGGCCCCCAGAATCTTCACCAAAATAGTTTCGGTTCTGGTCGCCAGGGTCATTTTCGCGGCTCACGCCTCCTGGCGTATTTCGACGACTGGCTTCTTCTTCACATGGACCCATCGCTCTTCTCGACGAACTTCGATGGGTGACAGACCTAGCTCTCCGGCTAGGCTTCATCGTCAACTCCGAGAAATCGGAGTTGATCCCATCCCAGAACTTCACGTTTGTCGGGATGCATTTCTGACCGACCTAAACAGGATCAGAATTCCAGAACCCAGAATTATGTCTCTTCTAACTCCTGGTTCGGGGGTTTTCGCGTCGGCAATCGATCTCAGCCCGCGAATTCCTATCGCTTCTCGGAGTACTCAATGCAGCAGCGGATCTTGTTCCGCTGGCCGCCTTCACATGCGACCTCTTCAATTTATCCTACTCTCGATCTGGCGTCCCAGTCGAGACCATTTACAGACCATTCTTCCGGTTTCTCCGGAATTGGTTCATCATCTCAGTTGGGGAATTCCCCCTCGTTTCTCCGAGAGGGTGTTCCTCTTTCTCCTCCTCAACCGGGAACTGTTCCTCTTCTCGGATGCCAGTCTGTCAGGCTGGGGTGCTCATCTGGAACCTCTGGGTTTCACGACCTCGGGTCTTTGGTCCCCTCGGGACAGTTCTCTTCATATCAACAACCTCGAACTCAAAGCGGTTCTACTAGCCTTACGACAGTTTTCTCCTCTCATTCGAGGCAAATCTGTTCTAGTATCTACAGACAACACGACTGTTGTCTCTTACATCCGCAGACAAGGGGGGACGCACTGGCCTTCTCTGTGCATGGAAGCATGGCACCTTCTTCATTGGTGTCAGGTGGGCTTCGGTACTCAT
The DNA here is from genome assembly GCA_021229015.1 of Solen grandis. Classification (NCBI taxonomy): domain Eukaryota; kingdom Metazoa; phylum Mollusca; class Bivalvia; order Adapedonta; family Solenidae; genus Solen; species Solen grandis. Next base: position 1,187,908 of record CM037791.1, read on the forward strand.
TCAAGTCAGACATCTTCCGGGTCGTCTAAATTTCTAGCGGACCAACTGTCCCGCAGACATTCTCTTCTCCCCTCGGAATGGAAGTTACTTCCTCGGATCGCGACAACTCTGTTTGCGATTTTCGGGTCTCCGTCCTGTCGATCTGTTTGCTACCAGGCTGAACAACCAGCTTCCGCTGTTTGTGTCACCGTATCAGATCACCGGGCTTGGGCGATAGATGCTCTGTCTGTAAACTGGGATCATCTATTGCTTATGCGTTTCCACCGTTTTCTCTGATTCCCTTAGTTCTAAGGAAAATCCTGCGATCTCAGTGCCGGATCCTCCTTGTAGCTCCACTTTGGCCAACGAGATCTTGGTTTCGTGGATCTTCTGGATCTTCTGATAGACGATCCTGTAGAACTTCCCCAGGTTCCGGACCTTCTGTCACAAGGTCGGAACAGGGTCCTACACGACAATCCTTGCGCTCCTTCGTCTTCACGCTTGGATGTTATCCAACAGCGAGTTAGACAGAAGAAATTTTCGGCAACAGTTGCCTCTATTATCTCTTAAGCCAGGAGACAATCTACTCGATCTGTCTACCAGGCAAAGTGGAAGGTCTTCCGTGATTGGTGTATCGCACGGCAGATTAATCCGGTCAAAGCTCCTGTCAGAGAAATCGCTAACTTTCTAGTTTTTCTTTTTAACGAGAAAAAACTTGCGACAGTTTTCATCAAGGGTTATAGGTCTATGTTATCGAACACTCTTAAGTTTCACAGATCCTCTTCCCCTTGGTTCGGATCCTTATCTTTCGGAAATTATTCGTTCGTTTGAACTGTCTAGGCCAGTTTTCTCGTTCGTTAACTCCAAAGTGGGATCTTTCTTGTGTTTTACTGGCTCTTACTAAGGCACCTTTTGAACCTCTTTCTGAGGCTTCTCTCCTGCACGTAACATGGAAGACGGTCTTTCTCATAGCAATGGCGTCTTCTAAACGCCGTTGAGAAATTCATGCCTTTTCTACTGAGGAAGGCTATTTACGCTTTAACAAATCTGATGGCTCTGTATCTTTGAGCTTTCAACCTGGTTTCCTTGCGAAAACCCAGCTCCCTTCGGTCTGTCCCCCCTCCGGTAGTTATTCCGAGCCTTGCTAGGTCTTGCGCCAGGGAGATCCTGATCGGCTTCTTGCCCGGTTAGAGCCTTGAAGTTTTACCTCCAGAAATTAAATCTTTACGGGTCGTCGTCTTCGAATTTTCCTCCCAATAAAAGGGGGGGGCGAAGTTCGGCAGCATCAATATCTCGTTGGGTAGCCTCAACTATCAAGTTTGCCTATTCGGATCTTTCGGACAGGATCTATCCTTTTTAAGAATTAGACCACATGAGCTCCGTGCTTTGTCTGCTTCTTGGGCTTTCTTGAATAAATCTCCCATGGATGATATTCTCAAAGCGGCCTCTTGGAAGTCTTCTACTAACGTTTTCTTCCTTTTATCTCCGCTCACTGGCTAACCAATCACAAAACCTTGTGGATTTGGGTCCACTTGTAGTGGCTCAGACAACAGTTTAATCATCATGTCTGACGCCTCGGCGGCTTTGGTCGTTTCCTACTTCGGGTGTCGCTGCAATCAAGGTTCTTTGTTACAACCTCCCGCCTAGCGACGAAGTCATACCTGAAGTAATAACAGTAACGTATTTATGCTATTAAAATGAAATTTTTGAAGTAAAATTAATTTTAATTAGTAAATACTTACCTGTTATTACAGAGTCCCACCTCCCTCCCCGCTTGCTGGCGGTTGTATCCCCGATGGCTTCATATACAATTGGAGAACGGGGTTACACTTCCGGTAACTAGGGGGTTTAAGGGAATGGTTTATTTTGCGGACTCTGTTTTGGAAGCTGTGCACAAATAAAACACATACCTGAAGTAATAACAGGAAGTATTTACTAATTAAAATTAATTTTACTTAAAAAATTTTCATTTTGGGAAATTTCCAGCTACTAAAGATGGCAGGTCGCCGCTGTCTAAAAATGCAAGATTTCACTTTGTTTATACCCCTAGCATCTTTATTCTTAAGCAATCATCTTCAAACTTCATGAATATGTTAATGGGCATAATCTCTAACCAAATTTGATAATGGCTGTTATAGTTCAGTTTGGTCAGGAGTTATTTGCCTTGAATTTTTAAAAAAAATCCCCAAAATTTGGGTACTTTGTTTACACTCCACATCTGTATAAAACATTATCATTTAACTTGTACACAATGATAATCGCAATAAAAACTCAGTTGATTTTTGTTTATGACTGATACTTGACTGACAGATCTAAAATTTAGGCCCTTAAGATACTAAGAACACCACACAAATTTGCAGTTCTACACTCTAACATCTTCATTGCTTAAGCAGTGCAGGCAAAAAAAAGCAATATTTCTCGGAGAGCGACATCAGGGTCATCTTAGCCTTCTTGCTTTTAATTTTTTGCCTCCTAAAGCTGAGTTAGATTCTGATTGTGTAAAGCCAAGAATAGAGATAAAAGGCCTAAGTACAACAATGAGAGATCCTGATTGAACCAAGAATCTTGCAGTGCATTATGTCATACTAACCCCTGCCATAAAAGGGAAAGCCATTCTATCAGCTCAATTGGTAACAGAATCTGTCAAGCCTGCATTAGATAACTGCCTCAATATCTCCTTGTATAGATTTATAAATGGAAGCTTTGCTGACCCTAATTATTTGGGCTGACAGTGGTATTGTTATGACTGTCTTCCATTGTCATGTGGTTTAAAGTGGCTGTCCCATAATAAGGTGGTAGATTTGATCCCTGACAGTCAGATTCTGTCATGAATAGAGCAGAAAAATGTTGAAGTAGCTGGCTATTTCAGTCACCCTACAGGTAAAGTTCATGTCGAGCTGCCTGTTATAATTACCAGAAGTCATAATAAGAAATGTCTGTAAAAAGAATTTCAGCTTTGATGGGGATTAAAGTAATGGAGATTGTAGAATGGTTAGTAATCTAAAGTGTCTCCTCCACTGCTATTGGCGGGGTAGACCCACACTAAATCTGTCTTTTAAATCAAACAGACTATAATAATTGAAGAGTATAATGTTTTAACCAGAAACACTTCTCCATATTATTTAAGAGAAGTTTTTTTTATGAACCACCTATATATTTATTTAAAATAACTTTAATTCAGTCCCCAACACGTTATTAATATTTTGTGAATACTAAGCATATATTTCACCTAGTTGTCATCCAACAAATATTTTTGTTTTTCCAAAATATAGGGATTTTCTATCATGAAAGTCATTCAAATATTTTTTGGTCTTATCTTTTTTTTTTTGTAATTTTTTTTTTACTAAAGTACATAACATAGTTACATTGGTCTTATCTTGTTAGGTCAAAAGTTAGGTATAGACAGGGATATCAAAAAAATTGTACCCCTAGCTACGGATGTTTACTTTTCTATTAGGATCAATAAATTCTGGGGTCGGTCTGTCATCAATCCGACTTCCATAACTATTTATTTGCACTCAATATTTAATTTCTTAAGCAATATCTTCAAATTAAATGAGAATGTTTTTCCCAAATCTGGCCCTTTTAATATTAAAACAAATGCCAGATTTCACTTTGTTGCACTCAGAACTAAATGAGAATGTTAATAGCCGTAATGTCTTGGCCACTTCGACTGTGGCTGATATTGGCTAAATTATTCAGGGAATTATATGCCCTTTAATATTAAAATACTAGATTTCACTTTTGTGAAATGAAATGATCTCGGGATTATGTATACAATACAACTATGCTAAAAATTTAATAACTTGTACAGGCAATGAAGGCAGTTTTTTCAGGTGAGCGTCTCAGGGGCCCTCTTTCCCCTCTTGTTTTTATGGTTCTTTGGGTTGACCAGTAGTGTGTACAATGATCCTTTAACATCAGTCTTACCAGGTGAGCCCGCAAAAGGGGTAAATTTGCCCCTTGTTTTTCTTTAATTGCTATCTATCATTTGCAATTATTAAGCAATCTTTATTTAACTTATACATACTTTTAATGTCACCAATATCTTATAAAATGGAGTTTTTATTATATACCTGTATGACTGATATTGAACAGATACAAATTAGATTTACAGTTTAGCACTTGAAATGTCAGAACATTTCAAAGACTTGCTGCTTTTAGCTGTTTTTACATTTTAGCATCTTCATTTTCATTAATGTTATGCAGTGCATAAATGGAAGGCAATGTTTCTCAGGTGAAAGTTTTTAGGAAATTCTTTGGGCCCTTTTGTTTTTCATTATTAGTCCTCTACAGGGATCACCAAAGGGACTATAGGTTTGAATTCCGTCCATCCATCAGTCATCATCACACACATGTTTTCTGGGATTTTTTTTCTAAATGCTTGCAGAATGATCTAGTATTTGGTATGTGAGTCTACCACCATGATTACAGATAAAGGGTCTAGTTTCGTTCCGATCCTTTGATTTTTGATGAAATTACAGGCTTTGAACTTAAAAATTTCATTAAAATAGCATTTTCCTGTCTTTTTTTATGTTTATTGTCGTTTTGACTTTCATGAAAAGTATTTATCAAAAACTGACTTGGTTTTGCAGCGTGAAGAGGGCGGGGGTTTCTTAGTTTTCTATTTGCCGGGTAAGGGGATTTAGTATTGCCTAAGCAATACTTTCAGAATGCTGGTTTCATTTATTTTGTAAATAGTAAATAAATAAAGGTTAATTGAAATAATATTTGATATCACAAAAAAAATATCATTCCAACCCGCAATACTCCTTTAAAAAAAGGGGCTATGTATGAAAATCCCAGTTAGCCTACCAACTGAGCTTACTTCCCTGGATAGGTAAATTTTTGGGTTAATTTCACCTGATGAATAGCCAGCCAAATGAAGTTCATATATCTTCAAATGAATTGCGATTGTTTTTGCTTACACATTTATTTTTTGGTTACAGTTTATCATGCAACCACCATGAAATGGTGATGGCATACAGCGTTACACCATCCTGCCTGTCCATGTGTGTGTGTTTTAGTATTGTCTGTGTGTGTATGAAATCATTTCTCCCTGTAACTTTGTTTTTGTATGGTTGTCTTTTGAAAGAATTTGGGCAGAAAATTCTTAGGATAAGACAATGTGCTGTTAAAAAAGAATCAGGTTGCTAACTTGATGTCAGGTTGCACACTATTTTTATTGCCCCTACCATGAAAATGTGACAGACATTGATATTACACCTGTGTTTGTTTTTTGTCTGGGCATTGACCTCTGTGCATGCAAATAAGTCCTAAATTTTTACGGACACAATAATTGAAAGTACATAAAAGCACAAAAGAACTATTTTCCTCCGGGGATGTTTCGCAACTTTCACTTTACCATGCGGGGGGTATAGTTTCTTTCGATCAAAGGTGGTTTGTACCTTAACTTGGATGGGTTTATGTGCAGTTTCGGTTATTTAGTGGTGTTTATAATGGTCCCCTATAGAAAGATTTAATTCCGATACAAACGTGTAACTTACTAATAATCAAAATCAAGCTGTCTCAGATACATCAGAGGTTACCTCCAGGGGTTAATTGTTGCTCTATAGAATGGCTATGTATTGCTCTATATATGTAATGTATGTATACAGATAAGGAGCCACTGATTTGCATCTATAAATAGAAACTGTGCCACTGGGTCAGTAGTACAAATCAAAGCGCTGATATTGCTTATAGAACAGTAATTGTTGTTTATCAGAAAAAAAATAATAAATGGTGGGCAAATTTTTGCACAAGGCCTATAATCCCGCTTTAACGTTGTGTTCAAATGGTCCTTACATAAAATTTAAAAATAAATGCACGATTTGTTTCAACAGACTGTTAACAATTAGCACTTTGCCACTCTTACTCTCCTTATTTTTATAGCCTACAATGACATCGTTTATTATTTTAATATAAGTTAGATATTTGGGAAAAACTAAGTTACCCCGCATAACTGCAGCTTTACTTGAGACACACACAACTTCCTTGCCTTCAGCGCTTGATTAATGTAGTAATTGATACTAAATTACTGGGTTGGGGGGATAATCTACAAAAGTGTGAAAAAATTACTGCAGCGATACTGATTTTTCGCACCCTCATGAGTTGTCGGTATGTGTTGAGATAAACACTTAGTTTCAGGTGCGATTTAAACCCCTTGGGGACCAAAGAAATACATCAAGACATAAAAAAAGTCGAGAATAGGATGGATTTTATAATATTTTAATAGTTGAGATAAGAATGGATTTTTATATATTTTTAATATAGAAAAATTGGGACTTTCAATGTATGTCGAGATATGCTAAATGTCGAGACTCACGATGTCGAAAAACGAGTCTCAACTGTTGTTTTTTTTAAAGTGACTTTAAAAAAGAATTTTGATATTCAGATTTTATAAAAAGTTTTCATTTGTTTACCTAAAGTTTTTTTGGTTTTTTTTTATATATTGAATTTAAATCAGAAAAATGGATAAAAGTGTAAATTTGCATATTTTTATCAAAAATTCAACATACCTGAAATTTCTATATTGAATAAAACACCTCTTAGTGAATTATATGTTTATTTTAAAGATTCATGTCAATAACCTATTGATAGTCAATCAATTTTAACTTTTAAGCTGATTTATGGGATTGATTATCTTTGAATTATTGATCATCATCAATTGTCTCATTTGTTTACTACATGTGTTTCTACAATGCTTTACTGATCTACACAATTGTCAACTTTGATCTTATTTTATGTTCCACCAACATGGCATATGGTGCATTATAGCCTCTTCATTATGTTGTCACACTTCAGAAGTTCAACTGTGTCCACAAATGAAGGTTAATATGTTCAGTGCTGAAAAACAGCATATTTTGGATCATTTCAGCATTGTTCAACATACTTTTTCCTGAAACTATGTCAACTGTACCATCCATTTTAACACCTACAATAGGTACCATCTCACAATATTGCAGGTAAATTGCTGATTGGCCCATTTTTAAGGCACCAAATTTTACCCGTTTCTAGACACTGCAGACATTGACTGTAAAGATTAACTAGGTGTGCATATGATATATACAGAACAGTTGTTTTTTTGCCATACATAGAACACAAATCATTTTCCCAGAATACTATGTCCTGTGTCCCTGTGAAATCTACCAGAGTATTTAATGTTCCTTTTTAGCTCACCTGAGCACAAAGTGCGCGGGTGAGGTATTGTGATCAGTCTTAGTCCGGTGTCTGTCGTGCGTCATCAACTTTTGCTTTAAACAACATCTCCTCCTTAACTGCTGAGCAGATTTTGATGAAATTTTACAGGAATGATCATTGGGCAATACTGCACAAAAATAGCTAAAATCACTCCTATCCACAAACCAAGATGGCCACCAGAGCTAAAAATAGAAAAATCTTTAAACAACATCTCCTCTTAAACCGTTAAGCAAATTTTAGTGAAACTCATTAGGAATGATTATTGGATGATACTGCATAAAAATAGCTAAAATCGTTGGTCCACCAACCAAGATGGCCGCCAGAGCTAAAGATAGAATAATCTTTAAACGACATCTCCTCCTAAATGTGAGCAGATTTTGATGAAATTTTACAGGAATGATCCTTAGGTGGCACTGAGCAAAAATGGTTAAAATTGTTCCAGTCTGCCTACAAAGATGGCCAACAGAGCTAAAAATAGAAAAATCTGTAAACAACATTTCCTCCTAAAATGCTAAGCAAATTTTAATGAAACTCAATGGAATGATCATTGGGTTATACTGCACAAACATCATTCGGCTAAAATCATTCCGGTCTGCTGACCCAGATGGCAGTCAGAGCGTAAAATAGAATAATCTGTAAACATAATCTTCTCATAAACTTCTGAGTAGATTTTAATGAAATTTTACAGGAATGATCCATAGGTGGTACTGAGCAAAATTAGCTTAAATCATTTCGACCAAAATGGCCGCCAGAGTCAAAAATAGAAAATCTTTAAACAACATCTCCTTCTAAACCGTGAAACAATTTTAATGAAATTTTACAGGAATGATCCATAGGTGGTACTGAGCAAAAATAGCTAAAATCATATATGTCTGCCTACCAAGATGGCCACCAGAACTAAAAATGAATAAGATGTAAATACTATATAATTTATTATGTGTATTTTTAGCCCACCTGAGCACGAAGTGCTCAAGGTGAGCTATTGTGATCACCTTTTGTCCGTCGTCCGTCGTCCGTGCGTGCGTGCGTCCGTTCCGTCGTCAACAATTTGCTTTAAAGAACATCTCCTCCTGAACCGCTGAAGGGATTTTGACCAAACTTCACAGGAATCATCCTTATGATGCCCTCATTAAAGTTGTACAAATTATTCAGATTGGTTGAAAAAGTAGGTCACAGGAGCTAAAAATAGATTTTAAAAACTCAAACTTTGAAAATCTTCTTCTGCAAAACTGCAAGGCCTAGAGCTTAGATATTTGGTATGTAGCATCATCTTATGGGCCATTACCAAGATTGTGCAAATCATAGCCCAAAAAGGCCCAGAGCTTAGATATTTGGTATGTAGCATCATCTAATGGTTCATTACCAAGATTGTTCAAATCATAGCCCTATGGTGATAAATGCCCCCGCACCAGGGGTCACTTGTTTTACATAGAGTTATATAGGAAAATCTTAAAAAATCTTCTTCTGTAAATCCATAAGGCCCAGAGCTTAGATATTTGGTATGTAGCATCATCTAATGGTTCATTACCAAGATTGTTCAAATCATAGCCCTATGGTGATAAATGCCCCCGCACCAGGGGTCACTTGTTTTACATAGAGTTATATAGGAAAATCTTAAAAAATCTTCTTCTGTAAATCCATAAGGCCCAGAGCTTAGATATTTGGTATGTAGAATCATCTAATGGTTCATTACCAAGATTGTTCAAATCATAGCTCTATGGTGATAAATGCCCCCGCACCAGGGTCACTTGTTTTACATAGAGTTATATAGGAAAATCTTAAAAAATCTTCTTCTGTAAATCCATAAGGCCTAGAGCTTAGATATTTGGTATGTAGCATCATCTAATGGTTCATTACCAAGATTGTTCAAATCATAGCCTTACGGTGATAAATGACCCCGCACCAGTGGTCACTTGTTTCACATAGAGTTACATAGGAAAAGACCTAGAGCTTAATCAATAGATTTGATGTGAAATATTGTCTAGTGGTCCGTACCCACATAATTCATAATTATAGACCAATCATAAAAAAAATATTTTGCAATATTACTAGTTTGAGAGATTATGACTAGATAATGGTTAAAATTTGGCCCTTGATTGAATCACTTTTTACTTTAAATTACATAACTTGATATATGTTTTATATTAAAATCAGTACTACGATTAAATAAAATGATAAAAAGACTAAGAGAATATATTGTGTCAATTGTATATTAAATAAAGGTTTTCTTTAAGAAAGATATGAAAGTACAGATAATCGTATTGTTGGTAATAAAAACACATTCGGTTGTTTTAGGTTATAATATTATTAACCAATGAAAAATTAGGAAACTATTCAGCCCTCCATTTCTGGTTTCAGTTTGGTAGGTATACGATTCTCTTCAGAAATTTCAACGAATTATCGAAGATCATTAATCTAACAGACCTAAAAAGCGATTGAAAAGTAGGTCAGTAGGTCAAATCTTAGAAAAAACCTTGTTTACACACTGGAGGCCACAATTTTGATTCAATCTTCCTCAAACTTGGTCAGCACCAATGTCCTCAGGTGAGCGTTTTTAGGGCCATCTTGGCCCTCTTGTTTTCCTTACTGCTGCATTTTTCTCTCTAGCAGTTGAATTCAGGTGAGCGATTTAGGGCCATCATGGCCCTCTGTTTTGAGAGGTGTGGTACATATTTTTAGAAAGTACAGGATTATGTCAATAAATTGAAATTAAGGCCTTAACAGCAGCACATATTTTTAACCAGTTGGCCGTCAACTTTCTCTATCTTCAACTTCCTTTGTCTGGATGATAACTTTGTCATGCATTAAAATATTTTTTAATAAATACATAGAAATTGTTCAATATGCTAAGATAACAAGGATGCTGCATATATCATGCCAATGGGAGGATTGTTTTAAGTGGGGTTTAGCAAGGAGTGCCTGAGGTTTGAAACTTGGTTTGGCAGCACATTTTTCTCACCTGGCTGCTGGATAAAACTTTTATATATTTTGATCACTATTCAATCTTTACTGTAAATATTTTACTTTTGTATGGAACTGCTAGCTTCCAGGAACTAACAGAAAACAATAAAGAAACTCATCATTAACTCCATAAGGAACTCTCTAGATTAAAAAAAGGAGAGAAAAGGGAGACAATTCACTTCTGTAAAGCAGAGATAACATTTTGAGTTTTGATTCTTTATTTTCTTTCAATTGTGTGCATTTGGTAAAGGAGAAATGAATGTCTTTGAGTTTTTTTTTTAAAGGTAACGATGTAACTCTTGTCTAGCAAGAGTAGACTTTATTTTGATATTCTGAAAGTGTAGATCAAGTTTATGATTTTGTCAGCTTCATGATGGGATATGGATGTTGTCAGTAACTATAGTGATATGACCTGTAATCAGTATCTAAATTCTATATACTATCTCAAAGTTTGCTAAGCACCATCAGCTATTTTCCGGTAGCATTGCATGCTTAGACAAGCGACTTTAAAGGCATGCTACATTAAATTTTACATTAAAACAAATCTTGCTTTTATGCAGAAGTATTGTTTATGTACCAAACTTACTACCAGTTACAAGAAATAAGCCTTTCTGATCCTCAATACTGGGAATTAATCATAATTAGAAAGTGGCGAATTTTGAGAAAACACCTTAAAATTTAAAGTCAGCTAAATTCAGAACTTTGATCTTCAAATATTTCTGTTTTCTAAATGGAATACTTTTAAGGATATTTGTGACGATGTTGGCCTGTTCATGGTCATTTTTTTTCTGTATGATCACAAGATTTAACTTCCATTTATAAATGCCATTTCTTGCAAAAAACACACTTTTGTGAATTTTGCAAATAATGACAGGAATTGGCTAAATCATTGTAACCATTTTTGAGCCTCTTTTCTATCATTTTGACAAAAACTATGCATAAAATTGATTGTCAGCTAACGCTTTCCTTTCAGGTACATAGCATTACATTCAGCATGTGTTTTCATGAGACTCTATGGAAAATAGCGGGTGGTGCTAGCAAACTTTGAGTATATATTAGATGATATTTGTATTTGTTATACAGGAATATATTAGTTGAATTTATATTTGTTATGCAGGAATGACTATCAAACAGTAAGAATACACAATCCATAACATTTTATTTTCACCATCTAGGCTGCTGTATCAGATAAGTTTAATACAAGAAATGGATAAAAAAAAATCCATTATCACCAGCATCTTCTATGCTAACTGCAATGATGGTGTCATCACAACTTACACATGTGTTGTTCTCTTTTTATTTCTTTAATAAAAAAAAAAATTAATGGTTTAAATAAAAAAGACTACTACAGTTGTTGGGCTGCTATCAGGATAATGTTCAAGGGTGGGTATCATAATGTCTGTCTGGTGCCAGGATAATGTTAAAGGGTGGGGTATCATTCTGTGGTTCTGATGTCAGGATAATGTTCAAGGGTGGGTATCATAATGTCTGTCTGGTGCCAGGATAATGTTAAAGGGTGGGGTATCATTCTGTGGTTCTGATGTCAGGATAATGTTAAAGAGTGGGTATCATGCTGTGCTTCTGGTGCCTGGATAATGTTAAAGGGGGGGTATATAATGTCTGTCTGGTCCAGGATAATGTTAAAGGGTGGGGTATCATTCTGTTTCTGATTCAGGAAAATTTTCAAGGGTGGGTATGTAAGTCTGTGGGCCAGGAAAATGAAAGGGTTGGGGACATTCTGTGGTTTGATGTCAGGAAATGTTAAAGGGGGGAAATTTAAGTCTGCGGGTGCCAGGTAATTTTTAAAGGGTGTGGTATCTCTGTGGTTCTGGTGTCCGGTAATTTTAAAGGGGGGTATCATAATTCTGTCGGGTCCCCGGATAAGTTAAAGGGGGGGGGTATCATTCTGTGGTTTGGTGCCCCCCCGGATAATATTAAGGGTTTGGTTTTCAAAAATTGTTGTCAAAAGGGATAAGTAAAAGGGTGGGGTATCATGCTGGGTTTGGTGTCCGGTAAGTTCAAGGGTGGGTATCTAATGTCGTCCTGGTGAAGGAAAATGTTAAGGGGGGGGGTTTATCATGTGGGGTTTTGGGTGCCGGAAATTGTTCAAGGGGGGGGGTTTAAAAAATTTGTTGTTGGGTGCCGGGAAATGTTAAAGGGTTTTGGGTTAATTTTTTGTGGTTCTGGTGTGGTAAATGTTCAAGGGGGGTTCATTTTCTGTCGGGGTGCCGGGATAATGTTAAAGGGGGGGGGTATCATCTGTGGTTCTGGTGTCCGGATAATTTCAAGGTGGGTATCATAATGTCTGTCGGGGTGCCGGGAAATTTTAAAAGGGGGGGGTATCACTGGTGGTTCTGGTGTCCGGAAATGTTAAGGGTGGGTACAAATGTCTTCTGGTGCCAGGATAATGTTAAAGGGTGGGGATCTTTCTGTGGTTCTGATTCGGGAATAAGTTAAAGGGTGGGGTACATTCTTGGTTTGGTGTCCGGAAAAAAGTTCAAGGGTGGGTATCTAATGTCTGTCTGGTGCGGTAATGTTAAAAGGTGGGGTATCATGCTGTGGGTCGGGATCGGGATAATGTTAAAGAGGGGGATCATGCGTGGGGTCTGGTATCAGGAAATGTTAAAGGGTGGGTATCATGCTGTGGTTCGGGTATAGGATAATTTTTAAAGGGTGGGGTTTCATGCGTGGTCTGGACAGGATAATGTTCAAGGGTGGGGTATCATGCTTGGGTCTGGTATCAGGATAATGTTAAAGAGGGGGTATCTTTTTTCTTGGTCTTATTAATATTTTAAATTGGGGTTTTCTCTTGGTTCTTTCAGGGATAATGTTAAAGGGTGGGTATCATGCTGTGGGTTTTTCAGGATATGTTCAAGAGGGGGTATATGCTGTGGTTCTGGTGTCAGGAAATGTTCAAGAGTGGGTACAGCTGTGGGTCTTGTTCGGGAAAAATTTTAAAGGGTGGGGGTTATATGGGGTTCGGGGTTTCGATAATTTAAAGGGGTGGGTATCATGCTGTGGTTTGTGTAGGATAATTTAAAGGGGGGGGGTATCATACTTCCTGGTTCAAAATTTTAAAAGGGGTGGGGTATCATGCTGGGGGTCTGGTATCAGGAAATTTAAAGGGGGGTATCATGCTGTGGTTCGGTGTCAGATAAGTTAAAGAGGGGGGTACTGCTGGGGTCGGTTCAGGATAATTTTAAAAGAGTGGGATCATGCTGGGGGTCTGGTATCAGGAAATTTAAAGAGTGGGTATCTGCTGTGGGTCGGTTAGGATAATGTTAAAAGTGGGTATCATGCTGTGGTTTGGTGTCAGGATAATGTTAAAGGGGGGGTATCATGCTGTGGTTCTGGTGTCAAGATAATGTTAAAGGAGGGGTATCATGCTGTGGTTTAGTCGGAAATGAAAGGGGGTTTTGTATTTTTGGGGGGGGGGAAATTTTTTAAAGGTGGGTTTTGGGGGGGCTGGTGTAAAAATGTGGGTGGGTTCATACTGTCGGTTGGTGTCGGATAATTTTTAAAGGGGATGGGTATATAGTCTGGTGTAGGGATATGTTAAAGGGTGGGTATATATGTCGGCTGGTGTCGGATTATGTTAAAGGTGGGTATATCTGTTGGGTTCAGGAAATGAAAAGGGGTGGAATCTACTGTTCGGTCGGTTGT
>CM037791.1:1201810-1251810 GCA_021229015.1 Solen grandis
GGAACGTTCATCTGGATTAGTAAAATTGTTTCCAAACAGAAAAAAAACAAGTTCGTAAACGTAATGCATTAAAATGTTAAAAGCTGAACATATATTTATCATCAAATCACAAGTATTAATCACACCCCAAAAAGTGATAAACATATTACGAACAGAAAAAAGTGATAGCGATTGATACGATAAGTTGAGTTCATGACAACTTATGCGGACATGTACGGAATATGTATATACAGGTCACATGGTTTCTGTCAGTGTACAAATTGTTGAAACATATCTCGATAAAACATTAGTCATTGTTGAATAAACACTTAATATCTTTTAACAAATACATATTCATTTCTTTAGTCATTGTGTGATTGATGCAGCCTCAAAAAACTTATATTGAAAGTACATGTGTACTAAAACATTACGAATAACACTAGTCGCGAGAACAAGCTATTGTGTCCCTTAAAGGATTTTTTCCATGAATATTCATGTACAAATTTTCAAGTTATGGAACTTTAAACGGTATATACAGACTGTGTAGAATCGGAGCTGTCTGATCGGGGTCTCCTCTGTATGCCAGTGCGTCGAAATGAGTCAATATATGGTTACAAAATTTACATAATGCAGAGTCTCTAAATATTACATGCATTTACCGAGACCCCGCATAATTCCAGGGTTGCAATTATGCTTATAAAAAGAGACCTGTACCATTCGACATCTATAGTTTTCCTACACATGAGATAGATAAATATAAAAATATGTACGAGTAATATATGTACAACAGCATCTGTAAGTTATTTACTGTTCGTCTCGGTTCATTGTCCCGTGTTTCTGTCAAACTAATTCACCAAACAGAAGAAACAAGGCCGTCCATTTACACAAAGTTCCAGACACACGGCGATCTCACCTTGATCCGCTGGACAAGTTTGTGGAACGCGCAGTTTCGTGATATATGTGTAGTGTCATTGAAACTTAAAAAGGTTGTACTGTTTTTGAAAATACTTCTGTGCTCAAGGCAAAAAACTCGATTCAGTGTTTTGGATTCTTTCGACTTTTTATCTAAGCAAACCGTATAAAGCCGCGGTTCATTCTTATAAAGCTTGTGATACTTGCTCTTGACACTAGTCAGAACAACGGCAGGAAGTCGGTGAATTTCCGTATGTTTTTCTGAGTCTATTTCTTTTACGTCACGCTTCCGGCAGACTTCATGCATACCCGGTGAAACGATAAAAATTATATCGTTGAATTTGTCTGCAATAGCTTCGCCCTCATCTATCCAGTTTTGCACCAAAGCAGAGCAGGACTCATCTCCCACGAGACATGCGTTCAGTTTTTCCGCCAACAAGGCAGATGCCAGTGATCTTACCATGGTCACGTGATTCTCTGAGTCTTTTGTGAAAACTATGGCAACTTTATTTTCAGCCCTTTGTGCCAGGTTATATGAAAACTTTGATGGGAATAGCCAATCTGTATTAAAAAAGAAGGAAATTATGTGTGATACTGGTAAAAAAAAGTGCTGTTTAAAATGTTTTCTTATAATTTAAAAAAGTCAGTATAACATTAAGGTAATCCATCCACCATTAAATTTTGATCCATCAATTGATCATGGGAATGTCATACTACCGTTATATGCAAGCCTTTATAGACTTTGAGCAAAAGAGCCTCTTATTCCAAGTCAGCAGATGCTTGCATCTGCATTGGAGTATTGTTAAGCATTAGAAGGACCATGATTATGGTTTAATGATGGATAATATTAAGGCGTAACCTTCAATATTTGGTATAATAAAAAAAAAAAAAAACGTACTAAAGTAACATCCGACTGACAAGGCGGCGATCACTATCAGAAGAAATGAAACGGCAACCATAACAGCAATTAGAGAGATTTCGTTCTGGTCTTTTGCCGAACCTGAAACAAATAAATGTTATTTTTATTCATCTATTTATGTATCTGTATATTAATCTATCTTTATATTCATCTATTTCAATATTTCGAAGCCGATGTGTTTGGTGATACATGGGTTATGAAATGAAAACAAAAAAGGTTTGACGCAATAAACAGTTTATTTTTCTAATTTTGGTAAATAAATAAATAAAATAAAAAAGAAGCTGCCTGATATTTACAATTCTACAAGAACATGAAATACAAAACACACTATTAGATACAAATATATAAAATAAACGTAAACTGGTACAAATAGATACTCTTAGGATTGACAATGAACACATAGATTTAAAGACATACACAGAAACACTGCATAAAAAAAAAAAAAAAAAAAAAAAAAAAAAAAAAAAATGGTACATGAACATGGAACATTTTCTGACTTAAATATTAAGCAGAACCTATCTACGAATTATTTGAATTTCCCCATGATAGTGGTCAAGAAATATTACATTTCATTCAGCGAAATCTAGAGTGCAAACGTTGATTTACAGACGGGTATATTAATTATCATTTGTAAAGACAGTTTGGTTAACATTTCACAATACGTGTATAACAATCTAAAGATAGAAGACATTGATTTTTTACAGTTTGTCTGACTTAATCGACCATTGAAATGCATGTATTGCGTTCAACATTTGAAAAATATATTGCATAAAATGAACCGCGAGGTCTTAATATGGAGTGTGTATGGTGTGTATGGTGCCTACGGGACCAAGGCGGATTATGGGTGGAGCTAGCTGCGATAGTGACTTCTAAATGCGTCATGTTCTGCTAGCTCAAATTAGAAATGTATCCAGCGACAGATTCTGAACCGTACAGAAATATGATGATGATGACTTGAAAAAGTGGTGCCGTTGCTGATGACGATGATGATGATGATAATGTCGTTATTTAGCAGTGTATGAAGTATATAAGTTTAAAGTAAATACTGTACGTGTGTTTATAGACAATGCTTATAAATTATTTTAAAGATATGATGATGATGACTGGAAATAATGATGCGGGTGGTGATGATGATTATGATGATGATGATGTTACAAAGAGATGATGATGATGTCTTTGCTTTGTTACAATTGTTAATATTATTACGACTATTATGGTTATGGTTATCATGGGATGATGATGATGATGATGATGTAAAGATATGCACGCATTTATGATGATTGATGTTAATTTCATGTTGCTTATGTACATATTTTTCATTATAACTAACTATTATTGTAAATATGTTATGTTCTTCTGATATGGAGGATAGTAAATAAATAAATAAATAAATTACGTAACAAACTGATGGCATCGTTTATATTTTGATTTTTATGGATTTATCGCAGCGCTCCGCTTCGCTTCGCCTCGCGTCGCTTGCTATAAATTCCATAAAACTTAAAATATAAACGATAACTAATACTTATACATCAACTTCGAGTCTGAGTTTGGAACAATACAATTATGAATTAGGGCCCCGTGCCTTACGCTTAGAAAGGTCGTGAAAGCGTCTTACCAACAATGAGGTTTGTATCCACGGCCTCTGAACCGGAAGTCCCGTGCGATACACTTAAACCTGGGAGCCCTACAACTACATGTATGTAAATAGAGAAATCGTTCACGTGATATATTAATACGCATTAGTGCATGTTAGATGTAATCGTGTTAGTAGTATGACATGTCAACATACAGAAGTACATTTGTAATTTACACTTATCTAAAATGCGTAAGTATATTAAATCAATATATCTGACTGGAGCTGTATCCACAAAATAAAAATACAGTTAAAAAAAGGGGGGGATAAATAATTTAACATATTTACGAGATAATAGGAATGTATATGATCTATGACATCATTATATGACGTAAGAGACAGATTTAAAATAATGCCCATCTTAGAGTGCCATATTGGCTTATTTAAATGTAAATTATGATGATAGCTTAAGTGGCTTCGAGAAAGTATGTAAAATAAAAAACTTTTTTTCCTTTAGTTAACCAACTGATATTTAAAATAAATAACATTTACATCCGCATTTTTCTGTATTATATTACTATTTGCAGTTGACACTCCTCGTAAACAATCAAAGGATATAATCTTAATAAATAGCTCAAAATACTTTGAGTTTAATACAATCAGTCTAACACTAAATAGCACACTATGCCATTATTAATTATGAACAAATGTAAACAGGTGGTATTTTTCGGCTAATAGCCGCGCGGATTCCTTTTATCAGTTACACGACTTCGAGTAAAAGATCCTCTTTAAGGGTTTCTTACGTGTCTTTGGTTTCACCGTCACTTTATCGGAAATGACATCCTGCACATCGGTCCGTCCACACTCGGTTTTGAGACCCACGGGACACTCTCTCGTTACCTAGGTTACGAACACACCAACAATACATCAATGCTAATGAGAGAGGGATAAGACTTAAATCTGAGTAATTAAAATATTTATTTGAGAAATGGTAAATGAATAGGGGGTCCTCTATTTAAGATAGAGATTTGAAAATTAATTAAAGGCCTTTAATTATGTTTTATGAAAAAGAAAGTGTACTATCTATCAAATTAGCCTCTCATGTGAGGAACCATTAACATAGGCATATAGAGTCACTGAACAGAAATAAGGCAAGAAGAAATGAAAAGGGGGGAAAAGAAAGGAAAGATAGAAAGAAAGAAAAAAAGAAATAACAGACAAACAGACAGACAGATACCAGTATATAATAGGTTCCAGGCTCTGCAAACTTCAAGGTAATGGATGTCTGAAACAAAATAAAACATTTGCAGTATTAAAGAAACACTTTTCTTCTCTAATGAAATTAATTAGAGTAATCATAACCTGATAATCTTGACAAGTTCTATAGCAGATATACAGACGTAATAAATTAATATCCGCATCGAACACTTAAAAAGGTCGAAACGAGGCCCTATTGACTTGTTTGTATAGTATAACATTCGAGCTACGGATGTTCTGTCCCGGAAAGCATCGGCATTTCGTTTAGTTCTTGTTTGCTTTTAAGCGTTGTATATAAACGAATTTTATGAATCGACGATCAGCAAAGATAGAGACATCGTCGAAACCCACGATATTTTCTGTTATCATAACCGTATATACTGTGGATTTTCAACTGGCAAACCTTCCTTTTCGTGACTATTAATCAGCTACTTGCTGGCCAATAAAACCACACGTAGTATACTTCTTTATAGAAAGCCGGCTTTCAAAATTCGAACAACCAAAGTATATATGTAACGTGCCATTTCATTGGTCAAAAAAGCTCCGCTACGGAACAAATGAAATGCCTAATCGTACGAAGTTTTGCTAGTCAAGCAAAGAACCAAAGCCTATTGAACAAATGTGGATAGACAATAACTGTTCAAATGAGCGATAAAATCACTTTCTATGTCAATCATTTGCGATGGCAGCCATGCTGGGCTCTTTAGCGGTAAAATTATATAAGACACTCTTTGATGAAACTTCGTGTAGACCCGCCTACCAACGTAACGACTTTTAGAGATACATGTAACAGTTCAAGATATAAAATAGTTGCATATGATCTGGTACCAAATCATTTTCGTTTCGTGTCTAAACAAATAGTTTCAGCGATATGATATGTTCAACAGTGACATCTTTGAAAAATGATCTAACAACGACTTGCTTAACTTGGTTGAGTAGTTATCAAGATAAAAAAAATCACCAAATAAAGGAGACAGGTTATTTGCAATGTTATTTAAACAGATTTTATTTGCTCTGTTTGTTACACTTCAATCACTGTTATGCCTTTATTTTGTAAAAAAATAACTAATATATAACATCGGCTAAATTTTGTACAATATGAATGCACGTAAACCCCTACCTTGTGAAATGCCGTCTTTACCACTCTAGAGTCATTGACAATGAGTTTGATGTTGGTCGGAATGAAGACATCCACCCCGCTTACAATCACCTGACCGAGTATGTCAGGAGAGTCACCGTCGGTCTTTACTATACGTGCAATGACACTGCTGTTGCATAGACATGCTTCAGCTAGCTGTTGTTGCTGTATGCGTTCTGAATATAAAAAAAAAAATAGAAAGATGGATGGATGGATAAGCTGAATGAATAAATGAATGAAAACGTATGTAAATAAGTGAATAGTGAAGAAAGAAAGAAAGAAAGAAAGAAAGAAAGAAAGAAAGAAAGAAAGAAACTGTTATGTTGTTAGCTAGAAACTATGGAGGATAATTATCTAAAGTAACCTGACCGAACTACGTAAAAGCAATGACGAAACGACAAAGAAGATGGCGACGGTATTCTCATACTTAGGGTAATGTGTCTACATTCAATCATAATCATGGTACTTCAAATGCTTCAAATGACTGCAGTGCATATGCAAGCATCCACTGACTTGGAGTTATAGGTTCTTTTGCTCAAAGTCTATAAAGGCTTTTATTTACTATAAAATGCTCACGGTCACTTAATGGACTACAATTTAATGATAGATGGATTACCTTAAAAAGGTAAAGAAGAGAAACGCTACAACTGCAATTAGTAGGAAAGTAGTAGTAGTGGTGATAGTTGTTGTTGTTGTTAACCCTTTCCCTCATAGATCAGGTTTTATGGTGTTCGCTGCTCCTCAGTAGTCTGGAAATGAGGATTTTGTAATTAAATTTGGTAAGGTTTAACTGTGGTTTTCTGCAGATCAGGCTTTATGTGGTACCTATTGAGTGCGTCAAAATGAGTCTATATGAGGGAAAGGGTTAATGCTGTTGTGGTTGTAGTTTCAAACACAGACCTTTTGTTACCGTGGCCGATGAAGAAAGTGTTCTACCATCTGGAATGAAATGTAACCGGCCGTCGTTGTGGATTTCCAGCTTGTACAGCGACCAGATACGCACAGATACACGAACAGTGTGCTCATTTACGGATACAAACCGGTAATTGAACTTCGTGTGATGAATTAAACCATGTTTCTGAAGGAAAATGTTTACTGTTTATTTATACAGTTCTTGTTCTGTCTATCATATACAATTACTTTGTTTTTTAATGATTTAACTTAACAATTTTTGGTATAATCATTTCGACAGATACAATAAAACTGGGATAAAAATGTTACGCAAATGTTACGTTTTAATGAGCCCGAAATAAAGCTTTTATTGACATATACAATTCTGGTAATGTTACAAAACAATGATAAAATCGCCCTAATTTTACCTCAAGGTCTAAGAACCCTAATAGCGATCAATTCCATCAAAGGCATGCATATAACTTCAAAATGTAAGCCTTTAAAATGTCAAAGTTTTTCTCAAAAATCAAATTCATTTTTTTTTTCACATTCACAAATTCACAGTATATTTTCCATAGGCTTCAATGTTGACTAATATGCAGATTATCTCCCCCCAAAATAGAAAAAATGAAAAAAAAAACAAAAAAACTCTCGGTGAAATATATTTTTATTTTTGAATGTCTTCAAAGTGACAAAGTTTCATAGAAATATTACCATCCAGTGGCAAGATATGGAATATGGCCATTAGGGTGCTATTACCTTAAGCCAAGCAGTATTATCTTTTGACTGTCAATTTCAATTCAATTCCAAAGTTTATTTCCAAGATTTACATATTAAATAACATCGAGCAAATCACATTGAAACAAACTATAATGGCTATGGTAGTTTGTTTTCAATTAAATGATGATAATTTATCATCAAGCAAAATAGTACATGTGGGAGAAAAGTTTTAAAAAAATGAATAGATAAAAAACCATGCTGCTTTACTTTCGTTTTATTTGGTGGTTATAAATATGAACTTCATGTTTTGCTACCAATCTATTCTATTTATAATAATAATAATAATAAAAATAATAATAATTACTGACACTAAATTAATAAGAAATATAGTACGAGTAATAGTAACTATACCTCAACCATGATTTTATTCTATGACTTCATTATGGCATCAAATCTCACAACTCCGCAGCACGGATTAACAAAAAATAAAACAAAAATATGGATATAACAAAATAAGTGTTATCTTCAAACAAATAAAAAGATCAAATCGATTCCCAAAATGATACGTATGAACTTACTTGTATAAAGTATGTTGCATTAACCAACACGTAGTTTATTTCTGTGAATGGACCTGCCTCCTCGCATTCTTGGATGAACTTCAGGACAAAATATCGGAGGTTTCTAAGCTTGTCTGTTGAAAGAAAAAAAAAGAAAATTAATAAAACATATAATGTGGAATCTATACTGATATAAATTCTATTATTCTGGAAAAAATTAGCTGAAAATAAATATTCTGCCAGGTATCATAAGAAGAAAGAAAACAACTCGCAGAAAACAAATCTTCGAAATTTAGAATGCAGATGCAACATATTTACATGATCGGCTCCTCATTTTGTTCTCTGAATCCAAAAAAGTCTCACAACTGTTGGTGAATCTGACACTGATTGTTCTATATATAACCATGTACCAGTAGTGGATTACTGCAATATTTGTATGAAGGTAGTATACCATACTGTGAAGTCATTAATGTTCGCGGTAGACTTATTTTCGGTGATTCGGTGGAAAGTTCTGTCAACAGACACGTTTGCCTATTTTGTAAATCTTTTCAATGTTGTTGTATATACGGCTATGAAATGTGTTCAACATCAAAGATGGGCTGCTACCACAGTGCGCCCCTACACCGTCGTTTGTTTTATGAGATAGAGTCAAGATATTTCCACAGACAATAGATAGAAGCGTGAGTAATTTGTTAAATACTTGGTTTTGTCAAATAGATTGACATATTTTGTATATGGAAATAGGAGATAGATGTCCTATTGAAATGAATCGCTGATAAATTCGTGTGACTTCTAAGTAGGATATGGAACAAACATGGCTTGCATTGCAACAGTCTTACTTACGTTGTGTCCACGTCACAGATATACTCGAGTCAGTCTCATTCCAGCTGTCAACGTTCACTTTAGTGGGTTTAAACGGCAACTTCTCAAATATATTCCTGGGTGCGTTTACTTCTACCACCTTGTCTGTGTGTAAAAAAACAACAGCATATTATCCGACTTCAAGGAAATGGCGATTCTTTAAATCTTAAACTGCAACATGTGGGCGATAGCCAAAGGATTGCCTTTCATTCAAATGATATCGTGCAAATGTGACTATTTCAACATTTAATATACATGTATTGATATTTTTTAAACCTCATTGAAAAAATGTTTCTATCCTTAAAATTTAATTTAGTATTTGCGTCATGGGTAAGTGTGTGTAACGAATATTTTTATCATATTAAAATAATTGTGTACACAAGATTTTAATATGGACCCCGAATTTGGTCTCTGTTAGACATACTAAAACTACTACTACACTACTAAAAGATACGTCATATTACTAAAATATCATCTGTTTTGTGGGGTGGTGGCATAGTTGTGCAGGCAAAAGGTAGATTGTACGCATATGAAATATAATAAATCAGTCCTATATGTTATTAAAGAACTTGCTGAATGTCATTTATTTCAAAGAAACACGAATATCTGAACCTTGACGGTTCTCAAATCTACTCCTAACACCATGAAATACACTGCTTAAAGTTATTCAAAAGATGTCGTAGGCATATTAAAACATGCATAAATATGATTTTACCTTGGGGGAATTTAACGACCTTGACATCCACAGGCCTGTATGTTCCATCATCATCCTGGAATGCAAGACAATATCGGCAGTGAAGTTAGGACCACCCATGTCATATGTCATATGTTTGTTGGATTATTTGTCAGGTTTAACGTCCCACCGACAGCATTTCAGTCATTTGGAGACTGACTTTATACTATATGATACAGATATAGTGCTGCCACACCGCGGTATCACACCGTTGGTAGGTATCACGATACCACTCCCAGTCACATTATCTTAACACCAGGCAAACCAATCCTGGAACTACCCCCTCATATGCTGCGTGCCAGGACTATTTTTACGACTTTGGTATGTCGCGGTCTCGGCCTAATGTTCCTGTATGTATGATGCTTGAATTCTCTATCTAATGAAAAATGAAAGCATTTTTGGTAAGGAGATATCTTAATATAAATTGGTTTTGTACTATACATTTTTTGTATTTAATGGCATCCACTGTGCAATTTTACTATCTAAAGTCACCCTGCATTTCGGTCTCCTCCATATTTCAAACAGACAGAAATAGGTATTTTACTTTACATACCTCAATATATCGAGATGCAAATATGTGTGTGTGTGTTTCTCTGACTAAAGTATTTTATCGCCAACGTAGGCAATTTCTTTAAAAAGCATAAAACATTTTGATAGATGGTGTAGTTGTATATACCCAATTAGTTTAAAAAAACAGCAGCAGCAAATTATCACTTTAATATAATAATTCAATTATCATATATTAATCAAATATCTTCCCCCTACCGCGTGGGTTCGAATCCCGGCAGGGTCATTCGGATTTTCATGTGAGGAAGCCTTCCAGCTGGCTTGCGATAGGTCGGTGGTTCTAACCGGATGCCTCCGTGCATTCGGGGTCTTCCTCCACCTGTTTAATATGACTGAAATACTGTCGAAGCGACGGTAAACTCAAATAGTCAAGTCAAATATCTTAATTGTAAATTGCAATGGGTTACTGCAACTATAAAAATTATTCTCTCGATATAGAATGCTCACCGAGGTCACAGTGTAGATATGCATTTCTAGAATTAACCTGTGTTTGCTTTAAATAAAGAAGCACTTATTTGTATTAAATTATAGTAATGCTTTAAAAAGTAAATTGCAATTTGCTTGAATTTCAACGAATTGTTTACAGTTTAATGATTTTAATATAGTGAAATCAAAGATACGGTGAAACCGGGAAATAAAACTATATTTCTTCAATGCATGTTCATGCTTTTTTCAAATATTGTTTTTGAAAAATAAAATGACGAAAGCTTGAATGCATGAGAGAGAGAGAGAGAGAGAGAGAGAGAGAGAGAAACGTACCTGCCCGAGGAAATGGTATTCCGAATGAGGCCCAACAGGTACAACCTCGAGTGCGTGTGAATTACTAAAGTACAAAAACACTACGTAACAGATACCTGCGTAGTAAAACATGTCTCTACTTGTACGCCGTTCAACGTGAACTGGAGTCGGTCTACACACGCCGGAACAAAATATAAACAAGGAAATTAAACCACTCGATATTTTTTTGAATAATGCAAATCTGGACGGGTAACCGAAACTGTTTTTTTTTCCTGTTCATTACGATTAACTTTAAAGCGACGTAACATTCTTATATATCTAATGATCATCGATGTTTAATTTTCCATAAAAAAATGCGTCTTAATAAATGTGGAGAACATTTGATAAACCTTAAGGTTTTTTTTTTCTCGTTCAGATGCTAAGTGATATTACCGAATCAACATTATCAAGCTGCACGCTATCATATCGCTTTTGTTTATTTCTGCCAGACTGTATATATTCGTTTTATGATATACAGATATACATCATCATTATGTTTGTCAATCATGAAATACATCGGCAGTTTTATCTAGGTATATTCCGCAATGCCTTCCAAACCTCAAAATATCACAATATCAGATTTGCCTGCAAAATACGTCCATGTCATTAATAGCATGCAGAACTATAACGCTTTGTACCCCCTTCTTTCTTTGTCTAAATACGTAAAAATATATGTGTGTGTGTGTGTGTGTGTGTGTGTGTGTGTGTGTGTGTTTCTTGTATTGCCTTTATTAAAGCAAATGTATTCGGATTTCTTTGCCACGAGTGGCTTTATGGATATGGCGTTGTGTTGCCATGGTCGAGTATTGCCTTTAACACCTTTAAACAGCTAAGCTTTATTTACTGCCAGCGTAACCGGTTGTAAATAAAACAGTAAACGGGGCAGATTATTTAGTTATACCACTACGGTTAAGTCCCTAGTGTGGCAGTATATTATGTCTTTAATTTGTGGCAAGGAGAACCCATTTCAAAATACATTAGCTTCATCTAAAAAGGCAAGGATAAAGCTGCAAGGCAAGGTAAGGCAATACCTGTTAAAATGCATTAGCTTGATCTACCACTGGTGTAAATGCGATAGCTTAATCCAAAAGCTGCAAGCGGGAACGCAAGACCTGGAGAAATTTTGTCCTGATAAAAAGCTTGGTGAAAACCTGTCACTAAATACAAGATCGACATGGTGAGACTATGTTAGCTTAATCAGATAAAAACCTGGTGAAATAGAGCGCAAGGCAATGTCCAGTAAAATGAATTAGCTTGAACCAATCAGGTAAGTCAAGACATAGGGGAAAAGGGAAAGCATGATTCAAAAGTTGCAAGGCAAGGCAGACCTAGGAAAAACCAAAAGCGGCAAGGCAATGCAAAATCTGAAGATGTTTAAGCCTGATCTGATGAAGGGCTAGACAAGGTCTGGTAAAAAGAATGTATTGGCTTAATTTAATCGGAGACCGGACATGGTAAGGTAAGATCAACATTGTGCAATATGTTAGGTTTATCTAAATGAAGAATAACAAATCAGTACGTTTCAGGTTTATACATGAACCCAGTTATTAAGAATAACACATTATAAGAATTAATGCATTTTCATCAAATTATATAAAAACGCGTCCTATAATTGGCCGGACGAGAGGGGTTAGTGGCGCCTTGTTCCAGTGGTTACGCAGGCTACGGATCCATGGATCCGGAGGATGTGCGTTCGAACCCCGTTGGGGTCAAGAATTTGTCATGATCAGTATTGGTCCAACCCAGGAACCATCGAGAGGGGCTAGTATAAGTTGGGGGTTTCCCCCTGATATTTGTGGACCACATTCTGATATTGCTGAAACCGAAACAATCGGTTGCAGACGTTCCCCTTGTTATTGGATAATGTTCCTGTTGACCGAAGGAGCTGATATCAAACACCTATTTAATTTATTATTTCCAATAAGTTTCCTCGACTGTGTTATTTTCCTGCTTTGTTTTGTTAGGTTTATTGGGTGGAAGTAACTTAATACCTGACATGAAACCTTTCTGATAAGGTAGTGCAAATAAATCAACGACAATAACCTAAAATATTTTATAGGGTCAAACCGCTATGTTCTTTTGTGATGAAATAGTGTCCGCCCGTCCGTTCATGCATCTACCAAAGTAAGCTCCCATGCATGCGTTCGTATGTTCGTGCAGACAAACACATGCGCGCACACACACATGTACATGCACTTATAAATAGATACATGAATACATACGCTATATTTCTAATGGTCATTGATAAAACCCGTAGTCTAGACTACAACTTAATAACCAGTTTACAGTTATTTCTTTCAAACATTTTGCATTTACCTCCATGATATATATTACTACATCCATACATAAACACTTGTCTTTTATGTGTACTTCAAACTCCTTATCAAATCTGCCCCTATACCTTAATCCGAAAGTGCCCCTAAATATAATATATTGCAAGGAAAGAAAATTGTATTTGTCGTGAAAAACAGCTGTCTGCTCAAGGACACTATATACGGTTGAAATCAAATAAATAAGGGCACGCTGTTTGTCAATACAGACACGAAAGCAGCAGTATCAATTAACTTCCGTGATTGCGACTCTTTTATACCTTGAGCTTGCTCGTCATCTTGAGTCATCCTAGCTATGGGATATCTTTAACCCCGGTCCTTGGAGACACACTATACAGAGTGTACAGCAGACTAGCAGTCTCCTTACCTGTCATGATGCCCCGGGTGTCCATGTTACCATGCCGCGGCGTCCACTGACGTCAGTACGACTTACCGACGACCACGTCAGTCGTTATGTATCATACATAGCCTCTCTCCTGATTGACAACACTGGTAAATGTTTATGTCTGGTGACAAAAAAATAAAGAACACTGCTTATTTATAAGAAAATGAATGTGAATTGGGTTTAACGTCCCACCGACAATACTTCGTTCATTTGGAGACAGATATAGAGCTGCCACACTGCAGTATCACGCCGTAGACATGTGGCATGATACCACACCCAGTCACATTATCCTGACACAGAGCCAGCTAACCCTGCAACTAACCTTATTTAAGTAAAGGTAAATATCATGCTTGAAAAGAACGTGAAAGCTACTTGCTTTTTTATCTGTATATTTCTTTATTCATTTCCATTTTATAATAATGTTATACACAGCAATGAAGGAACGAAGTTTGAACCATTTTGTTGCCAAATGTGTTAATGTCTCACTGATAACATGCTCTCAAACAATAGACAATTTCACTCCAAAAAGAGACATGACAGCAAATTATACCAAATGGTCTATGGAGTTATTGCAATGTCAGGATATGAAATTATATAATTTTGCAATGTATTTAGAAAAAGCACATGTTATGAGAAATAATTTTTGAATGCTATTTAAGATCTTTGTAATGACATAAAAATCACACAAAAACTTTACATCTTAGGGATATTGTGTCTTTGCTTTATCTTTATTGGTATACGTCAATGTATTTTGACAGTTTAAATCTACACATCTGTCTATAGTTTATAATACTCCAAGAGTATTTAGATGTTGTTACATCTTGTAATGTAATCTTTGGTTGCAAATAAAAGATATGTTCTGTTCTGTTCTGTGAAATGTCTATGCCATTTTTTACGTGACTTTATGTTATTCAAGTGTTTTTTGTATTTGTACGATGTACGTATGTTACAAGTTAAATAAAATGTATGTTCTGTTCTCTATTCGTGTACCAAGCGTATCAGGTTGCCATGTGACCGAATACAACACCTGTTTAATACATACAATGCTATTATTAAACTTCCTTCTTTCATGTTGGTTTTGTTTGTATGCCGGGATTCAAATGTATTCAAAATTAAAAAAAAAACTACCCGGTTAAACTTATTACAAAACAAATCTGCCTTCAACGGATCGAGTAATGCTGTACACTAAAGAGGACTCCTACTGACAGATAAAATGGGTGTATATTAACCAATAAAAAGTTACCTCAGGGTCAAGGTCAAGGTCGCTTTCTGCGTGGGTACGCTACTCGTTTTACCTGTAAACGTTTCGTGGGTAAATGCACTCGGAACACCTTGGTGATAAATGCTTCGCGGAGTGAAGGATGACGGAATTACCCGAGGTGTTCCGATTAGGACAAACGGAGCAGAAGCAGATCAAGCAGCTATTTCCAGGTGCTGTCTGATCAGGGTTTCGTCTATTTGATCATACAATATTGAAACCCAGATTCTACACAGTCTGTACGGCAAAGAAAGGTCCTTTGTTTCCTATACCATTTGAGACTTCATCAAGTCATCATATTTATATTCATGAATAAATTAGATGATAATGTTGCTTTTAAGAGAAACGGGAAATTTAAAGAGAACCGAAACTTAAAAACAGGTGCTCGGGGCGGTTGGGTGTAAAATATCCCGACCGCCTGAATATAGGAGGGTTTGTTTTCCATCTTAAAACTTTAAATATAAATTCAAGATATGATATACAGACACTTAGACTGAAGTGTTTTAAAAATCACGCAATCCATTAAAACATAAGCATGGTACAGAATAACATAGTGAATTTGAAATTAGACAAATTCGAGGTATAATAGGGTATAAATTTTGATTACAAATATTTGTGGGTATACTTGTAATGATGTGATAAAATTCGGTATATTTGTACCAGTGGTTGTACAGGAGTAGACAAAAGCCTCTGGAAAATGACCTCAACCTTAGTCAGGTGGAAAATTAATCTACTATAGTTCTACATATTCAAACAATACTTTTTACTTAAGTAGATATTTGCCAGAATCTTTAGTTTTCCAAGTACATGATCAACATTCGAAACTGATCATTATCACACTATATCGCGCACTGCATTTACTTGTTGAATTTTGAGAAAGAATGAACAAGCCTCTGAAATAACTAATGAAATAAGTAAATAGATAATGAAATCATTATATATATATATATATATATATATATATATATATATATATATATATATATATATGAAGATCAAAGAAATAACACATTTAGGGATATTTTATCTTTAAATAGCATGGGAAATGTCATAAATGCACCAACTAGAGTCACAGCGACCACGCTTACTTTATTAGATGTTTATATTGGTACATGTATAACGAAATACGTAACAGATCTATGTACAGGTATTCACTTCACATCAAAACACCAAACCATGGCGTTTATACTTATATTAAACGTATTTTTAAATTAAACGTTTTAATTATGAAAAAGCTAATTTTGAAAACATTAATAATTTAAGTTCAAACCTTGACTAGTCTTTTTTTAAGTACTGGTTCAATTTGAACACAGAAATTTGAAAAATATTTTTTTCGAACTACTAAAACATGTATCCCTACCAATTATGTTACTATTAGACCCAATGACAAACCATGGTATAATAATGATATTCGCAATATATCACGTCAACGCGACAGACAGAAAATAGCTTTAGAAGAAGAAGAAAAAAACAACAACACGACGAGTTGGATACTATTTTAACAGATATGTAATAATGTAAAAAATAGTTAGAATTCTTGTTTAAGGAAAATTTAAACAAATCTTATACCAGACTTCCCCTTCAAAATGAAAATCAAGAGTTAATAGTGTCTGACGTAGATAAAGCAAATTATTTACTAAACCTTTTTTTTTCAATTTAACTGTAGATGAGTCAAATACATATCTCACTGTGTTTTTCGCAAAAACTTATCAAATAACAAATCACATTTTTGTAACTGAACATGAGATTTTTGATTTTCTTTCCAAATTTAATAGACAGTTGAACCTGTAGCGACCACCTGTATTAAGTTGTCAACCTCCGATCAGCCGTTTGTTTAAATATCTTGCTATATGTTTAACCTTCTTTTAGCGGTCACCTCTGCTAAGCGGTCACCTTTTCTCCCTTGACTGGCCGCTCAATCAGACCATCAAAGTATCCATGGGCATTACCTATTGTCTTAGTAAGGAAGAAAAATGGTAAGCTTAGAATGTATGTGGAGTTTAGACAGTTAAATCAGAGGACTATCAAAGATTCATTTGGAAAATATTTTTATTGTTTGGTGGTGCCAAATACTCTTCTACGCTTAACATGAAATCAGGTTATCATCAGGTGGAAATTAAAGAATGTCATAAAGATCGTACTGCTTTGACTTTCTTTAATTTCCACCTGATGATAACCTGATTTCATGTCAAGGGTAGAAAAGTATTATGGAAATTTAATAGGCTTCCGTCTGGTTTAACAAACAGCCCTACTACATACCAAAGATTAATGCAAGAATGCTTAGGAGATTTACATTTGAAAACATGTGTTGTATACATTGATGATCTGATTATCTTTAGCAAAACATTTAAAGAACATCTGGAAAATTTAGAAAAGGTATTTGAGAGATTGCATGAGGAAAAATTTAAATTTTACACCTGAAAAAAATGTCTTTTTTTCAGCCAAAGGTTTCATTTCTTGGACATGCGGTAAGTGGTGAAGGTAAAATAGACAAAGTTGTAAATAGACCTACCCATCAAATTCAGATGAATTAAGAAGTTTTTTAGCCTTTGCAGGCTTGCAAGCGTTTCATCAAATATTTCAGCAAATTTTCTTGACCCTTAAATGATTCATTGCCTCCTACTGTTTCTAAACGTGGCATTAAAAAGAAAATGAAAGAATGGAGATAGACAGATACTCAGGAGAAAGCATTTTTGAATTTGAAGAAATTTTTTACCACTCTCTATCTTTGCCTACCCTGATTTTAGCTTACCATTTGAGTTACATACCGATATTTCTTCTTAGGGCTTACGTGCAGTACTCTATCAAAACCTAGATGGGCATAAAAAGGGCATTGCATAATTTATGCTAGTAGATCGTTAAATAAGTCAGAGCAAAATTATTCTGCATACAAATTGGAATTTTTAGCTTTAAAGTGGTCTATCACAGAAAAGTTTTCAGACTATCTCAAAAATATATATATATATTTTTTTTTTTGGTTTTGACTGACAATAACCCATTAACTTATATTTTAACATCAGCCAAGTTAGATTCTACTGGTCAAAGATTGGCATCTGCTCTCAGTCTGTATACATTTAAAATCTAATATAGAAGTGGTATTAAATGCTGATGCTGATGGTCTCAGCAGGTATCTGCGGGTTAGTATTAGAATGGGCAAGACATGACAGAAATGGAAAGGCTCTTTGTGGTAATAGCCCTTGTATAGAGATGATTTCAGAGAGTACATAGTTGCCACAGATGATTATGGACAAGCTTTTGAGAGAAATAAGGAGAAATCAAAGGGAAGACAAGTTAATTGATAGATGGCGAATTGCAATTATTGATCAAAAGGTACCATATGGAAGATTGAATTAAGTAGTTTTGATTATGAAAAAAACAGTATAAGTATTTTGTTATACAGAGAGGTATGTTATTTAGAAAGAGTATAGCTGATTATTTTACCAAGATTGCCATGGCAGTCCCAACAAAAACCAAACCGCTAAAACTACAGCAGAGGAGATTTTTCATAATTTTGTTGTTCAGTTTGGTATACCGTTAATGTTACAATCGGAGCAGGGACCAAATTTTGAGTCTTAAATAATTAGAGAGCTTTGTAAGATAACAAGAATATCCGCAAGTCTTACAACTCATGCATCTTCCACCCACAATGTAACTCAAACCCTGAAAGGTTCAATCGCACTATTTTGGACATGTTAGGTACGCTTGAAAATAACCAAAAGAGTGACTGGGTGAGGTACATTAATTTTCTTTGTACTCCTCATAAGTCGACTTACTTTTCCCCTTATGAGTTAATGTTTGGGAGAAAGCCAAAGTACCTGCAGAAGCAAGGCTTCATTAAGCTTATAAGGAGGCGGAAATTGTAAGTAAAGATACAAGAGAGTATTCATTGAAAGTTAATTGAAAGAGAGAATGGTTAGGACCAAAGGTATAGTTTAAAAGTATATCCAGCAGGCAAAAGTAAACAGAAAAAAACATTTTGATAGAAAAGTCAAAGCTGTCAAAATAAAAGTAAGTAACAAGGTTCTGGTGAAAATCTTAGCACATAATGGTCGTCATAAGATAGCTAATAAATTTGAAGAAAAGGTGTTTGACGTCATAAAGCAAGTGAGCGATGATATTCCCGTATTCAGAGTTAGAGGAGAAGACAGTTGAAAAGTTAAAATTTTACACAGGAATCTTTTATTCTTGGTTGACATGCGGGGTAATGAAGATAAAGAAGAGGAGTCAAATAACGGTGAGGAAAGAGAAGAATCCGGTGTATAGGACGATAATTAGAAAAATAAAGAGAAAGGCCAGATGTTGATACAAGAGGACTTTGCTTAAGAAGGTATTAGTAATTGCAGTAATTGCATTAGAAAGGTGTCAGGAATTTAATGGTAAATAATTTAGAAGTGACAGTCACTAGTGTATATATTGAGTGATGGTTGAATGTATTACAATATACAAATGCAAACAGACATTTGACTCTGTTGTTTGACAGCTATTTTTGTTTTTTAAAACGAGGACGTCATTCTTCAAACAGGAGAAGATTTGTAACAAAGGTGAAAATTTAGTAAATTTTTAATGTTTGGATTACCTCCTCATGACCATTAATCACTATGATATTTTTAAAACGGTCATCAAACATGCCTTTGTTGTTTTAAATTGTTGTTTTGGAGTTACCTGGTTTGACCAACAGTTTGTTGTTGTTGTTGTTGTTGTTTTCGTCCTTCTTTGTTCTCTGGTCAGTTGGACAAGGACATCAGAGAGGGGTCGAACTTTAAAGTCGCAAGTTATATATCTGATTAAAATTAGATTTAGGATTTTTAGTTTGAAAGAATAGAAGGTTAGTTTTCATATTTAAAAAATGGGTCTTAATTTCATTACATTGTTTCATATAATAAGCTTATGGTAATTTAGTATCATAAAATTACTGTGTTGTAAATTACTGAATCGTTGAGTTTTAGGAATTAACTTTTTGGAATTCATTGTAGTAGCAGTAGCATTATCAGAATTTACATAAAACAATTTTGCACCTTTTCTTTTATGTTCACTATTTTAATACTTCCAGCACAGTAATCAGACTAAACACAAGAGTGAGAGCCGAAATTGAAAGTAGTCAATTGATAATTGGTGAGTTTCATGTACTGAATGTGTTGCTGAAGATGTTGTAATTGTATTGTACTATTTTTTATTGTAATGTATTGTAATGCTTTAAATGTATAATATCATATTGTGTGTAATATGCCCGAATATCTTTTTTTTATTCAATACACGTGTATTAAAATAATATACATTATTTAAATAATGTCAAATTATAAGTTGAGTCTACATAATAATTCGGGTCACTAGGTAATGTCTATGTTTGATGTACTGAGGATGTACTGAGGATGATAATCATTATGTCTTTATTCTGTGTTACAGGATGTATGTTATCCTGAATACACTATGGCACAAAAAAGAACCTTAATCAAATAACTGGGATTTGGCTGACTATAAACAAACCCATTGAGTTCTAAAAAAAAAAAAAAAAAAAAAAAAAACATCTGGAAGGCAACGCTACAAAATGACCACGTATCTAAGTTTAGTTTAAAATTATTTATTTTACGTCAATTGGGAAAACAAGTTCTAGTACAAATTATACTAATCCCTCTCAACGGTACATGGGTTGGACCAGTACTTTTTGCCTTGGAAGGTCATGAAAAATCCTTGCCCTTTATGAGGTCGAACCATAACTTTCGGATCCGCATTCGGGTATGAAACCACTGGACCACGGCGCCCAAGTTTAATTCAAGGAACTGTTTCATTGGTAGAGCGCCAAAGGGAAGCAACCCTGATACCTGTTTCGGACAAGCACATAGGCTGGTGTTCTGACATGTCATGAGATATGACATGTGTGACTCATACCTCACAAGTACGGTAAATACCTCGATTGGTGTTGTCAAAGTAAGATATAATTTATATAGGTATACATCGTTATGTAATTCAGCCCTGAAATAACCATTATTTTAATCTAAAACCAAAACTATACAATACGTTTCAACTTTAAGAATAGGAACAACTCGATAAGAGAGATGAACATATAAATGTGAAAAACGTAATGTCTATTGAAAGTGTTCACTTTGTTTTTGTCACTAAGCTCGGTTTTAACGTTCCTCCGACAGATTTTCCGTCATTTGGAGACGTTTTTCTCCACGAAACAGATATGTTATTGTCTAAATGCAATATCACGCCGTTAACTAGACAAGTAATATATGTTATACCAATCCTTATTGTTGGAATGGGATGTAGATCATGTTTTGGCGCGCTTAAATCGTATGCCGCTTTGAAATTGAAATCCTATTACAATATTCATGAATTTTCGAATGCATGCACCATATGATGCGTGTATTTAGGTTGAGTAAACATCGCGTTTTTTTTTATTATTATTATTATTTTCTTTTATTGTTGTTTTTACCTTGCATGTTTTAATTGATTAAATGTTTCTTTATTGTTTTATTTCTTAACATGTATCTTAATGTCAGATGAGATTTAAAATTTAGTCAGCACAAGCTGATTGTAAGGGAGACAACCTAGATTGGTTCCGGCTAATCTTCGTCTTACAGTTTACTTCCCTCGACATAGTGATGACGAAGGAGTACGACTTATCGCCACAATGTTTCGACTTTTTGCCCCAAAATTTCAACTTTTCGTGTTGTCTCGCTTTCACGAGGACGCAGTAGGACTAGTCTGGAGTACTATCCCTTTGTCACGGGTGATGGGATAGTACTTGATATCAGTACCATGAAGATCATTCAAAATTCCGAGAATCTCCGTATATAAATAACCAGCAAAGAAGTGCTCTCACGCTCTTTTAGCCTTTATATTAGGATTTTATGTTTTCTTTTCTCTGACTTATATTTGCATGCGGATGAACATAAAATCAAACTATATACATGTACATATACAGTAAGAATAAGTACGTTTATATGTTGTTTTTGTTTTTTCTATATTTTATTTTAAACATCGAATGGCAAAAAAAAGGTATTTTAACTTTTTTAAACATAATTTTATTGACATTATTTCTTTACAAATATAGCCAATATATGAGATTTGTTGAAAACATAACGTACAAAGGGTGTTAGTATCATTTTCAGAGAAGTGAGTGAAATAGCAAAAGTGTTATATAAATACCTGGGGTTTTTTTTATTACTCATTTGAAAGGCATAGTAAATGAATTTGGCAATGTTCTTCATGACATTCATATTACTACATGAAAAAAGTGAGACAAATTTATGCATGGTTGGCGAGTGGCAAAAATATTGTTTCATATATTGTTTTCTTAAGTCTCTATATTTTGTACAAACAAGCAAAAAAGATATTCGTTTCTATAACGCTCATTGTGCATGGTGTGCATTTTCTGTCTCCAAAAAAAAATAGTGTAATGCCAATCTGTTCCAAGAGCTAAATCATGAGAGGATAATCTAAGTCTTGTCAGTGATATTCAATATTTAGAATCAATAGCATTACTTAAGTATTTTTCGCAATGTACTTATTTTGCAAACTTTTCTCTCCATATTGTCAAATATCTTGCACATTAAACATGCGAAACATATTTTTCCATTAAAATAGGTATACTATATATGCAGATCCAGCTGCTATTTATCTCAGGTTGGTCTACTGACACTGGGCAAACCAGTCCTTGATATTTGTTGTCTCTGGAAGGCCAACGAGGACACTGGATAATCCCAAAAACTTCTTATCAGCATGTTGTGCTCAAGTGAAAAAAGAAAACAGATGAGAGAAATGATAAAACCCCAGTCCTGTCTTTTATACATATTTAGATACATGAAAATGGCACGAAGATAAACTAGACCTAAATTGACAGATACCACTTGCTTTACATGTTCTAAGATATTGTAATACATATATAGAATTTGATTTTTCCTTATAAAAATTATGAAAATGTTGGTGTTTTCCCTCGTAATCGACAGATTTCCATGGAAACGACTTATTTTTGACCTCACAACTACACATGAGTAGCAAAACAACAATTTTAAGAATGATAAGCCAAGACTTCGGTTTATTGTTTCATTTCTGGTTGTTAGAGCCTGTTTTGCGCATGCGCTTCGTAGTCTGGAAATGACAATGACTGAAATTTCATGTTTATAAGAACTTTATTCAGATAGATGTAATTGCAAAATTATAAAAAAAAGCACTATCAAGCAATTAAACAAGAAAATTGTCAAAAATATTTGAAATAGTCCACCCATCATTAAACCATTATCATGGTCCTTCAAAAGCTTAAAATGATTCAGTGCAGATCCAAGCATCCTTTGAATTGGAGTAATATGTTCTCTTGCCTAAAGTCTGTAAAGGCTTGCACATTCCACTAAATTCCCATGATCACTTGATGGACGATAATCACAATTTAATGATGGATCGATTACCTTAAGACTGACTCGTATGTTTCTGAGATGTAAGGGAGTCTGTCCCACTCAGTAGTAAATATATGTTACGAAATCAAATGTCCCAGAAACAAAGATATCACACGTGAAGAAGCGTTTAAATATCATCGTTTGATGTACGTAAAATGTTCCGAAAGAAATATTAGGGAGTTAATTAAACATTACTTGTATCATACAAATTGCAAATGGGTAGAGCACTGAATGATGTGAAGTGGTAATTGTCAGGTAAAATTAATTATACTATTTCAAAGTAGACTCTTCCATTCGAGCTAGTAGTACTGTACAATCAATCACATGGCCAAAAAATGACCCTCTACTCCATGTTTAATATTCAATGTCAAACCTACATGGAATACCGGTTAATATATAATTAGGTCAGGTAATATTAATTAGATACTGCACATAAGAAACAATAAAATATAATATTTACATTATTAGATAAGCAAACAAAAACATTCCGATTGATCAGCTCGTATTTCTACACATCTGTGTGTAAGGTAGGAAACTCGGGTTGGCTCCCACTCGTGTTGAGGTCAACTTCCCTTGACGTAGTGGTGAAACTCGGGTTGTCATAGATAGTCTTATTGTTAGCAATGTCATACACATGTCCTGAGTAACCGAGCATGACGTCATCGTATTTTGGGGGCGAAGTAGCTTCGATCTCCTCGTAGCTGGGTGGCTCGTCACTCGTACTGTTGTATAATGGCGGAGTGCGTGTCTCGGGAATGGCGTCGAAAAGCGTACCATGGTTACCACTGCCATACAGACCGTTACTGACGGTGCGTATTGGGTCTGCTGGGGGTCGTGCAGCAGACGAACGTGTCGTCCTAGAGCTGCATCCGCGTTGCCCCTGGCGATGACGATAGCGGATGACTATCACGACCAGTACGACCATGACGATAAATACGACACTTCCGGTGATACTGCCGACTGCAATACAGAAGTGAGTCACGGTCTTGACATCGTGATAATATAAAACACCCCTCTCTCTCTCTCTCTCTTGAGGGCCATCTTCGATAGTTACATGTAACCTTAATCCTAACCCAAAGTCTACCAACCGTACTAGGCGCTAAGTATTCAAAACTTACGAACGTGTTTCATTATTCTTACTTCCGTAATTTAAATACTTAAGTATTTCAGATCTTTACAAACGATGTTAATTTATTAACTGAGAAACCATCCATTTTATTTCACAACCACGAAAAGTTGCATTGGGTGACTATGCGTCTGTAGATGGTTTTGATAGAGGTTATACACACAGATAGTGAAAAATCAAGTTCTTAGTCAAGTCATTTGGGGAAGTTTGTCTACAAGAGACAAATACAGTGCTGTCTGACTGCAATATCACAAGTGTAACAATAACACACTCAGTCACATTATCTGAGCCACCTACCCTCATGTGCTGAGCCCCGAACACCGTTCTGATTTAAGATTTTAACTACTGTTTAGTATTATTAAGTATCGCTGGTTGACTTCTAGCCAGGATTTATACATACCAATGACAGATCCCGAGTTCTTTTTCCGGGCCTGTAACTCAGGTGGCCAGAAGGTCTCATCTGTATCTGAAAACACAGGAAGTAACTCCTGTGAGTGTCTGGCATAAAACAGTGACATGGCAGTTGTATACATCAGCGAAATCTCCTATCAGAATGACGAAGGTCGTTGGTTGGTCGCAATAGTTCACCATGACAACTTAGAGCGGACAAAAATTATTTAGATGGCTGAAACTAAACCAGCGGCACAGAGTAGCAATGGTAAATGTTCCACCCCATGTGAAGGATCAATTAAAAACTTTTTCTAAAAAAGAATATACAGAATTGAGTGAAAAACGAATGCATTTTAACTTACCAGCGTCTGTAACAAATATTGTAAATTCACAAATAGCCCTGTTATCGTCGAAGTCTGACGCAACGTACGAGATAGTGTGGTTACCGACCGGATATACCCTATCCATTGTACTTCCGGTAGTAAGAGGTTGAACCCCGACGTTGTCATAGGCATACGGCGTTTGCCAGGAAACCACCTCGCCCTCAAATGCATAGATATCTGACGGGCAGTTCCGGAAGACCGGCGGAGAACGATCTAAAAGACAACATTCCAAATACTAAAACGTGGTTCTTATACGAATTTTCCTTTAAAAGAAAAGAACAATATCAGATATGTCTATCGTTCTAACCCTAAATGCAATGTATTTTTATTTATATGTATGTCATATATCATTGAATAAATATGTTTAAACAAACATTCTTTGTCGTGTAGTCTCAGCAATAATATTGTATGAGAGCAAACAGGTAAAGGCCTTAAGAAGGTATTTGACAAGGGTCTCCACAGATAACTAAAGCGTCCTAAATTGTATGTCTATTTTACGTCTATGTCGGGGGTGGGGGGAGGGGCGTCTGTGTAGCACAGAAACAGCAAAATTTAACAATCATGAACACACGAGTGTGCTTTCAAATACAATGTTATCGGCCATCATAGTTTATGCGCCTTTTTTTTAGGCTTCACGATCTCGGGCTAAAAGTTGAGTACCATACTCAAATGCTTATATTTTACAAAAGAATAACATAAGGTTTGACTTTCGACAAAAATAATATCGTATGTAAGATTTAAAAATAAATGTGACAAAACATAGCCAATGATCGAGTATCTATACGTACGTACACACGCACGCACGCATGTATGTATAGTAATCCGCATGGACTACATAAAATACCCCTCTCCCATGGGACAACTTACCTACAACGTAAACACGTGGGTAACACTGGACTGTTGTGTAGTCATCGCTTGTTGTCAACACTGGGTACACAGGGACCCTATCGAAGCTGAAACAGCGACAGTGTTCCACCACCCGGGGGTCGTATCTGA
Organism: Solen grandis; assembly: GCA_021229015.1. Lineage (NCBI taxonomy): Eukaryota > Metazoa > Mollusca > Bivalvia > Adapedonta > Solenidae > Solen > Solen grandis. The sequence goes on from CM037791.1 coordinate 1,227,959, forward strand.
CCTGCTCATGGACAAACGTCCGATATATACTGTGACATCATTAATTTTTGTGGGGCACTAATTTTCGTCGATTTCGTGGAGGGTTTTATCCACAAATATTAATTCCCACAAAAACTTGTCTCTTATTTATATACATGTAGACTTCACGTTTGATAGAGCATAGATCCACGAATAAATGTACCCACGAAATTCTCTTTGGTACATAATCAACCAACGACATTTAATGTCAACGAAAATTAATGATTTTATAAGAGATATGACGAGAAAAAAACTAACATGCTCGGGAAACCGGAATTACATTATGGTTGCTTCCCCGTCTATTACCCCTATAACACTAAATATTTACGCGCTGAGACTGTAGATGAGATCTGATTAGACATGGTGCCCGAGAAAGGAATTCTCGGATAAAAACTGTTTATTGTATAGTATAAATATAGGGGACTGTGATGACTAGTGTGTAAATTATAGGGGAATGAGATATAAGGTGTGTTAAGGGGTAGGGGACTGAGATGTCAGATGTGTTAATCATAGGGGACTGTGATGACAGGTGTGTTAATCATAGGGGACTGTGATGTCAGATGTGTTAATCATAGGGGACTGAAATGTCAGATGTGTTAATCATAGGAGAATGAGATGACAGGTGTGTTAATCATAGGGGAATGAGATGACAGGTGTGTTAATCATAGGGGACTGTGATGACAGGTATTTTAATCATAAGGGATTGTGGTGATCAGGTGTGTTTATCATAGGGGACTAAGATATCAGGTGTGTTAATCATAAGGGACTGAGCTTCCAGGTGTGTTAATCATAGGGGACTGTGATGGCAGATGTGTTAATCATAAGGGACTGAGATGGTAGGTGTGTTAATCATAAAGGATGATGATGTCAGGTGTGTTAATCACAGGGGACTGAGATGACAGATGTGTTAATCATAGGGGACTGTGATGTCAGGTGTGTTATCAAAAGGGACTGATATGACAGATGTGTTAATCATAGGGGACTTTGATGTCAGGTGTGTTTAGCATAGGGGACTGAAATGTCAGATGTGTTAATCAAAGAGGACTGTGATGTCAGGTGTGTTAATCATAGGGGACTGTGATGTCAGGTGTGTTAATCATAGGGGACTGTGATGTCAGTTGTGTTAATCATAGGGGACTGTGATGTCAGTTGTGTTAATCATAGGGGACTGTGATGTCAGTTGTGTTAATCATAGGGAACTGTGATGTCAGGTGTGTTAATCATAGGGGACTTTGATGTCAGTTGTGTTAATCATAGGGGACCGAGATTAAAGGTGTGTTAATCATAGGGGACTGTGATGTCAGTTGTGTTAATCATAGGGGACTGTGATGTCAGGTGTGTTAATCATAGGGGACTGTGATGTCAGTTGTGTTAATCATAGGGGACTGTGATGTCAGGTGTGTTAATCATAGGGGACTGTGATGTCAGTTGTGTTAATCATAGGGGACCGAGATTAAAAGTGTGTTAATCATAGGGGACTGTGATGTCAGTTGTGTTAATCATAGGGGACTGTGATGTCAGGTGTGTTAATCATAGGGGACTGTGATGTCAGTTGTGTTAATCATAGGGGACTGTGATGTCAGATATGTTAATCATAGGGGACTGTGATGTCAGGTGTGTTAATCATAGGGGACTGTGATGTCAGTTGTGTTAATCATAGGGGACTGTGATGTCAGGTGTGTTAATCATAGGGGACTGTGATGTCAGATGTGTTTATCATAGGGGACCGAGATTAAAGGTGTGTTAATCATAGGGGACTGTTATGTCAGTTGTCTTAATCATAGGGGACTGAGATGACAGAGGTGTTAGTCATAGGGGACTGTGATGTCAGGTGTGTTGGGGGGACTGAGGTGTGTTTATTACAACTTTCGGTTTATATTTCTTGATAATAAATTGTCATTTAAGTATTACATCAATTCCGACAGTCTCTTAATACTATGTATGTAAAGAGGCCCTGAATTCAATAATATTGTTACTTGATAAAATTGAATATGTTCATGTATCTTGAGGATAATATGTTTTCAAATCTCAAGAAAAGTACATCAGCGAAACTTTCAATAAAGTCATAAATCATTGCTCATATCAGAGATTTCAAAATTGCAACTCTACGATGATTTCAAAAAAGGCGTTGAAGGATTTCAGAACGTTTCGGTTGTATGCTCACCTGAAGCCATCTGTTGCGGTAATCGCGTGCCTCAATGTTGAGAGCTGACATGACTTGACTGTTACGGTATTGGTTGACGGTCAATGACATCGTCTGGTTGTTACGGCAGTTGGTAAAACGTGGAACTGAAACAGAGAGGACGGGTTTGAAATAAGGAGTAAAGGGTAAGAGTACGGAGCTGAAGAGAAAGAGACGGAGTGCGGTTCAGCCGAAAGAGGCTGCAGCACGAAATATGGGCTGAAAAACGGAGTGCGGGAGTTTCAAACACGGAGTACGAGGTTTCAGACAGGGAGAACGTGGCTGAAACACGGGATAGGGAGAAAACATGCAAAGATTAGGGGCTGAACATGAAGTAAAACAAAGAGTATGGGGCTTAACACGGGGTACAAGACTGCACGGAGTGCGGGGTAAAGAAAGTACAAAGCTGAAACAAAATCAGAGCGCACAATACGCTGAGAAACTATCGGCAGGATTTGCATGGTGAAAAAGCTACAATTCTAATTCAAGTGTTAACTTGAGGACAAAGGTCATGTGACTAAAAAAAGTATACACGTTTTTACATTTTACACTAGTGACAATGCTCTTTGTTTCATGATCGCCGGCAGTCTCTCAGTACCATGAGAGATTTGATGTGTTTCATATTGCTCCGGATTGAGTTGCATACCTAAGGAGGTCATTATCTTACAATCGCATTGAATTGGTACACTACCGGGCGCGGGGTGATATAGTGCGGTGAAAATGGCTATAGCAATTATGCAAATCAACCATGCCTGCTTTATTCATCGGTACGCGCGAATCTGATAAAACCAGGGATGGTGTATAAACAGGAAACACAAGGAAGGTATGGTAAAATAGCTTATGGTCAAGATAAGGTGGTGAAAAACGTGACAATGCTCTGAAAATGGTGGGCATTATGATGACAGTGGCTACAAACATTTGAAATAATTTATTCAGAAATGTTCCATATTAATTTCTTTCGGACAAAGTAGATTTTACTTACCTGCTAAGAACCTAGAAGAGTTTTACTTGCAAAATTAGAATCTATGGAGATTTATCCACTTTTAAATCTCAAAACCGACCTCAGTAGAAGTAAAAAAATGTGTCTTTGGTTGTATATTTAAAAATGTGTTTTCTAAATCTTACCTTTATAATTCGGTGGAGTTACTTTGTTGTCTGCAACAAATAACAAAAACTTAATGTTTAAATAAATGTTATGTGTATATGTTACAAAAATCTTTAGTAATTTTTCTCCTTTTCTTGGCCAACAAAAGCGGCATTCGGAACACATGGAAAATGATGACAGAGGTGTTCCAAATGTAAGTTCAGGAGATGAGGGAGATAACTCTTAACATGAAAAAAAAGGATCATTACTGGAAAACTACAGAAGCTGTGACAGGTATTGAACTAAAGACCTCTCTTTTTTCAATGCTTATTATACTAAATTAGGGGAACAAAAAATACTGCACGTGTGTCTGTTCTTCCTTTTTCACGTGCACTTTTACATTGTACATATTTAGAAGAACGGTCAGCTGTGAGATGTCTATATAGGGTGTCTTTAAAGGTAAAAAAAATGTCCTCTAAAGAAATGTAATTTTAAATGGTAAAGGTGCTACAAACAAGACATGTTTCTAAGTGACGAATGAGTACATGTTACGTCAAAATACGTATGTTTCTTACTATCACAAACTGGACAGCACGTGTCGTGGTCATGTCTCACGGTACCGTGTGGACACGTGTTTCTCGGGCATTGCATTGTGGTACAATACAGTTTTCCTTTCAATAGGCAGGTGCATATCTGAAATATAATAACACTATATAACTATACTGACACTCCATGATTCTGAGATTCTGGCATCATACCATTTTGAAATGATGCCACAATTCTTTGGGTTTCATTGTACAAACTATCCACACAGTTTGTATGTCTCTTATACAAATAAACCGGCCGTTTTTGCAAATGTAACGAATGATCTCATTCAAAGCGAGAACAGGCTTATGATATACTTCTTTAACGCTTACACTTTTTATTTATATTGACGTTCTTAAAATATATACAAATCAATCCCAATCTTTTATTGTTAATTTCTTCCCCCCCCCCTTTTTTGGGGTGGGGGGGGGGTTGGGGGGTTGGGGGCGGCTTAGACCAGTACTTTGCAACTTGAAAGGTCATGAAAGAGTATGTACCCACGCAACTCAATTTCGAATCCACACCATTCGACCTTGCAGTCACACACGCTACCATTAGACTTTGGCGCCATTAATAACTTCTTAAAACAATATCATTTCTCCCTAATTCCACACCTTCATGGGGCATGGGTCATTGAATGTTTATCAAATTAACTGCAGAAATTGCATTAATTAACCCTTTATGGGACAGTCGTAAGAAATTTAAAAACTTAACTCAAGTTGGTCAATGCCATTTTCATTAGAAACATACCGTGCATTTGTCCTTTTGCACATGCTGCCCTGGCATCACTTTCAATCCATTGAGCATACAGAATCGCGGGACAGGGTCTACACACTTCTGACAACAGCCGTCGGAGCAACAGACTTGCCCATGCCGACAGAACCCACGACATTGATCCAAACAGTTGAAGTCTGTGCAAACTGTGGAATTAATTGGTGGACAGCCTGGGGGGTTCCTTGCTGTAAAAGTCATTTAACGTTAGGCTTCCAAACAAACCAGTACTGTTTGCGTTTGGAAGTGATTCCTTCTTTTACCAGCACTACTATTACAATTTCTTCTTCTTCCACTATTACTTATATTACTATTATGACAGTCAACTCTCTTTATAACGCCGGTGTTTGTTTCAGTGAATTTTGCTGTTATAAAGAAATTGCCGTTGTAAAGAAAAGAGATTTCAATAAAACTGCTGTTATAAGAGCATGTTATAATAAATGCCGTTGTAAAGAGGTTTCATATACTAATACTACATGTATTACTACCGTAACTGTTTGCTGGCTTGTTGATACTACTATTACTACTGCTACTACTACTTCTAAAATAATAATGATGTTGCAGCTGTGATGATGAAAATTTAAGTCGATATGGTTTACTAAAGTATGTTTAGCCCGTGTTGAATCAGTATTTATGCTGGTAGATCATTTTAGTACCCTTAGTGTCTGTCAGAAAATATGATGCGGATTTTATTCATGAACAGCCAGCTATTTCAAGCTTACCGTGCGAACAAGTTTTCCCGTAAAAGCCGTCAGGGCAGACGCAGACGACATCATTGCCATCTGCCGCACACACCCCGCCGTTTTCACACATATGAGGGCATCGAACTAGAAGCAGAAGAAAAAAGTCAACCTAAATGTGTGGCCAATCAGAGACTCTGAAACTCAAATTTATCAGCGAGACATTTCAAAAGCACAACTTTCTATTTTCTTTTTTACCATATTCACAATTTATCAATTTATTACTGTGAAATCATTAATTTTCGTGGGACACTAATTTTCGTCGATTTCGTGGAGGGGTTAATCCACGAAAATTAATCCCACGAAAACTTGTCTCTTATATAGACCTCACGTTTTCTAGAAGATATATCCACGAATAATTGTACTCACGAAATTCCCTTAATACATAATCAACGAAATTTAATGTCAACGAAAATTAATGATTTTACAGTATACAAATTACAGGTTTCACATATTTAAGATGACTTTTAAGTCGGATAGAATCATAGACATTTTTCCAGATAGAACACTCGCTTCGGTCTTCTTTTATCTCTAGAAATGTCTTTAGCAATGTCAACCATTTCAGTAAATTACTTTTATTTTCAATACGCATTTTCTAGTATATATCTTAATGTTGCTAAATGCTTAAACACCCTGCATGAATTACCGGGTAGTTTGTTTATTGGAATACAAATGTACACAATGTAAATACATTGAAATTAGAAACGAATGATATGGCTAATTGCTGGAATAAATGATTTGCTAACAACTTAAAACATGCATGTTTTATGTTGCAGCAAGTGACGAGAACCAATTTGAGGATCATATACAGGTACTCCACGTCAAGATCGTCCGTTCCACTACCTGTTTCTTTGAAGTATACGAATGATTATTATTGTTACTGTGATGTTTTATTGCTCTCTCTCTCTCTCTCTCTCTCTCTCACAAAAGATCGATGCAGCTATAAACCTGTATGTATGTCAAACATTAACATTCATTTCAATATTTAGTAAGTATATGAGTATCACGATTTTGGAAAAATACACTTGGGTAGAATACATGCTCAATGCGCATGCGCTTAAGTTACCTTGTTCACAGTACGGTCCGTATCTTGGGGGTGAACAGTTGCACAGGTTCCGCGGGTATCGCTTTTCACAAATACCTCCGTGGAGGCATTCGTGATCACACACAGCTGTAAGCATAGAAAACTTGAATATTTGAGAATTGAAATATGAAATCAGTACATACAAGAGTCGTTCATTTGAGTTTGTCACTTATTGCCTTCCGTATAACATTTGGGCGTTTTCGTGTAGTTTTCGTAAATATCCACCCCATTGACTGAATGTTTGTGCTTGTAAGTGAAACTGGAGAGGAAATTGGAAAACAGTTAGTTTATGTTATCGAAGCAAGCTGATCTTAACCCTTTACCTCAAATAGAAGATCTTTAGATGAGTTCATTTTATGGGCCTAATCCATGAGCTTAGACCATGCGACTTGTTTGTGCAGTAAATGTCTTATGGACATAATGCAATTCTGTAACGTCTTATTCATTAGAGATCCAAGAATTGCCACTAAGCTGTTTTCAAAAACTACAATTGATATTATGTTGAGGGAAAGTTCTTTTTGACGTATTACTGTGAAGAAGGATCAATAACATTTTAAATACTCAAAAGAAGCTTCAAAAATCTTGTTCTTGTCATAATTTGTCAGTCTTTAATCAGTTCTCAGCGTTATATTCAATTCTAATAAGGATGGAAGGGAACGTGTAGATATAAAATAAAAAGAGCTGAAAGACAGGAGGGTACACATATAGATAAAAAGATCGGTAACGAAAGTATATTCCACCCTGACTGTCAGGACCTAGCAGGTTTTGGGAAAAGAAGACATACGTGTTTCACAGGTTGGCCCGGAAAACCCATCGCGACAAATACAGAGGTCTGTGTATCCGTTGAACGTACCGCCATTGGCACACCGTTCGCTGCTTGTGTCTGGTAGGAAATAGAACATCCATCATCATCATCAAATTTATTTTTTATTTATTTATTTATTTATTATCAAAACATGTGTCTGGTCATATTTTTATGTATGTATTCATTGGTCAATACTCTGCCATTCACCATTCACCTCGATCATGTCTTAGTATTATTATACATTACTGTTATACACATTTTTTAGCTGTTTTTAAGCTTATATTTTCAGTTTTAAAAACAATGATTAGATTCTTCCTTTATTTATTTATTTCTGATTACCATGATTACACCTCCCCAAGTCATCCATTCGTCTATCATCGCAGCAGTATTTCGTGCACCGATACGCAGTACAATTTACTCTCTCCTCTCTTCTGCATAGTCTTGTACTAGAGAACAAAGCAATTTATATAATTATGTTGATTTTTCGGAGGGAAATAATACAATAAATAAATAAATTGTTCAAAGCAATTTATTTTGCTCATTAACTTGCAGAAGCTCATTTTGACTCATTTACGCTCCTGATTAAATGGTAATGTTTATATGATATTGTAGCTCGTATTCTACACGTTACATATAACTTATTGGCCAAATTACTGTATTACTCCGCGTCACGCGCGTTTAGACTCTATGCATATTTACACCGGTCTGAATGACTAATGCAAGCAAATGACGTCACAGCCTCTATTTATGGATTACCTTTTTGATCACAAACAACTGGATTAAATGTATTTGATGCAATTAACTTTGACTGAAATTATGTTTTATTTACTGTTATGGGGGGGGGGGGGGGGGGGACACACACACACACACACACTAAATCCTTATTTTCAGCTATTGTTTGGAACTATATTCTTGGTGTAAGATTACAAAAAGTCCGAGTCGTTTACAGTCCGGTCATTGTTGTTAAAATTGAAGTTTTCTTAGTTTAAGTCATATGATAAAAATGAAAACGCATTTAGGAAAAGTTGATATTAAATGACTCATGTCAGATCCTATATTCACATTATATCAGTGGATTTCGATGAGAATTATCTTATTAAGAAATAAATACATAATGTATTTTTGTATACATCTTAGTCCAGGTTAATCGAACATTTACGCACATTTTGTCTTTTCCAAATTTAAAGTAATTTCACCATATCTTATAGAATAAGAATGCATTATAATTTACAAATTGTGATAAAATATAATTTAACCCTAACCCTACAACACTTAGATCTCTAAACCAAGTATGGTAAACCCCTATTCATTTCACCAGAGGATCGGCAATACCCGGTATAATTCGCTGGTTTAAATTGACCAATTAGTGACTGGGGAAACATCTCAAATGTATGCTTATTTCCCATTGAACATTGTGTGAAATGATCTATTCGTTAAAGTCAAACGTACTTATATGCAAAATTTCAGAAAATTCTCTCCGCAGAATATGCCTTTAAAATGTAAATTGGTATATAAATCTCTTCGACTTTGTGCTCAGAATACAAGGGTACGAAATTCCAAGAGTGGTTGCCCCGCTGCAGGATAATGTGACTAAGTGTGGTATCAAGCCCCTTGTTTACGACGTAATACTGCAATCGGAACACCTCTGTGATGGATATTTCACCACTGATTTTGAAGAATGACGGAATTACCCTAGGTGTTCCGATTGTTAATACCACCGTGAGGCATTACTGTATCTGTCTCATGTAGAAATTGTCCCCAAAATGACTGGAGTTCTGATTGAACCAACAAAACAAAAAAAATCACTTGTTTATACAAGCTTCGGTTTACAAGGAAGTTGATATGAAGCTTATTTACATTCTGGCCGTGATGATAAGCTATACAAATAATTTATGGAGCTATATATTCCCGATGGTATGTGATTGAAAAAAAAGTCATCTCCTTATCTTGAATCATAAATCAGAGTAGAGTGATAAATCCGTGGACAAAGTAGTGTTTGTCGAAACCAGAAGTTACTGACAGTGCCCATATGTTCATCGTGGCAAAAAGCAACATATCTAGATGATTATAGCAGGATATGCAATATGCTATTTGTCATATAATGGCAGAATGGGGACAGGAGCGGGGTCTTTGTGGTCATCATACGTTTATTTTTTCTTAGGTACATAAAAAGTATTGAAGCAGCAAATGACCCATTCCGATAGAGTGTGAATGTCCGGGAAGAATGACAGGTTGAGTGGATCATATTGAGTAGACTGATCCGGGTGACCACAGGGTCAACGGGTGCCAAATGCACCCGGAAGCTCCGATGTCTAACGAATTTTGAGATCTGAAATCCCTATTTCTTGGGGAGTGTCTGATATCTAAAAAAGCACATTTTCAACTCTCTTTTTTAAGATTTGACATCGTTCTGTATGAACGTGCGTACAGGTGTACGCCTGGATACGAGCCTGCTATTATGTACCGAAAGTATAATTACATTAGACAAACAATGTTAAAAACATATGTCCAGCTTGGCACCGAAAAACAAGAACGACTTTAAGTACAAAAATACATTTTAGGATCGGTCGTGGGAACCTGAATACCGGATATCCAAAGTCAATGCCCTCTAGCGTAGCGAGCAAGCAATATTGCACCTGTTTGCTCGTACTATCGTTATACAATAGATACATATGCTTGTATGACGAGCTCCAGTTTTGGCGAGTGACATTTTTTACATGAAGAAAATGCACAACAATCTTCATTGTATGATTTTTATCATTTTATTACAGAAGTTGTCACGGCACATAACGAACGATAACTCTGCAACGATGCATAAGCGGGAAAAATTATCAATGAAAATACTATGTCAAGTCAAGTATATTTTATTGGCATAAACAAATACATGTCCATCGCCAAATAACAAAACATCAAAAGAACATGCAGATATGCGTGAAAAGCATGCAAAAAAGAAAACAATGGCATTTCTATATATATTACATCTAAATATATTAACTGTATAGAATATACTATTTAATAAATTATATAAATGTACATTGATATTCCTACCACGAATTCAAGCTGAAACAATACATATAGTATTTATATTCATATATGTATAATATAATATATATATATATTTAAAATATGCATTAAACATTCAATGAATATCTCTTTTGAAAAGCACAATACAAATATATAGCTAAATTAACGATGCATGAAATTGTGTGACCAAAGTCATTGGCGTGCTGTACAATTCTCATACCTCTGGCATGTAATATTTCCACAGTTAATCAAATAGGTATTTCATTGAATAAGTAGTGTTCGACCCTCAAAGTAAAATGATATAGTAGCCATAAGATCAATTTAATTTGGAAAATTAATAAAACATTTCCAAATTTCAAGCCACTTGACTTTCTCATGTACTGTTCCAGGTTATACTTAACGCAACATTAGGACTCCCAGTCCTTTGATTTTTTATTAGATGTGTAAATTATTTACTATAACCTATTTTATATATTTTACAGAAACAGGACTGAGAAAAAGAAATGCATTTGTTAAACCTTTCTTTCTTTTTCTAATTTATTTTGACATACTCGTAGCTAAACATTGCACTGATAGTCAGAGTCACTGTGTTCATATTATGATAAATATATTAGTTCATGTCTGCTACAAATAAAAATGTTATTCTCAATCTTGGCAAATTCATAAATGAAGCTTTGTCACATAAAAATACAAATATATGTAATTATCCGCTTTTTTAAATATCACAAATGTTGTTTCTATACATGCTGCTAACTTGTAACTGTGTTATTTCAACCGATGAACTAAATAAATCTTGGTTTATGTTTAAAGTATACTTAAATTCCGTTTACTTCAGTCTTAAAATGGTAATTAATCACTTTATCATACCTATTAAATATGTCCATCCTCCATAACTGACATTCTGTGCATTTGCATTACATGTATTTACATATATGTGTGTGTGTTTTTCTTTAACACTTCACAGCGGTCAAGTGATGTTATTGTATTTTTATAATTGTTTATATGACAAGAAACTGTAGAGTTTACGTCAATAAAGTACGAGAATACCGTTTGTCTGTCTATCCAATACTGAACCTTACAAGTAATGCTTATGTTAAATATGCCAACTGCAAACCTTCAGTCATGATTTGAAAAGTTGGCAAAGAGGGAATAACGAAAGTTGTGAAGTTGACAGCAGTCTGTCCACGATCTGTTCGTCGATAAGCCTAGATCCATGCTCTCGAAAAATACTCAGGATCTTAAGTGCGATCTCAGGTTCATACAATACTTAAAATGAGTTCGAGCCTGAGTGTTGTATTTAAAAAAAAAACACACACACACACTCTATAATAGGGTAGGATCAAACTGAACTTAACTGAAAATGTGCCCAAAGACGTTGTGAGTCATGTGACGGCACACAGAAATAGAAAATCTAAATATAGTCTTTATAATTCTAAATATAGGTTTTATACCGTTCGTAACGCCATAGCCTGTGATGGAAAACCACCCATATTTTCTTTACAATCACAAAATGTTGAATTGGGTGACCATGCATCTGTAGGTAGGTATTGATAGAGATAATTCACACAGATAGTTTAAATCAAATTCTTAGTCAATGACCATCTGTGGACGAGCTAAGTTTAACCCTTTACCTCATATAGACTCATTTTGACGCATTGGCAAAAAGAACAGACCCAGGGTTAAGGTTTGTTAATACAATATTGTAGGTCAATTTCTATACAGTCTACAGAGCCAAAAAATTGTTACATATGTCATTTAAAGATTTAAAGTTCAGTTAATCAGTATTCATGAAGTCATAAATTTGATTTAAATATTCATGATTCATGAAGTAAAGAGTTAAATTCGGATATATACAAAACGTCAACTATCTAGGGTAGTTGTTCATTTTTCTTTCTTTTTTTGTTCATTGTATTACTTACCTAGGAAAGAACTCACTACTCAAGTTTTTGACCCAGCTCAGGTCTCTGTCTTCAATGTTTGGCAGATCATGTAGCCATGATGCAAAATTTCTGTTCTGATCATCACAAGTTACTACTGGGTGCCACAGACACGTTTTGTTGTACGAAGTCAGACGATAACAAATGTTGGATGAATAGTCTCTATGTGGACACATGATATCTGATAGACTCTCAAAACGCCTGAAATGCCAGAATAATAAGTAAATGTGATGACATGGTACAAGGGGTCAGATTCTTGAAGAGCGCTGTGGACCAGTGATAGCGTACATATGGATCTAAATGTTATGGGTTCGAAGCCCAGTTTGACCAAGAATTTTTATGGCCAACCCATATATAACAGAACCAGACCAGCAGGAATTATCGAAAATGATTTGCATAATTAGTAAGAATTACACGCGTTTTCTAAACGGCGTTTCGTTGAAAGCGATAAGTATAATTTAGGTACCTAATTCTAAATTGTTGTGTATATGCCCTATATGACAATGCATGATTTTAAGAACATTGCAGGGGCGTGTATCGGGTGTGAAGTTTGACCTTAGGGTCACTCATACAGGACTGGGACTCAGAACTGTGTCATACCCTTCATTTTATAAACAAAGGTCACCATCTTGGAAAGCAAAAGGCATATTTTTGTCCATTACTGTTTCTGTTGGAAATTCCCGATAACAAGATATTTATATGAACACGTTATATTTCGCTCCATTTGGTGTATGTAACTGCAAATTCATTTAAAAAAACAAAAGTTAGCGAACTGGAAATTAGAAGTGGGCAAGAATTTGCGAACATGAAACTGATAACACGCAGTTGATATTGCTTTATCCAGCGTTTCTACTATCAATCTGTATTAAATACTTCCGTTTTTGCTAAATATAACGAACAAAATATATTTTCACGTCATGAATCATAGTGAAATTTGACACAGAAAATAATGTCAAAAAAAAGAAAGAAAAAAGAAGAAAAGAAAACAACGACTTTACAAAACGGAACGATGTAGTTGAAAATCAAATATGGTAAGCCGCGGCTGTCTTCTTTGCAGCCTTTCCAGCGGGTTTCATTTCTGAAATATTTAACTCTCAAACAAAACAGCTAAAAAATAGGAGCACATTTATGATTATACAACAATTAAAGTATCAGCTGAAGTAAGCGTCCCAATTACTGAAATGTAAAGATGATGTTAGTTTTGGAAAAATATATCTAATAATTATATTCCCCCCAAATACAGCATCGCAACACTCTTCAAAGCGTATAAGTAAATAATGTAATTACAATATGTGGACAGGGCCAACTTTTAAAACTTAAATTTGACAGTCAGTTATGTAAATATCACCTGCAAGTCGGCTTCGATCACTTTGTATACAGATTGACGGTGTGACATCTTTTGAATAAATTAATCTGTTTATGTAAAGTATAGCAGATCAATGCCGCGAGATACCAAAGTCGTAAACATGGCACTGTTATAGCTCCCTTGCTTGGCGCTAAGCATAATTTTTATAAGGGTATTTGCAGAACTGGTTGGCCCGGTGCCAGGATAATGTAACTGGGTGTGGTATCATGCCACATATCTACGGCGTGATACTGCAGTGTGGCAGCACTATATCTGTCTCAAATAGACATCGCCTCCACATGACTGAAATACTGTTGGAGGGACGTTAAACCCAACAAACAAACAAATCTAAAATTACTTACACTGCGCTTGATTGAGTCGAAAAAAGAAAGAAACAGCATAAAACCAACACACAATGGCGTACCATCATTTCTACATTATCTTATTTCACAACATTCCGTATGTGTATCAGTTCACTTATCAACTTGTTTGCTAACAGACAAATCTGTATAAGGAAATGTTATTGAAAATTAGCGGTCTCACAACGCTATGGATAAGGGGTTCAAACATTTGCTTATAAGAATCCCCGGTAGATTGGGTGAGAGGTTTCCGAATGGCAATTGTATTGGACGTGTGTGTGTGTGTGTGTGATTTCTATACTGTCGATCTAAAGTACTTCCATTCATTATTCTAACAGCAGAAAGTAATTAAAACTGGCGATTAAGTATCTAAATAATGTTAGCCTCAATTGGTTAAAACAGATATAAAGTCTGAAATGGCTCGACGAAGGTGTCCTCAGTTGGAAACGGAGTGAAATTGCAATACAGGCATCTAACTCCTGGATGTTTTCATTGCTCCTGTAAATTTAGGTCTTAAGAAATCGACAGAAAACTGAAATATTGCATAACACTATCAATTAAAATAGAAATTTGCCATTGTAAGAAAGACATAAAACAACAAAAAAAAACACTGGATTACTTTAAATTTAGACACTAAAACTGGCGCGAGACATTGGAAATAGATGGAAATGCGAGACATTGGAAATTGATGGAAATGCGAGACATTGGAAATAGATGGAAATGCGAGACATTGGAAATAGATGGAAATGCGAGACGTTGGAAATTGAATGAAATGCGTTGAGAGAGGTATACGACAGACAGACAGACAATGATGGAAATGTGGAAGACATGGTAGTACAGAACTGAGGACTACTGGCTGTGTTGACTTCAAGTCTGAAGTTCTTTAAGAACATACATTTCAGCATATCATTTTAAACAGGAGATGAATACCTGGACTTTATAGGACACGAATTTAATAGTTGAGAGAGACCTCGGCCACCCGTTTCTTATCTCAATGTCCTTAAAACAGTGCGTCAAGCAGTGTACAGAGGCTATTGATCGCCCTAGCCTGCTGGGTAATTTATTTGCCCAAGTGGTGACACGGCGTGTAAAGGTACTACTGATAAATAATCCGTCTTCAGATATGTGCACTTAGGTGTTTACCTGGACATGCACGTGATGTAAGATGACATTAACAGAAGAGTATACTTTCCGATGCTGGTTTTAAATTTTAACACTTCGGTGCATCTTATTGGCTTTTAAGTTCCGAAGTATAAATCATTTCACAAAGGGTTCGACAATACTTGGTATAATTCGCTGTTTTACACTGACCAATCAATGACTGAGGAAAATTTCATGTGTTTGTTTATTTCCCGTTGAACAATGTGTGGAACTTTACACCAGCATGTAGATTAGGTGGTGGGTGAGTGTTCGCTGATTTACGTAGGTTTACATCTCATTTCGGAGTGAAATGGTCTATTTATGTCTTGATTTGTCCAAACACATCTAGTCCGCAACAAAGATCTATTGTTTAGCTGGTCTTTGGTCTGCTATCCCTGTTTATAATGTCTTAAAACTGTTGGTTTGAAGCTCATCATCACTGCGACAGTATTTCATCATATTGCGCCCTCTAGATAATTACAAGTGCAGGAAGAGCGTAGAGGCACCAGGGTAGAGATCCATCGACTTAAGGCAAGTTGACTTGGAGGCTTCCTCGCATGAACATTCGAGTAACAGGATTCGATCCCAAAGGGCGATGATCTTATTTTGCACTAGTACAAACAGATCTTGGTGGCTAATTTTTATAACTTAACCCTAATCAGTTATAACATCTGTGCATTAAAATTAAGCAATTTGAGTAAACTTAATTAATGCGACTGTGCATAGTAATAACCCCATTTGTGTGCGCGCGTGTGTGTGTGGTGTGTGTGTGTGTGTGTGTGTTTAATTTACCGATATCTACGATGGCATAGAGGTGACATGCACTACTCTTTTTTATGTCAAGGGTATGACTAAGTAACTCGAGGGAATAAGATATATACTCCAGGAAATGACTTAAGTATCTCGAGTGAATGAAATAATAATTTGTGGGAATGAGGTAATAACTCGAAGGAATAAGTTAATCATTTCGAGAGAACGAGATAGTAACTCAAGGATCAAGTCAAGTATCTCGAGGGAAAGAGATGTCAGTCGAGGGACTGAGATAATAACTTGAGTGAACAAGATAATAACTCGAGGGAACAATTTAATTATCTCAAGGGAACGAGATAATAAGTCGAGGGAATGAGATAATAAATTGAGGGAATTAGTTACTAACTCGAGTGAATGAGTTAATAATTCAAGGGAACGATTTACTATCTCGTTCCCTCGAGTTAGTCAACCAATCAAATTACTTGTTTAATTGTCATTCATAATAGTCATGGCTGACAGAAACGATCTAATTGTAAGATATTTTCTTATAGCCAAATGACTTATGCTATGCTGAACACACATGGTATTTTCATTTCCGTACACCAATTACACAAAATTCTGCGCTCATTTAATTTGAAAAAGAGAAACTATAGTGATATTAAGACAGTTATGGATTTATTCTGAACATAAACAGTCTGGAGGCCGTCACAGTTACAGAATTTTGAGGCAGAGATGTTTGGTACGCGGACTTTACACATATATTCTTGATCGCAATATTTGACTGGTTGACTCATTCTCTCAAGATAACAAGTCATTCCCTCAAGTTATTATCTGTTCCCTCGACTTACTATCTTGCTCTCTAGAGATAATAATTCCCAAATTGGCCCCTCAAATTATAATCCCATTTCCTCGACTTATTATGTTCCCTCGAGATAATAAGATGTTCCCTCGAGTTATTATCTCATTCCTTCGACTTATTATCTGTTCCCTCGAGATAATTAAGTCGATCCTTCAAGTTAATAACTCGTTCCCTCAAGGCTTATTGTCGTTCCCTTAAGTTCATATCTCGTTCCCTCGAGTTAGTA
Source organism: Solen grandis (assembly GCA_021229015.1). NCBI lineage: Eukaryota > Metazoa > Mollusca > Bivalvia > Adapedonta > Solenidae > Solen > Solen grandis. The sequence continues at coordinate 1,244,868 of CM037791.1, forward strand.
ATTTGTTCCCTCGACATAAAAAGTAGTGTCACTTTTGTGCCACCGTATATAAAACAAGAGGGTCATAGAGGCACTGAATCGCTTACCTGAGTATAAGGTTACTCAAAGAACATCTGTACTAAAACATTTAAATCTGGCCAGAAGTTTTGAAGGAGGTGATTTTTAAAGTTTTCATAATTCCTTTCTTTCCATTGCCATGGCAATCAGTATTCTACATAGATCAAGTTTATTTTAGCAACTTTTGTGAAGGTTCACCCAAGGATCATCTCTGCAAAGTTTAATAAAAAATTCTGTCCAGCGTATTCAGGAGATGTCGTTTAAAGTTTTCACTATACACATACATGTATAAGGCAAATTAGCCCCGTCCCTGGTGGCCATATTTTTTAATGGATCGGAATAATTTTAGCAAACTTGGTAGAGGGTTACCCAAGGAACATCTGTACCAAAATATTTTAAAATCTGGCAAGGAGTTTTAAAGGAGATGATTTTTAAAGTTTTCATAATTCATTTCTTTCTGTTGCCATGGCAACCAGAGTTCTAATGGATCAAGTTTATTTTAGCAAATTCTGTGTCGGTTCATCAGGCTCATCCCTGCCAAATTTAATCAAATTCTGTCCAGCGGTTTCAGAGGAGATTTTGTTTAAAGCAAATTGTTGACGACGCACGACGATGGATGACAGACGCAGGGTGATCCTAATAGCTCACCATTAGCACGTTGTGAGCTAAAAACTTCAGAAAATCTGACGATGCAGAATATCACAAATCATGATAATAATGTAAGATTTTAAGCATATCTATATATTTTATTATATATTTTACATTCAACTGATTTTCCCTCAGATTCATGAAAAAATAATTTAAATAATCAAATACTCAACAATATAATTCAAAGAATCAAAACATGAAAACAACTATAATCACAAGAGAACCACCATCACACACTCAATCCTGAAGTCTCGTGCATCTGTGGTACATCTAATCTTTGCACTTACGTTATCTTATCTGGAATGAACTTTTACATATAGCTTAAACATATTCTTTTTCTTATCTTATGGTGACAGAGCCAGATTCTTCACCAACATTACACTATTACATATTATAATGTCTAAGAAATAACATCCCAATAGAAAAAAAAAACAATTAAGATGCAAAATAAATATATGTGAACATACCGGTGATGTGAACATTAGTGCGCAAAATACATGAGCGTTTACTGTATACACGTCCTACATATAGTCAGGGTGGTTTGGTTTTTACTTCTAATTTACAGGACGGTATAACATTCAAAACATTATCATTGTATGTCAATTCAATATCGCATGCATTTTAACCAAGTAGGAGAGAAAAACTGAAATTAAAAATGAAAGTAGATTATAAGGTACGATAATTCCAAAAACAAGATGAAGGAAAAAATTGTTGTTGTTGTTGTTTTTTTTCTCCTAATATTCATAGAAGGCACATGTTAACAATATTTTAACAGTATTACTATATAGAGTTGCTTTATTTTTTAAGATAATACTAAATAAAAGCAACAGCACTTTTTGTCTTTCCAAACTTATGTTGATGTGATAATTGTAACAAAATATAAATATATAAGCAATGTAACATTCTATAAAATGAGTTTACTTCTACACTTGTGTATCATCTCTTCCTTAATCAACAGTTAAAGTACCCATTAATCTTAAGTATTACTTAGATTTAACTACGATTGTTGGATTTCCAACCAGGTCACAGAGAATGGGTAAAAGTATAAAAAAAAAAAACATAGACATTTTAGTCAAAATCATTATTTTTAAATATTTCTGAAGAGACTACTATATTAATATTGACAAAACATACAGGACATGTATTACTAACAAGAGCTGGTTGTTATATAGTGACACAGACTATTCTGAAGCTAAGTACTTATAAGTTGTAAGCTCACATACTTGCCAAGTGTGAGTGGAAATTTATAAATGCGAGTTAAAATTTCCGGTACTTGCTTTTTTTGCGAGTGGAAAAAGAGTAGCTTATGTTGAGTTAAAGAACTATGATCCATAGCCTGCAGTTACAAGATGATGGATGTCTGCAGAGAGACAGAAAGACCCATCACTCTGCCATGTGGGGCCCAAAACTAAAATTTACATGCTTAGTTTGTTTTCACTATATGCTATGGGTCATTGTTTTGTACTATGTTGTTAAAACTGATATTTGACTCTTTACAAGTAAAGAATTTAAAATTGATTTTTCATTTAGCAATTAAAACAAGTAAAACAATTTACTACTTGCTAAAAATAATGAGTGCAAAATCTGGCTAAATTCAAACCCTGGTGTTAGTCCAAAAAAGGCCATAATTTGTAAAACATTTGGTCAAAAGTTATCCTACTTGTTTAATCCACTAGAGACCTCAGTAGAGTATTCAGTCAATAAACATTGCTGGATACAGTATCCTAGTCATCTGCCTGCAAAACTTCTCCAAATTTAGTTGCATGCAAAACCTAAATCAACATTTTTAAGTTCAAAAGGGACATAATTTGTAATGAATTCAGACAAGAGTTACCTATCAAGATGGTCTGATGCCCCTGAAGTTTCAGGTCAATTTCATGACTGATTGGTGAGAAATTAGCATAAAAATATGTTGCATGCTCAACTTTAACCAATTTTCTAAGTCCAAAAAGCACCATATTTTGAAATGAATTTAGTAAAGAGTTACCCACCTTGGCTGCCCAATGCCCCTTACTTTCAGGTAAATACAAAGAATGATTACTGAGATATAAGCTGGATAGCAGCTTGCAGACAAAATCATGCTAATCTTTAACCAAAATGTCTTTAGAAGCCAAAAATGACCATAATTAGTATTAAATCCAGTAAAAGATTTTCCATTTCTATAGTCTGATACCCCTTGAACATGTTAACGATGTTCAAATCTATTCTATGCCTGGTTACTGAGATTGAGATACTGTTTAACCAATGCTGACACCAATGCCAACATGGGTGATTTCAATAGCTCTTATAGTCCAGCTAAAAATTACAATTCTAGTGAAGTATTTGAATTGTAAAACAGATTTTCAACACTTGAAAGAAAACTTGAACCTATCTAGAATGACCTACACATGGGTGATGTCAAATACACACACACACACACACACACACACACACACACACACAAGTAATTGAGTGATGCCATATTACTGACACAAGAGAGCGAATTATGTCATATACAGACACAACTTGGTGATATCCAGTCACAAATAAAAGTGCAGTTTTTTGTCAATCTTCAACTTGACAATTCATTTATACCATTCATTTACCTCTCATAATAATAAATATGTACTAGTATGCTACAATTTGCGGATGCACACTAGCACACAAGTTTCTTTTTTTGGTCTCTCTTCTTGACAAGAATCCCATTCTTATCAAAACATAAACTCATCACCAAAGTCATCCATACTGGGAGAATAAGTTCTCTTTATAATTTCATAAAGATAAATATTGATTTCAATTCTGTAAGTAATCATAACAAAGATATTGCACCATTCTGATTCTAATCCTCCCAGTCATCATCTGCCTGGGCTGGCTCCTCCCCACTCCCTTCTGGTTTGGGTGGGGCTGGAATCATTGAGGAGATCTTGTCCATGGCACCTCCTCCTCCGCCTGAACTGTCACTCTTCTCACTACTTCCAGGGTTCCCGCTACCTGATATACCCTTCCTCCTCATTGTCAATTTTGCAAAGAGATCTCCCATAAGATCCCCTCCGTCCCCACCTTTAGACGTCTTTTCTTCTTTCTTCTTTTCCCTTCTCTCTTCTTTTTGCTTTTGTGCACTCTTTAACTTAGCCTTTCCTGCACCACCTGCCTTTCGAATGGCATCCATCAGACTGGACCGACCTCCATTCCCACTGGCCACCTCTGGAGGTACATCCCCGCCAGGCGGGGGGGGTGGCGGGGGTGGTGCTGGAGCTCCTCCTGTGTCTGGGGGCGGGGGTGGGGGAGGAGGAGGGGCTCCCTGGGGTGGTGGGGTGGTGGAGGTGGAGGTGGGGCATTTTCTGGTGGTGGGGGAGGTGGGGGGCAGGAGGGGCTCCAGCTGGAGGGGATGGGGCTGGGGTAGTACCCCCTGCGGCGGGGCCATCTGGAATAGCTTCAGCTTCAGACACAACTGATGGAAGATCTGGAATGTTCATGACTGATGGGGCAATAGAGTCCTTTAAATCCTCCGTGTATGTTATATCGTCAGCAACACCTGCAAGAAAACTGTCATCTTAAGATACATTGAGTACATGATATTTTAACTTCAGAGAAGAACTTTAATTTACACATAACAAAGTTAGGTAATCTTGTTTGTATGTTATGGTCAAAAATACAATCATTCCCTTAGCAAAACAAGACAAAAGGGCCATGAAGGTTCTGAACTGGTCACCTGATGACAAATGACAATCTGCATTAATCAACCAAGTTTTCTTAAGGAACTGAATAATCTGAATATTCTTGGTTGACACTCAGCCATTGAACATTTATAACAAAACATCTCACCAGAAGTTTTGGAGAATAGTTTTTTTTTAAATTATTTTTTTGTTTTATTTTCAATGTATACATTGTACATATAAGGCAAACTAGCCCTGGCCCTAGCAACCATGTTCTTCTTTTTTTCACAGAATATAATAATTTGAACAATCTTGGGAGAGGGCTGCTCAAGGAACATTTTTAAGTCTGGCCAGTAGTATTTGAGATTTTTAAAGCTTTTATTATACTCATGTAAGGCAAATCTAGCCAAGACACTAGTCAATCAGAATAAACTGATTACTCTTGGCTGTGGGTTTCCCAAAGAACAACTGTGCCAAAATGGCAAGTGGTGTTGGAGGAGAAGTTTTTTTTTATATTTTTTTATCAAATCTTTCTTTCCTTTACCATAGCAACCACTTTCTGTATAGAACTAAATTCTTTAAAAGGGTATCATTCAAAGGACATCCAAATAAGTTTTATCAAATTTGGACCAGTGGTTAAGGAGGAGATGTCATTAGAAGTTCATTGCTGATGACAGACAGATGCTTGATAAGAAATAATGACTGGTCACAATAGCTCAACTTGAGCACACTGTGCTCAGGTGAGCTAAACACAAAGCAATCAGTACCTAGAAGGTTGGGCAAAGCGATGGGCACATCCAGCTCGGGCACCTGCCCAATGCCTGGGACATAGAAGTAGTTCTCCATCTGCTGTCGCTGCATCTCTTCATTTGTCTTTATGGTGTCAGGTGCGTCTGCCATCACGGCCTCCTCCTCCTCCAGGGCTGTCCGCGTCTTTGTCACTGCACCCAGTGGATCAAACATCACATACTTCTTGTACCTGTGTCACAAGGGTGGGGCTCAATCACAGTGGTCAAATTAGAAAAGTTGTAAAGTCTGACTTGCATTATATAATCATGTTACAATCTAACTAAATAACAAGTTGCTTGAAATGTTATGAGACTAACATCTCATCTAAATAAAACATTGATTACTGATGTCCAACACTCAAATTTCTTATTTCAATCATTTGATCACTTTTACACTTAACCTCATATAAACTTGTTTTGATGCATAGTCAACCTGAAGAGACCCACATCAGTCAGCTCCTTCCAGGAGCTGTTTGACCATGATCTTCTCTATTTGCTAATACAATATTTAAGCACAGATCCTACACAGTCTGTACAACAAAGAAAATGAGACCGCCATGGTCTAGAGGTAACGTACCCAATTACGGATCCGAAGGTTGTGGGTTCGAACCCCAGTGGGGGCAAGGTGTAAAGTACTGGTCCAACCCAGGAACCGTTGAGGGAGATTAGTATAAGTTGTAAGAACTTGTTTCCCAATCGACATGAAATTAAATAAGTTTAAACTAACAAAGAAAAATCCATTGCTTCATACAGCTTTTAAAGTTCCAGTAAACTAACCTTTTACCTTATTAATATTCATGTACAATTTTATAATTTGATGAATATTAATGATTGATCATCATATGGTTTATGATAATCAATTTTTCTTTGCCACAGATGACTGTGTTGAAACTAAACTACAATATTGTTTTAGCAAATAGAGGAGACCCTGGGTCTGCTGTTTTCCTATGTGCCAAAACGAATCTATATGAAGTAAGGAGTTAATATTCATTAAATCATAAATTTATACCATTATGAATATTCATGAGGTAACGAGGTGATTAAATTTAAGAAGCAGACATCAAGAAGCCACCATTAGAAAACTTAACATTTAATACGTACGGATTTTCAGATGTGTTGAACAAAATCAAAGAGCTTATAGATGGGATAGTTTTTGGTAGCCCACCAAGTCCTTCCTTTGTTGCATCTGTTTTCTTCTTTTTTGAACTTTTCACATTGTAATACTGACACTTTTCTTTCAGCACTGCGTCATCTAAACCTTTATGCTTTGCCTGCACATGATAGGAGGGTCGCTTGGGCTGTCGGAGTTCTTCTTTTGCTTCAAACAGCGTCCTGTACATCTCCTTGGTGTCTAGGGCAGGATATTTAGATGCCGCACATACTTTAGTTGCTTTTTTGGTCCCTTTGATTTTGTCTATTTTCATTTGTGTCAAATTTACCCGTTCATTGATTTTCTGCAGCTTGGACTGGTTCTCTGCAACTCGACTGTGAATACGTGTGAACACTTCATTAGCTATTTTGTCCAGATACTCAAGGGAATCCACAATCTGGTGTATCGTCTCATCCCTTCTCAAGTCTGTGGATATCCCAGGGACATTGTACGGTTGTGAACTCATGATCGGCATCTGTAGTTTGCTTCTAACACCACTGCAATATGTAATGATAATTGCTGATGTTTAGTTAATAGTATTTATTCATTTGCAGTTTATGTACCAAATTCAATCTCATACTGATAAAATGTAGATCTCCTATGTTGAAAACAAAAAAGTGCACTTTTTATGAATATTTTGTTAAACTTATGTGAGTTGAAATTCA
>CM037791.1:1251910-1301910 GCA_021229015.1 Solen grandis
TGACTTTCGTATTTTCTGAGTTATTACCCTTTGTTGATTCTGAGATTTTATTTTTGTCCGGACCATAACTCAAAAAGTATTTGAGGTATCACCTTGAAACTTAAAACATGGATAGATCACATTGAGGTGGAGTGCAGTGCACAAGAATGATAACTCTGACTTTCGTATTTTCTGAGTTATTACCCTTTGTTGATTCTGAGATTTTATTTTTGTCCGGACCATAACTCAAAAAGTATTTGAGATATTGCTTTGAAACTTCATAGATGGAAAGATCTCATGGATTTGTAGTGCAGTGCACATGAATGATAACTCTGTTTCTCTTTTTCCTTGAGTTATTGCCCTTTGTTGATACTCAGACTTCATTTTTGTCTGGAGCATAACACGAAAAGTATTTGAGGTATTACTTTGAAACCTCACAGGTAGATAGATCTCATTGGTCTGAGTGCAGTACACAAGAATGATAACTCAATAATGATAATGATGACTACAAACTTGCAACATATATATAATTAACGTCATAAGTGCTTAATGACGTCATAATTTTTCTTACAGTTAATGTTTTGAATTCATAGTCATTCTGACACTCCTCTGATGAAGACTGTATAGTCGAAAGTGCTCGGGAAAATTATTACATATTGCACTGTTTGAATATTTTATTCCCCCCCCCCCCCCCCCAAAAAAAAATATATATATATATATATATATATATGTGTGTGTGTGTGTTATTTTGTACCTCACAAAATAGATTATGCTTTATCAATAATTTGTCAAAAGATCGATTTTCTAGTCAATTCTTTCATCAAACATGCTTAAATGCAGGCGACACAAGTGTTCCGAGGAACACCCACATCTAGTTTTATTTTAAGCTGCCTCCTCCAAGTTTGCCCCAACGGTACTGTTTGATGTCTGGAATTGAAATGATCTTGCTGTACATGTATTACTGTATGGATATATCATGTAAAAAGTATCTTATTTAGACAATCAAGGGAATGTTTCTCAGGTGAGCGCCTTCATGGCCATCATGGCCCTCTTGTCTGAAAGTATTTGACCTTGAATCTGATGGATGTTAATTTTGTAGTTAATTATTACACTGTGACAAAATTTCAATTATATTATGTTTAGGTATAGGCTGGTGGATTGTTACCACTTATCTTTCATGGCTTTTATCAAAGCAAAATTTCTTGTGTCCTCTAACAAATCTATGTGCCATTTGTTTACAAGTTTTCATTTACATGTTGTTGTATATTTATTTCCTTGTTTCAGAGATTTAAGAATGTCATTTTCCGTGATTCTTAGATTCCTGAGATGTACTACATTGAACATCTTCTAAAAGTATAGTCCTAACATTGATGGTTGTTTTGGAGTTTCAGAGATTTAAAAGTGTCATTTTCTGTCATTGCCTACTTTCAGAGGTTTAAGAGTGTCATTTTCCTTCATTTTTAGTTTTCTGATGTGCTAGATGACAGTATGCTGCACAAGATTACATTAATGTTATGTTGCTTCAAAATAATGTGAATTTCAGAACTTGTTGATGTGCAGCTCTTCTTTTTTATCCAGTGTCACCATGGTGCATGCCTATTGTTAGAACATGACATTATCAGTGACAATATTTCATATATGTTTACTACTTCATTTCAAACTGAGCCAGTACACACTGGATTTTGTGTTCCTATGAAATGAAATTAAGATAAAATTAATTTAGAAATTTAATTTTAATTTTTTTTTGATATAATCAGTAGATATTTTATTTTTATGTCAGTCATGTCATGATGATATAGAATCCTGAGATTGCCCAAAAACTTTATAACCTATAAATATAGATCCATAGATTTACTGGTCAGAGAAACATATGTCAGTGAAAGGAAAAAATTGGGACTGCATAGCTTGGTTTTGCTCTTTGTGTCACCTGCTGTAAGCTGAGGAATCACCTTTCTGTCCGTCTGTTTTTCTCTCTATCACACTTTTTATTCGGCAATAAATCCTGCTGTACTCATGCTGTTGAGATGAAATTGAATTGATGGACAGAGCTTGACTAGAGGAATCGTCTTGCAATAGGTCCATAACTCTGGCATCAACAATATTTTAGTTATTCCCCTCTTGCTGTCTGTCTGTCATACTTTATCTGTCACACTTTTTCCATCACGCTTCAGCACGTGTCCCAAGGAAAAGACTTGTTTTGATATTATACAGTTTTTTTGTTTATGTTTTACAGAATATGAACGAATTATGCATCGACGGCAAATTGACGGCATCCTCCCGTATGGTTGGTCATATGCTGTAATTCTTTGCATGAGCTTTGTCGGTTATACGATATGAGGGCAGACCTTGAAACTGTTCTTAGTGAATACAGAAATGGAAGAAGAATGAAGGTTTTATTGGTCATCCCTCACCTTATGTGACAGCTGACTCTTACAGTTAAATCTCTTGTTCATAACTACTTATAACAAACAAGATTCATCTTCATACAGTCGTCTGATACCATTATTGTCCTCATTTGTATAATATGCATATCTGGTTCTAATTAAACAGGTATGTTAAAAAAAGGAATGATGCACTATGATTTTAGTAGATACTTTAATACAGACACCTCTAAAAATTCCTAGGAGCTTTTCTACAGTCAGGGTCTGTTGGTGGTACATTTCTGTTTGATCCTTTGTTGTTGTTTTCTCATGTTTGAGTCAGCTGTTACAGTTAGCTTAATTGATATATATAGCTCTACTTTCAGTGGTGAGGATAACTTGATAATCATCTTATTGTATATCACTAACCAATCAATTACCGGTAATTAATTTCTGGTTTCAGTTTCTCCTCTTGAAGATCTAATCATTATTAACTTTTTTTTGTCCTGTAATGCATCCATTGATGTTTTGCCCTAGGGTGGGGGCGGCGGGAAAACACGGGGCGTTTGATGACAGACGGGAATTTGAAAGACTGAATGGTACTGGGTCCTTGGAAATAAACTTTATCGGGGATTTTGACAAATTGCAAATGCCCTACTGTAGGGATTTAGACTACAAAAAGATAAAAAAAAAATGTTGAATCCCCCTTAGTTCAGCCCCATTCTTCCTCAAGGCAAAACAATTCTAGGTGCATAAATCAAGTTTTTTATTCAGTTGTATTGTATGTTTATTTTGCTTTATAATCTAAATGTAATGAGTAACTGTTTACTCATGTGTTATTATACCCACTAGATATGTATCATATGTACTAGATGTAATTTTACAGAGACTTCGCTTGTGTACTGCCTCTCAAGATTTTATTTGCTGCAAAAGGTGGTGGAATCTGACATCGAATTTACTGATACTGTAAAATCATTAATTTTCGGTGACATTAAATTATGTTGATTTTTTACCTAAGGGATTTTCGTGGGTACATTTATTTGTGGGTCTTTGTTCTAGAAAATGTAAGGTCTATATAAGAGACATGTTTTCGTGGGGATTAATATTCATGGATAAAACCCTCCATGAAATAGATGAAAATTAATGATTTCACAGTAGTATGTTTTTGTTTCAGTCACATCAATCTCCAGAAGTTTGTCTCAAATGTTTGCTTTTTTAATGGATTTTTATTACATAGCTAAGATCTCTCAGATGCATTATCCATATTCATATTCAAAGAATTTCTGTAATGTAATATTTAATTTTTAGAAGAGACTTTTTCAGTAAGTAAAATGTTATAATTATAACTTACATAATTCTGTTATATTTTGTTACTTAAATAGTTCTATGTTATATTTATTACTTACATTTGTCAATGTTATATGTATTACTAGCATTATTCTATGTTATGTGTATTACTAACATTATCCTATGTTAAAATACACAGAGATTCACTTAATTCTGTCTAAAATTTCCTATTTAATATCTTAATGACAAGTAGCTTTAATTTCAATAGTGAAAATATAATTTGCCATGGGAACAAAATTATGAAATTAGATTTAGTTCTTACAAAGCAGTATTCAAACTAATGGATGCCTTAATTTAATTGAACTGAGCTAAAACACCAAGTAAGATTAATTTCCATTGACAGTTCATAATAAAACAATGTGAATTCATGAATTTGATTGGTTGAAATTATTTTTTGAAGAAGCAGAATGACTACAATTATTCCTTAATTAATTAATCAAGGAATCCTACAATATTATGTGTAAAACAACAAAATGTAGCTTAGCAATTTATCATTTCCCAGCAGTTTCACACTTTCAAAATAAAGTTTTCTTTTAGATCTATGAAAGTATTGTTTTGTAAAATATGATGAGGGTTTAGTACTTAACTATTTAAACAACATATAAATAAAACAGTTACAATAGTTTGGTACTAGCTATCCTTCATAATATTTTATAAAATATATTAATTTTATATTCAATTAAAATTATTTTAATTGAATATCATTGGTGTATAATGATGGCTTCCCAATGTATGGTGTTTCCATTTTTAGATTTGGCACACTCAGCTGAATTATCTCATATCAGGAATAATTCTCGAATACAGGGAGTTGTAAGATGCCTAATTTGTTCAGAAATTAATTTTGATCTCACAGAGCTGAGTTGAAAACATCATTAATATCAAGAATTCACTGCACTCTGTAATGAAAATAAATCTTGTGAAAGTGTTAGGTTTTTTTAATCTCAAATCAAATTCCCTCCTTGGTAATATGAAACAAAATATGGAAGGGTCTGTTATCAAAGTCATAAAACAACTCTGTTAAAGCCTTAGTTCTTAGCGCTTAAGAACTGCCCTGAATGCCATTGCGTTGTTTGTGGACCCAAGAATCACATATGTAATGCTTCATTATGTTAAAATGCAAAGATATCTCACATAAAGTACAGAATTTCAGACAGCTGAATGTACAAATATCAATATCCACACACAAGTTTTAGGTTCTGTATTATTTTTTATTTGCTTCTATAACTGACATTCATTTCTGTGTGATTATTGGGGAAAAAAGGTTGGAGATGAACGTCATTTATGTCCTGAAATGACGATGGTTGTCAGAAGAAAGGAAAGGGTCAGTCACTCGGGTTTTGTTTACCAGTTGTATGCATGAGCAGAATGATTATAGCCCTGCGTAAAACAAGACAACTATGTTTGAAAGAGAGAACAAGGTTTGTATTCACAGAATAATTGGAATTGACAAATTATGTTATTACAATTCTTTAGAGAAGCTAAAACTGTTCCCAAGTTAGTTACATAGAGAGAGCGGCCCTTTTTAGCTTAATACCAGAGTAAAAAGTTTCTTAGGTTAGCTATTGTAATCACCCCTTATTTGCTGTCCCTTGTCATGTGTTGTGCAGTGTCACAATTTTCTTAAAGACATCCTCTCTGAAAACACTTGGTAAACATGGATGAATCTTGGCATGAATGTTTGATCCTTAGGTGAGCCTTTACAAAAGTTACTAAATTAACCTTGATCTATGCAGAACTGGTTGCCATGGCAACCAACAGCCTTTTCTTTTTAAGTAATACTTCAAAATTCTCCAATGATCAGAATTTAATTTCGTTTGGCACAAATGGTTACCTTATCATTTCCTATCATAATTGCTAAAATAAAGTTAATCCCGTGAAAAATGAGGCCTCTAGAGAGTTGGCTAGTTTTTAGCTCGACTATTTGAAGAATATGAGAGCTATTGTAGTCGCCCTGGCGTCAGCGTTGGCGTTGCAGCTTTTGATCAACCTTACATCTCAATAACCATTTATGGTTTTGACTTGAAAGTTTATAAATATGTTCAGGGGCATCAGACAACTAAGGTAGATAACTCTTGACTGAATTTAATATTAATTATGGCCCCTTTTTAACTTAGAAATTTTGGTTAAAGTTTTGCATGCAATAGAAAATTTGGTTAAAGTTTTGCGTGCAAGCTACTATCCAGTTTGTATCTCAATTACCATTCATGGTATTGACTTTAAAGTTAATAAATATGTTTAGGGGCATCAGACAACCATGGTAGATAGCTCTGGATAGAATATGTTACAAATTATGGCCTTTTTTTAACTTAGAACTTTTGGTTAAAGTTTTGCATGCAAGGTACTTTCATGCTCATATCTCAGTATCCAGGCATGCAATTGATTTGAAACATCTTTGATATGTTTAGGGGTATCATACTTTCATGGTAGATAACTCTTGATATAATATGTTACAAATTATGGCCCCTTTTTAACTCAGAAATTTTGGTTAAAGTTTTGCATGCAAGGTACTTTCATGCTTATATCTCAGAGTCCAGGCATGGGATTTATTTGAAACATCTTTAATGTGTTTAGAGGTATCATACTATAAAGGAAGATAACACTTGATGGAATATATTAAAAATTATGGCCCCCTTTTAACTTTTGGTTAAACTTTTGCATTCAGGCTACTATCCAGTTTATATCTCAGAAATTGCTTGTGGAATTGACTAGAAAGTTAAGGAGTGTCTTCATGGGCATCAGAAAACCAAGGAGGATAACTTTTGGACTGAATTTTATGCAAATTATGGCCCTTTTCTTGCTTGGATTTTTGGTTAAAGTTTTGCATGCACAGTGTTTTTATGCTTATGTTTCAGTAACTAGGCATGGGATTGATTTTAAGCTTCATAAAAATATTAAGGGGAATCAGACTATCAAGGTATATCATTTTTGACTGTTATTATGTACAGGGTATGTTAAGGGAAGAATTGAAATAGATTTCATTTGATTTACCAACAAGCATTTTGAATAGTCGAGTGTGCTGTCCTCTGAAAGCTCTTGTTTTATATACTTGATACGGAAAATTTCAAAATTCTTCTTCTATGAAGCAAATGTCCAGAATTTAATTTCATTCGGCGCAAATGGTCACCTCATGCCTTCCTACCATAATTGCTAAAATAAGTTGATCCCTTGAAAAATGAAGGCCCTAGGGTGTCAGCTTGTTTACCTATATAATCTGTAAAGAATCTTTAGATTATTTTGTGTCTGATTTTGAATTTGGTTGATAATTTCACAATTTTTCACCTCTGAAACTAATGCTCAGAATTAATTCTTGTTTTGCAGTAATGATAACATCATATTCCTATACCATAATTGCTTAAGTATGATCTGATCCCTTGAAACATGAGGCCTTGAGATGATTATGTCTTCCCCTAATGTTTATAGGAAGTTTAGTGACAAATTAATCATAACTCCATTTAGTCAGTTTTTTAATTATCTCCCTTTTTAATCCCCCGCCACGAAGCGGGAGGGGGTTATAGGAATGCCCTTCGTCCGTCCGTCCGTCAGTCCGTCAGTCCGTCCGTCCGTCAGTCCGTCAGTGTGTCCGAAACATTTTCGTGTCCGCTCCATATCTCATGAACGCTTGTACACATTTTCTTCAAACTCGGCTAAAGTGTTAACCTCATTGAGCTGATGTGCAGAAGGCATGAGGCAGTCACGCTGGCTCAAGGTCAAGGTCATACTTGAAGGTCAAATGTTATTTTTGTGTCGGCTCCATATCTCATGAACGCTTGTACACATTTTCTTTAAACTCGGCTAAAATGTTAACCTCATTGAGCTGATGTGCAGAAGGCATGTGGTGGTCACGCTGGCTCAAGGTCAAGGTCATACTTGAAGGTCAAATGTTATTTTCGTGTCCGCTCCATATCTCATGAACGCTTGTACACATTTTCTTCAAACTCGGCTTAAATGTTTACCTCATTGAGCTGATGTGCAGAAGGCATGAGGCGGTCACGCTGGCTCAAGGTCAAGGTCATACTTGCAGGTCAAATGTTATTTTCGTGTCCGCGCCTTACACAGACCACTTCTTGACCTGGATTGCACTTCCACAGTGATTTATTGTACTCGGTAAATAATAGTATGTCATGTTCACAATCATACAAATTATGTCATGATATAAAGTTTTTAATTGAGTTACACATGTATTTTGTGGTTACCTAACACATCCTATACTTCATTGATGTTCACTTTTTGTACTGTTTCCCATGTAAAACTTGTCAGTAAACTTTTAATATATGTGCCTCTGAATTCTGAGATTCATACATAACTATGGAAAGTTAAATTGTCTTAAACTGATCTCCTACGTCTGCTACAACCATGCCAGGTTAAGGTGAACATAATCCTATGACCAAACAAATTCTAATATTTGGCCAGCGGCGGGGGATATAGCTGTCCTTTGGACTGCCTTGTCTTTATGATCTTTCTCTCTCTTTTTTTGTTGTCTTGAGCATTACTCTTTTACTATATGGAATAAAGATTATATATTTGACATACTTGCTCTTCTCATGTATAGCTTTCAATTGACATCAATTATTCGACATTTAGCCCCTTTGGGGTGATGCCTAAGGTGATTGGCCTAGGTGAGGGGCATTGTTTTTTTTGAAGACATCCTGTTTTCTCCTTATTTTTCATGAAATATAATGTTTTCCCACCTTTTGCTAGGTTCATGCAAGGAAATATCCATTCTGACAGATCTACTTAAATAGATATTTGCTTGTAATTTAAAAAATATCCACAAATTGATGTCTGCTTAAAAATAGTTTCATTTAAAAAAATTATCTTGGCACAAAATAAAGCAATAAAATCAGCATGAAATAAGTTTATATTGCGTTAGATAATTACATGCACACATTTGAAAATAAAATGTAAAATCAACTTAAGAGAAAAGCAACAAACAACATTGAGCATGTTTTCTTTTTTTGTAAATTTGCTTCTGCTAGAAATAGTTTAATAATTTGATTCATCATGGCAAAAATTATGTTAGCATGAAATAAGGTAGTAAAGTCAGCATAAAATAAATACTGCAGTAAAATTATATGATCACAATTGGAATTGAAAAATAAATTATAAAATCTGCTTGCCTGGCTAAAGGCCAAGCAACAAACAAAATTTTGATAATTTTCAAATTGGCATTTTTTGTAAAATCTGTGAATTTATCCAAAAAAGAATATGGAAATGGACCTAAATGTCATATACTTCTTTTATTATTTCTTTAAGCAGGGTTGCATGAATTACAGAACCTGTTACATTAAAATTTTCAGAGAAAATATATATTCTGGATCTGAAAGTTGTGTTTTTGAACACAATTTTTAGCTCGACTATTCAAAGAATAGGATGAGCTATTTGGAGTCACCCTTGTGTCACGTCGTCGTCTGCGTCCCAAGAAATGTTAAGGTTTTGTTTAACATTGCCATTATCTCCAACCAACAGGAACTTTTTTAATTTTTTAAATTCCTTTTCTTCTTTTACTCTCAAACTTCATACATGTGTTTATCATCATCAGACCAATCAGTAGAATCAGGAACAGCAACTCTTCCAATTTTTTTTTATATTTATGGCACTTTTTGGACTTAAAAAATGTTTAACGTTTGTTAAACATTGCCATTTTCTTCAGTTTTACTCATTGGATGTCTCTCAAACCTCACACATACCTTGATCATCATCAAACTAGTAGAAACAAGGACAGTAACTCTTCCATTTATTTTTTAGCTCACATGAGCACAACGTGCTCAAGGTGAGCTTTTCTGATCGCCTTTTGTCCGTCGTCCGTGCGTGCGTGCGTCCGTGCGTCCGGCGTCAACAATTGCTTCAAACAACATCTCCTCCTAAACGGCTTGGCCAATTTGAAAAATATTTTGCAGGAATGTTCCTTGGATGAAGCTCTACTAAAGTTGTATAAATGGTTCTGGTCCATCGCATAATTAGGTCACAGGAGCTAAAAATAGATTTTAAAAATGAAAATTTAAAAAATCTTCTTCTCTGAAACCACAAGGCCTAGCCTTTTGATTTTTGGTATGTAGCATGATCTTATGACTCTCTACCAGGATTGTACAAATTATGACCCTGGGGTCAAAATTGGCCCCGCCCCAGGGGTCACTTGATTTCACAAAGGCTAATATAGGAAAAACTTGAAAAAATGTTCTTCTCCAAAACCACAAGGCCTAGCCTTTTGAATTTTGGTATGTAGCATCATCTTATGCTATCATCATAGCCCTATGGTGATAAATGACCAGGGATCATTTGTTTTACACAGAGTTATATAGGAAAATCTTAAAAAATCTTCTTCTATGAATCAATAAGGCCTAGAGCTTAGATATTTGGTATGTAGCATCATCTTATGGGCCACTACCAAGATTGTACAAATCATAGCCCTATGGTGATAAATGACCCCGCACCAGGGGTCACTTGTTTTACATAAGAGTTATATAGGAAAATCTTAAAAAATCTTCTTCCATGAATGCATAAGGCCTAGAGCTTAGATATTTGGTATGAAGCATCATCTTATGGGCCACTACCAAGATTGTACAAATCATAGCCCTATGGTGATAAATGACCCCGCACCAGGGGTCACTTGTTTTACATAGAGTTATATAGGAAAATCTTAAAAAATCTTCTTCTATGAATCCATAAGGCCTAGAGCTTAGATATTTGGTATGTAGCATCATCTTATGGGCCACTACCAAGATTGTACAAATCATAGCCCTATGGTGATAAATGACCCCGCACCAGGGGTCACTTGTTTTACATAGAGTTATATTGGAAAATCTTAAAAAATCTTCTTCCATGAATGCATAAGGCCTAGAGCTTAGATATTTGGTATGAAGCATCATCTTATGGGCCACTACCAAGATTGTACAAATCATAGCCCTATGGTGATAAATGACCCCGCACCAGGGGTCACTTGTTTTACATAAGAGTTATATAGGAAAATCTTAAAAAATCTTCTTCTATGAATCCATAAGGCCTAGAGCTTAGATATTTGGTATGTAGCATCATCTTATGGGCCACTACCAAGATTGTACAAATCATAGCCCAATGGTGATAAATGACCCCACACCAGGGGTCACTTGTTTTACATAGAGTTAAATAGGAAAATCTTAAAAAATCTTCTTCTATGAATCAATAAGGCCTAGAGCTAAGATTTTTGGTATGTAGTAGCATCTAATGGTTCATTACAAAGATTTTCAAAGTCTTGGCCCTACGGTGATAAATGACCCTGCGCCCAAGTCTTCTCTGAAACCATATGGCCCATTGCTTAGATATTTGGTGTGTAGTATTGTCAGGGGTAAAATGTTTTAGATTAAGTTATATCAGAATCCTTGTCTGTTTAAAAACCTTGACATCAGTTGAAGCAATGGTACTCAGGTGAGCGATTCAGGGCCATCATGGCCCTCTTGTTTTTCATATTTATGGCCCTTTTTGAACTTACAAAGAATTGTTAAAGTTATGTCTATTATCTCCACTTTTACTTGATGGATGTCCCTCAAACTTCAAGTAGAAACAGGAACAGTAACTCTTCCAAATATTTTTGCATATTTATGGGCCTTTTTGGACTTGAAAAAATATTAAAACTTTTGTTTAACTTTGCTATTATCTACAGTTTCTTTCCATGGATGTCCCTCATAATTACACGTGAAATTGCATACCTGTGTTGGGGGTCAGGCTCTGTCATGAATTTTAAAATAGTTATGCCCCTTTTTTATTTAGAATCTCAGTTAAGGTTTTCACACCACCTCATTTTTTCACTTAACTGTTTTAGTTATTGCTTTGAAACGACCATCACCCCTACTTGTACATGGCCAGAATATTTTGTTTATTGCTCCTTGGGTATATTTTATTAATACAGAGATTAACTGCAACATTTATTTTTATTGACAAGCATTCGAATAGTTGAGCATGCTGTCTTATGGCCAGCTCTTGTTCATAACCTTCTCAGGCACAAAGTACTTGTCCAACACTGGAACTGTAAAAAAGGAATTATTTGGCATAATAAAAAAGTTGCTTGTTTCCACTAACCTAACTGACCCTGTTGTTTTGTACTGACCCTAAACTTTTTTTGTACTATTCAGGCTATAATGGTGCAAAATGCTGTTTTTCATCATACCCCTAAAAAAAAACTAAGGTATAAAATGAAAAAAAAAAAAAAAAGTTTAGCTGACCTACCAACGCTATTTTTTTTGGAGGTGTAAGTGGAAACAAACAACTTATTTTATTTTCACCACATTATAACTTGCTCCAATTCAATTTTAAGAATAAATAAGTTTAAACTTATTGGCTGTACACTTTGGTTCAACCACTGTTATTGTGTTACCTCTCTGTTAGGTCCACCGGTCACAGAGGCACCAAATATCTCCATCAATTACACAGTTGGAGCACAAAGCGTTAAGATACATTTTGGGCCCCTGCTGCCAGGTGTATCATCCCACAAAGCGTGCCTGACTAAAGTCTTGCATCCCCCGAAGTGCCTCAAGACGGAGACTCTTCATCAGGTAGGTGTTCAGTCAGACGTTGTAGGATGTCCCTGTGCTGGACCTCAGTCCCACGTCAGATAGCGAGGTTCTTCCTCTTCTTAAAAAAAAGATGGTCTGAAAAAAATAAACATGATGTCAAATGATTTTAACATGAATATGCATATCATTTTAACCTATATAGAAGCTTTTTAAAACATTTATAAACAAATGCATGATTGTGAACTTTGCTTTTAATAGTTATCTTTGTTCAACAATCCTCAATAAACATTTGGAGTGGGGATCTGTCTGTTTTTGGCTTTTTGTGAATTGAGATTTGCATACTTGTTTTGAACTTTATTTTCTCATTTTAAGCTTACCAGAGCACAGGCTCAAATTTACTTTAAAAACTTTAAATATCTTCTCCTCTGAAAGCATTGGTCAGAATTAAATTTCATAAAGCACAAATGGTCACCTCTTAGCCCTCTACCATAATTGCTAAAATGAAGATGATCCCTTGAAAATGAGGCCCCTAGGGGTTGGCTGGTTTCCTTATAATACTTGGGCCTCCGTGGCTGAGAGGGTATAGTCACTGACAGTCACTCTGCAACTCACCGCGTGGGTTCAAGTCCCGGCAGGGTTAATTCGGGTTTTCATGCGAGGAAGTCTTCCAGCTGCCTTGGGGTAGTTCAGTGGTTCTGCCTGGATGCCTCCATGCATTTGGGGTCTTCCTCCACCTGTAATTAGCTGGACTTAGCTATATGACTGAAATATGGGCGAAGCAACAGTAAACTCAAAAAATCAATAAATCCTTATAAGACCTTATATAGAAAATTTTATGAAGTCACTAGTCAGAATTTTATTTCATTAAGTGCAAATAGTGACACCTCATGGGTGTCTACCATAATTGCTAAAATAAAATTGATCTCCTGAAAAATGAGGCCCTAGGGGTTGCGTCAGCTAGTTTCCTTATATATCTTCATAGAAAAAAATCTTATTTCTTTTTCTATGAAATAAATAGTTAGAGCCTATTTTCCTTTGGCATATATTCTCACCTCTTGGCTGTTTACCATAACTGACAAACTGACATTTGCAAAACAAGAGGGGGCAAATTGTTTTGCAAATGTCTGTCTGTCTGTTGGTTGGATGGTCGGTCCGTCCGTTGGTAGATCACTTTGTTTCTAATCAATATCTGGAGAATGCTTGGGCCAACATTCCTCAAACTTAATAGGGTGATTAGTCTTGACTGGTATATTTGACCCCTATTGATTTTGGGGTCACTTGGTCAAAGGTCAAGGTCACAGTGACTTAAATATGAAATTGGTTTTGATCAATAACTGGAGAATGCTTGGGCCCACATTCCTCAAATTTCATAGGGTGATTGGTCATGACTAGTAGAATACCCCTATTGATTTTGGGGTCACTTGGTCAAAGGTCAAGGTCACAGTGACTTTGAATATGAAAATTGTTTCGATCAATAACTAGAGAATGCTTGGGCTCACATTCCTCAAACTTCATAGGGTGATTGGTCATGACTAATAGATGACCCCTATTGATTTTGAAGTCACTTGGTCAAGGGCAAGGTCACAGTGACCTCGAATGTAAAAATAGTGTCCGATCAATATTTGGAGGCCACTTGGATCCACATTCCTCAAATTTCATGGGGTGATTGGTCAGGACTAATAGATGACCCATATTGACTTTGGGGATGGGGGTGGAGGGAACATAGGGGGCATATGTGTCATTCTGATCACTCTTCTTGCTAATGTAAAGTTGATCCCTTGAAAAATGAGGCCCATAGGTGATCAGGTAGTTTCCTTATACATGTATACTATGAAATAGAAAGTCCCAAAATGTATCTTCTTTTAAACCAATGGGTAGAATTTAATTTCTTTTGGCACAAATGTTCACCTAATGGTTGTCTTCTCTTATTTCTAAAATAAAGTTGATCCCATAAAATATGAGGCCTCCAGATGATTGCCTTTAGAATTCTTTGCTTTATAAACTTGCATCTGGTTACTGCTGCAGGTTACCAAGTAAAGTAAAGTGACTTGAATGGTTTTAAAAAAAGCTTATGTACTCTGGTAAGCAGTCTAGGGCTTTAATGGTCCTCTTGCTTGGCAGCATATTTTGATAAAATAACAATTAAATGCTACTTTGTTGCAGCTGGTAAGAAGAATGGTATATGAGACTTCCAATAGTTTTCTTTTTCATGAAAATGCTGAAGAAATTAATAAAACTTTTTTTTTTTCCACTCGCTGACTTTGCATTCTACTGGTTTCCATGGTATTTGCTACCATTGACTATCCATGTTAGAGTGATCATCTGTCACCATATTAGTCTAAAAATTGCCAGAAAGATTATATGATACCCACAGTAAGTTATTTACAGTTTTATAGTATTTATTTTGGAGACCTTATTTAGAAAAGTTTTGATTTGACTGGTGTGGCAAATATTACTGTGATTTGTGTATACATTGTATACCAGGTATGTTACCAGGTGTGGATAATGTGTAGCCAGACTGGGACATATAAGCAAGAGGCCCCAGGTTCAAGTCACTGACAGACTGAACATTTTTCTCTCCCTTTGAGTTACATATGGTATTAAGATTTTGTGTATATTTATATAGTGAATGCAACTGTATTCTTTCAGGGTGTTGATACAGTAGATTTCACTGGCCTGCAAAGTGATAATTACACAGTTATGGTAAGTGGGACTTCAATATTAATTAATTGTATGCGAACAGCATAAAACCAGATCAGCCTGCTAGTAACTCACAGGCTGATCTGGTTTTATGCTGTTTGCTGCTCCTCAGTGGTCTGGAAATGAGGATTTTATACTTAAATTTGGTAAGGTTTAACTGTGGTTTTCTGCAGATCAGGCTTTATGTGGTACCTATTGAGTGCGTCAAAATGAGTCTATATGAGGGAAAGGGTTAACAGTGTGCCTGGATAATCCTTAACATTCCAGCTTTTCACCATACACCTCTCCAGTTTTAGTGTCACATGCTGTAAGCAGAGGTGACACATAAGGATCACTTTTCTGTTATCTGTCTGTCTGTCCATCTGTCTGTCCATCACACTTTTTCTGTCATTCTTCAGCATGTGACATGTGTTCCAAAGAACACTCTTGTTAGCAGTAAAAATGTAAACCCTGCCTTTTCCATTTATAGCTAGGTCAACAGTTACCTTCTCACAATCAGTATTTCAAACAAAACCAAGTGTTCTTTTGCATAAACCATGTCAGCCATTGACTACCATTTGTTACAATGCTGCTATCATATAGCTATAGCCTGTATGTCAATAGGTCTGTTTCATTAAAGAAAAAAAGGGGGGTCAGGTAGAGTTATGGTTCTTGGGCATTGCGCTTCTCCAGATCATCAGGAGTGAGGCTTGTGTTTTGTGACTTAATTGGGCACAAGGGCTGTCTCCATGTATCCCATTTTCTTTCCATGTCAAGGTCCAGGCCATCCTCTCTGCCAATTAGATGATTATCTAAGCAGTATGGCTTTCTTTCCTAATTTTGCAAACTCGGTATTGCTTAATCCTTCAAGAAATGAAACCCCTAGATGTTTCTGGTGTACTTGAAGAAGGTCCAGACAGGACTTTCACCCCACATATATCATAACATGCTGCATAGATCACAGCCTTGATTCAGCTAGACAGTTTCTCATGGGCAATGCATGCTTCAACTGAGCATTGAAACAACAGTGAGGAATGTAATATAATATTGCTTTATGAAATAAGCAATTTATTTTGCTGGGGATAGGCACAGATGTTTATCACTTACATTCACAGAAGTTAAATGTGCTTATAGAATCTATTAATGCATGCACCCTTAGGGTTCTATCTTCTTAAATGTTCAGTATTACATTCCCAAAATGATCCTGTCATACAGTCTGTTAATGATATTATTCACAGTGAAGAGTTACAAGTGATATTTGATTTCTAAGTCAAGTATTGCAAGAAAGAAAATAATAAAAAATAACACATTATCAACATTGTGCTTAAGAATGATTAAAATGATATAAATTAATTTATATTAGATTTTAAAAACCTTTTAAAAGTTGCTTAATTATTATGTATAAGACTTCATTAACCCTTTCCCTCATATAGACTCATTCTGATGCACTCAATAGGTACCACATAAAGCCTGATCTGCAGAAAACCACAGTTAAACCTTACCAAATTTAATTACAAAATCCTCATTTCCAGACCACTGAGGAGCAGCGAACAGCATAAAACCTGATCAGCCTGCGAGTTACTCTAACTGGCAGGCTGATCTGGTTTTATGCTGTTCGCATAGGTCTTTTCATGGTGTCCTCTATGAGGGAAAGGGTTAAGATATCATTGTAGTTGTATTTAATATATTCAACAAAAACAAATATGAATTATACATTACGATTTCTTCTATGTATTTATCTGCAAAATATTCTTCTTTTCAGCTGACACTTGATCAAAGCAAATGATCAGTCCTGTGTTTAACAAAACATCTCAGTTTGAGGTTTTTCAAGATTTGAAGATTTATAGGACTTGCTTATACTGTGAGCTCTGATTGTGAAACTATTCTAGGTGTATAGAGAAATAAAGGGAGATAGAACAGTTTTGCAGTCAGCACTCAATATATTGTCATGGCAAATAGAAAATTTAATTATATGATATAATTAGCATCTTATTTTACAATAAAGAAAAAAGTTTTCGATTTCTTCAAAAGGTAGAGAAACATTTCAACTTTGGATGTTTTGTGAAACACGGTTCAGATACCTCTACCTGAGCTCTCCTTGTTGCCTGCAGGACATTTCTTGTGTACGCGCATGTTTGTTTTCTGCAGATTGGACGAGGGAAGTTCCCGGACCAATACTACCGCACAAAGTTTTTCTTTGTGCCAGGTGAGTAGACCTGATTTGTCAGCTTGTCCAGCTGTGTGATAAATGTAATCTTCTCTTTACAAGTCATTTGATTCTTATCTTTGATACCCACTATGAAATTTTGGTTGGACATCCTAGGATTTCTTTGGTTTTCATTAATAAGAATTTTTTCCTAGGAAAAGTTTGGAAAAAAACGCTGATACTGGCCACCATTTTTTCCAAATTCTATAAACTAATCCAAACCTTACATACAGTAAGAAAAAAATGAAAATTACTGATTTTCACTCCAAGGAACACTTAGGAATTATTTTATTATCAGTAAGCTTTACTTATGAAAACAATGTTGGGTGCTGCTGATATTAGCCACTTTTCAAAAGAATTCCCAAGAAACCAAACCAAATAATTATGCATTCAAAATATTGGGGGAAAAAAAAAGAAAAAAAAAAAGAATACTTGTCCTTAGCATGACTTACCCTTTGAGACATAAAATATTGAAACTTCATGGGTGGATAGACCTTATGGAAAAAAGTGAAGTTCACAAGAACTATAACTCTGCACATCGTGTTTTTGGAGTTATTGCCCTTTGTTAAATATTCCCATGACACTTCATAGATGGGTAAATTTATGGAGAAAAAGTGCAATATACAGGAACTTTTACTCTGTACTTCATATGTTTAGAGTTATTGCCCTTTGGTAATATTCATACCAAGTCCTTTTGTTAAATTCTATAATTCTTTACTTGATTTTTTTCTGGTAGTTTGTAGTTATTGCCCTTTTATTGTCCCCTACCGGTGGGGACTATAGGGTTGCCCTCAGTCTGTCTGTCCTGCCGGATGTCCGGAAATCTGGATCCAGCGATAACTTAAAAACCATTTAAGATAATATTATGAAACTCGGTATCTCGTTGTGTTATAATATCTCTGCCAAGTTCAATCATGGCTGATGTTAAATCAATAGATCTGGATATATGGCCCTTGAAATATCAGAAAAATATTTTGGCATGTTTGCATTCTAGCTTACATCACTTCACAATGTAAGGTTATATGGCCCTTTAAGTATACAAAATCAAAGTGCACAAAGCACTCAGAGACTGTCGCAAGATTTACATGGAATAGCAGTGAGGGTCATGACCCTGATTCCATTCCTATATTGCAAACCTAATGAGGTCATAATCTTACTGCAGTAATACATTGTGCTGAGTGATACAATGTACAATTAAATTGGATGCAGTAATTATGCAAATTGGCAATGTCTATTTTTGATTTTCTGCTACAGAAGACAGGTGGTAAAGCCAGTTTAAATGTTCATGTTACTTTGTTTACACTCTTATTGTTCACATTTTTAAAGAAATTTTGATCAAACTTCGGCATTTTGTGAAGGCAATTTCTATCAATTGTTTTCAGGAAAAACCTTACCACCTCCACCAAACACCAGACATGTTTTCATCATTGTGCTCACACTATCCTGTCTGGCCTTTGTCTCCATAGCAACCACAGTGACCTTCTGTATCATGAGGAAACGTAAGAGTTTTTTTGTGTTTTTTTTTTCAAGTATACTATCTGCCATTTTCAACTCTATTTCTGAAAATATCATTTGATGTGTATAGTGTGATTAATGTGTCACCTGCATAACATGGCTGACCAAATGGAATCACTTTTTCAATAGGCTGACCAAATGGAATCACTTTTTCAATAGGCATCTTTGGCTTTTGACCGCTGTTGAAAATATACATGTAATACACATGGCTTTTTTCAGTGTTGAAAACAGAACCTTGCCCGTGATTTCAAACCCTGATGGAGTTAATGAAGAATCTATACCTTGGTATGTTTTCAACATTGAAGACTGACCCATGTGTTTGTGTGAACGAGGGTAATTTTTCTACATTACACTGGCAGTGAGGGCTGAAGGGTCAGTCCAAGTTACTCTGCAGCATGGGACAGAAGTCTTGTCAGGAACAGATACATACATGATAAGATATGATTTGTGAATTTATTTGCTTAAAATAGACAAATATAGCATGTGTTAAGTTTTGCTTTGTCTTTATGCTCATAAATATCAACATGTCCACATTATCAGTTCATGTGGAGATGGTTGAATGTCTGTGGTCAGTCCATCTGTCTGTCAGTAATTCAGGAATAGTTTGTTTACACACTAGCAACATCATTTGTAAAGAAATCTCCTTCAAACTTTGTGGCAGCCTTCATTCATGGACATAATCCCTTAGCCAAGTTTAATCATGGCTAATATTAGCCCAGTAGATTGGGAGTAATGGCCCTTGAATTATGAAAAAAAAAAGCCAGATTTTACATTATTTAAATTCTAGCATTTGCCATTTCTTAATCAAACTTAATAAAATCTTAATGACCACAATATCTCATACTTGTTTGATTATGGTTGATATCTGATGTCCCCCTCCTTTTTAAAAACACACACACATAAACATAAATAAAGGGAGACAACAATTTTAACATTTGAACTCCAGCAGCCTCCGTCTTCTTCAAACTTTGTGATGTTGTTTATGGCCATGAACTATCTCTCATGGCTGATATCCACTACACCATCATCCATATCCATTACAAACCTGTCAATCCATTACAACCTGTCAATCCACACCTGTCAATCCATTACACACCTGTCAATCCATTACACACCTGTCAATCCATTACACACCTGTCAATCCATTACACACCTGTCAATCTTTTCAATGAATGCCTGCTGCATATTGAAACAGGAAAATATTTTGTTGCCTCAATAAGGAGCCAATCTTTACAGTGTATGCCTGCAACATTATGAGATGGGTGCCTTTTTTGCAGGTTCAATTAACTAAGTACCGTCAAATTTACTGTGAAGTTTGAATAAAGCTTTCGAGAACTGTTGGCATATGCTTGCAAGTGTTGTTTAATACTGTAGTTATGAATTGCATTAATAGTTTTATACAGATTTTTTTTTTTCAAAGAGTTAAATGTTGATTGCTGCTTCTGCTAAATAACAAATCAAACTGTGGAAGCCATTATAATAATTGGGCTAGTAAGAATAAATAGTTTCTGGTTATGTATTTTGTTAAAAATTAAAGCAGAGTTCCAGAACATGCAGCCCCTGTGTTTCTGATTTGTTGTTGTCCTCCCACAATTCATTTTAGTTTTGTGAAACCTGCATAAATTATGACAGGTACACAAACAGATTATCTGGACTACCGTATCAGATAAATGCAACATGTCCAAAATGTCACAAAAATGATGATCAGGGAATCACAAATCTGAGTAAATGAATAGGCTTGCAAACAATAAGATTAACAGTAACAATAATTAAAAATATATTTTCAGATTTACAGGTGTGTAGTTCAGTAAAGTATTGATGCGGTTTGGTTTAATTTGGAATTACCTGTAGCGTACACATGCATAAAATGAGACAATCAATAATTCTGAAGATAATATTTTTAATTAGTTTAAATATTTTATACTGATGATCTGTGAAAGGGTTATCGCCAGGAATCATAAAAATATACATTTTAACATGATAAAATTTAGAAATATCAGGTAATTTGAATTTTTTTTTTATAAAATATGCAAATTTATTTAAATTTTTTTTATTATATAAACTAATATCTATTACTTTTTAAGTCACTTTGAAAAAACAATTTAAATTGAATACATAGATTTGGCATTATTTTTCCGAAACTAAATATTTTCATGGTTCCTGTGCTCAAAAGGGTCAAAATTTGGGGAGAAAAAATTTAACCTGTTCAAAGACATTATAGGCACTCACTATAAAGATTGAACTTTTTTGAGAACCTAAATATATTACCTGTTTCCCTATGTTACAAGCATGCAAAGGATATAAGACCTGGGTGGGTAATCTCTACTGAGATCCGCTCCGGTTATTTTTTTTCGTATTGGCCTCCGCGGAGCTGATCTCAGTAGAGATTACTGGAGGGGTCACTGTGTTAACTTTTTGTGTTGCAGACCACTGTAAGTGTGGCGCGGCCTATGTTCCCACTCCTCAGAACAACACACAAGACCGACCAGAAGGTGAGTGGTGCAGGACTGGCACATGACTCTTATCTCAGTAAAATACAGGTTTTAAAAATCTTCCATATCTTAAACACAAAATATTGAGAGAAAAAAATAGTAAAAGAACACAAATTTATACATCTCTGACACAACTTTATTATACCTTCATAGAGCTAACTTTAAATGGGTGGGGAAATGTTTAGAAAAATCTTTTAGTTCATCCTGTTGCATCCTCCTATTCCATTTATAATGGAGTGGGATTATGACTCACTATAACTGATGTTTTTGATTGTTTTTTTTCTTATGATGCTAACAGTAGTTCTAGTGAATGATTGAGATAAAGTCCCTGTATTGGTTTTGCTACATTTTGGACCTCTTGGCCTTAAAGGGAGATAACCAAGGTTTCCTAATGTATCATTAGGGTACCTTGGTTATCTAAGTAGAGGTAAAGTGGTCCAAGACAAAGCGGAAACATTACAAGGACTTTACCCTAAGTTCACTAGTTATTTTCATTTAAGACCTTGGAGAGTCAGGGACTGATATTCCTGACGAAGAGACATCAAAATTATTGTGTAAGTTTTTTGTTTGCGGCAGATGTAAGCATTACTTAACCTGCTAGCTTTAAACTAAAATCCTAACTTGATAGAAAGGCCTACTATATTTGTTTTAATAGAAGCCTGAAATATCTGTTAAAATTAAGTCTATACTATCTTTCAATGTGTTTTGTTGATACAGTGAAACCTTTCTCCATCTCATGATCCATGGATAATGTCAAACAATGTAATGGTATCTGTAGTTCAAACATGGAACAGTGTCTTCCTCATGGTCATTACACAAAACCATGGACAATGTCATAATGCCATGGACATTATCAGTAAACCATGGACATTATCAGTAAGCCATGGACATTGACATTTAGCCATGGACATTGCCAGTAAGCCATGGACATTGTCATTATGCCATGGACATTATCAGTAAGCCATGGACATTGTCAGTAAGCCATGGACATTCAGTAAGCCATGGACATGTCGTAGACATGACATTGCATAAGCATGGACATCATTATGCCCGGAATTAAGCATGGACATTGTCATTATGCAGTGGACATTATCAGTAAGACATGGACATTGTCAGTAAGCCATGGACTTTGCCAGTAAGCCATGGACATTGTCAGTAAGCCATGGACATTATCATTATGCCATGGACATTATCAGTAAGCCATGGACATTGTCATTATGCCATGGACATTATCAGTAAGCCATGGACATTGTCAGTAAGCCATGGACATTGTCAGTAAGCAATGGACATTGTCAGTAAGCCATGGACACTTCCAAATAAGGTCACACAGTAGGGGCATTAAGCTGAACTATTCTGAAATTTCCTTGTAGTGTGTGGACAGCCAGTCAATAGAGATGATGTGTCTTTGGAGAAAACACTTATGTGTTCATGTGACTGTTAAGAAGGAAACTGCCATAAAACAATAAAATATGTTCTGCCTTGTTAATTGGTCTAAGGTGATTCCTTATTTTGAAGAAAATGAGATAGATCAAGAACAACACAAGGAAAATATTCACATTGTTATGGTATCACTATTTTTGCCATTGCCTTTATGAGGACATAAATAAATCATAAACATGATGGAAATAACGTCATCTTAATTGCTAGACATAGAATTAATTTAACATATTCAGAGGTATCAGACTATCAAGGTAGATAACTCTTGGTGGAATTTTTAACAAATATAGCCCCTTTTTTACTTATAAATCTTGGTTGAAGTTTTGCATACAATGTACTATCATGCTTATATCTCAGTAACCACGTTACCAGGCATATAGAATTGATTTGAAACATTTTTACCATGTTCACTGGCATCGTCTTACGGACAGCTCATGTTTTTACCGTGAATAATAAAATTATAGCCATTGCTATATGATATTTTAATTCATATTAAAAAAATGATGAGAAATTTTCATCAATTTAAGTTTGATATATACATTGCATATACTTCACCTGGCTTCTGTTAAATTAAATTTGGTAGATGATGCTTGATATAATCAGGAAGCAGTGGTGTCTACAAAACAAAGCAAGTTAAGGTAATTCATCTATCATTAACCCTTTCCCTCATATAGACTCATTTGGACACACTCAATAGGTACCACATAAAGCCTGATCTGCAGAAAACCACAGTTAAACCTTACCAAATTTAATTACAAAATCCTCATTTCCAGACCACTGAGGAGCAGCGAACAGCATAAAAACTGATCAGCCTGCGAGTTACTCGCAGGCTGATCTGGTTTTATGCTGTTCGCATAGATCTTTTCATGGTTTCCTCTATGAGGGAAAGGGTTAAATATCATGGTCCGTCAAGTAATCATGGGAATTTTATAAGCCTTCATAGAATTTGAGTAAATGAGCCTATAACTCCAAGTCAGTGGATGCTTGCATCTGCACTGAAGTCATTTTCATCATTTGAATGACCATGATTATAATTTAATGAGGATGGATTATTTTTCATATTATATGATGACTGGAGGACTTGTATTTTCTAAGGCACTTAATTTGCATTACACTTACTCTTGCCTGGAGCTTTTATATACTGAAGAAAAAAAGAAATGCTGAGTTACAAAATTGCAATATTTTGTTAACAGGTGAACATCGATAGGCAGATTCTAACTTTGTCATTGACCATATTTGTGACCAGCCCCACAATCTGGAAGCCTCATTTTAAAACATTTATTCTTTTTGAAGCATTTATTTTGTCTTAATGTCTGTTTTAACATCATTAAGGTAACATCTAATACATTCCCTCAAATCAACTCAAATAAGTTCACCTTGCGCTTCATTATTTCTTCAGTGTGCTTCATTATTTCTTCAGTACGCTTCATTATTTCTTCAGTGTGCTTCATTATTTCTTCAGTACGCTTCATTATTTCTTCAGTATAGATCTAAAGAAAATGGCTACAGATGCAAACTGAAATGAAATTCAAAGTAAAAAATGTCTAATTGGAATCTAAAATATGATACAACAGGACTGGAAAATTGAGTAGGAAACATTTCTTGGCTCATTGTCCAACAGGAAAAGTACATATGCACTATCAAGAGGATTCTGTGTGTAAGCCTCAAGGACTAAGATAATAGCATATTTCTGTGTTATTTAATGAAATATTTTGATTTTTCCACTGCTTTGCATTGCATCTATATTTGAAATCCATAAAGTAAGAAAATATGTTACTCATCCAACAGGATATTATTAAAAGCTAGACTTAAGACAGGGTAGACAGATTTTGTTCCTAGGCTGACTTGGTACTTGCTATATCACTATGTGACTTCTGACAGATACTTGACTAGATATCAGCTAATTCTGACTGCTTTGCAGGCCAGCTTAAAACTCTTGCTCAATATGTTTTATCATAAAAACTTCATGGTTTTTATGAAGCTATCGTTGTCTCAATTCCTCCCACCACATTCAGCTGTAAGTAATACTCAACCCTCACTTTGCTTAATTTGTTAATTAGACTTGTCCTTTCTTCATTTTGGACTGTACCATTAGTTGTTTATGGGAGTGCTTGCTGAAAATTTATTGACAGAATAGATAACGGTGCAAACCATGATCAGACTGCACTGCATAGGCAGTCACAAGTGTGTAGAGAATGGAAAGGGTTAAAATCCCAAGGTTTTTAAGTGATGGACTAAACTGACAAAAAGAAATTGAAATAAATGATGTGCATTTGCAGGTATTGATTTCGAAATGTGTACGAGTTTGAAATGAAATATATCCTGGAAAAAACAACTGCTTATGCTATAGAGAGTATTGTGGATAAGTATTTTGAATATGAATGAAGTCTTCTTACAGAAGTAATATGAAGGGCACAATTATTGAAGAATGAATGATACATGTAGATATTGAAGAGAAAAAGAAATGCAGTTACAAAAACTTTACAAAACAACTTTGTCATTTATCACATACTACCAGCCCTTGTTCTGGAACTCATGTTTTTAAAAAATCATTCTTGTTGAATGATTCATGTAGTTACCTTGAAAATAAAATATTTTACAATTAAGCTTGTATATTAACACTTTACCTCTCTTTTTAATAGCCGTCTGTGATATTCCTGTAATGACATTTTATTATACAGTGGTCACTTTCTTCTACTCCTTTGAAGGCTACTATAGACAGGTGTGACTGTATGTTTAGAAATGAAATAGTTAAATAGATTTCTAAGGTGAACAAGGATAATGGAATGCCTTAATTCCTACTTGATTTAAGCCTTACTTAGTGCTATGGAAGGTTTGGTGAACTTAAGCTGAGTGTCTGTTCAGCAGCTTTATAGCTCATAATCCATTTCTGTAAACTGCTGATCAAGCACTGGAGACTCTGTTCTTGACATCGTAAATATTCCAGGAATCAACTTTGGAATAATAGCCTGCTGCTGACATGATTTTCATGATGCACCTGAAACCGTAGATCCATAGACTGCGACATTTTGATATTGATCTTGGGTGAACACCACAGTGCAGTCCTTGTCATGGGTAATGTTTCTCTGACATGCATATTACGCACAGAAAATAACCTGGTTACCGGACAGAGCATCATCACCACTGCAGTTGTTGCTACTCATAAAAAATAATCACAAAGCACTATTGTAACCTGAACATATTTCTACATTGTATTTTTCTAAACTGATAAATAAGGTAATATACATTCTAGAAATGCATGATTATGATGTCAACATTTTTAGAGAAAAAATGTGAAATAATGTATATTCCTAAGTATTTCCTTCCATAAAGGGTTATTAAGTTCTTTATCTGATATAGGTGCATTACTTGGCCTTGGCTAATACCAGACAGTTCTTTCTGTCTGATCAGGGTCTTCTCTGTTTGCTTATACAATTAAGTGTAGCTGAGATTCTACAAATTGCACTGCAAAGATAAATCCAGTGTTTCCTTAACCATCTCATTAAGTTCAATAGATTAATATTCATCATTTTATACACTTGAATATAAATATTCCTAAAGTAAAGATTTAAATCCAACATAATGGAAATTAGATAGAGTTTATTGATATTGTATTTAATATATATTATATTAATTCCCTGTAGAATAATCAAGATAATTATCCTTATCAGGATTCTATTTCAGGGCATACATTTCCAGTTTTCCCACAATGCATTATTCAAGGGCTTCCTTGCATACAAAGTACCACTCAGCTTTTTAATGCTTATTTATATATATATATAAGTATTAGTAATCAGACCATGTTATCTTAACTACATTGCAATATCTTGCTTTCTCACTGTTAGGAAACATACGAGCTACCAGGTATGTTTCATACAAAAATATTTTGTCAGACCATATTATGTATATAAGCAGATATTTTTTTACCCTATGTTCATGTCAAAACCCCCCAGCTGACTATTCCATTTCATACATGATATTATGCCAAGCAAACGTCATATACAGAAGTTGTAACCAAAATATGTACCTTATGAATTGAAATACTCTTAGGAATGGAGGCCTTCAAAGTCAACTAGTTAAAATAAAATGCTTTAAAAATTAATTTTGTATAAAATGACCTGTTTTTACTGGTTAAAAAACATGATGGAACCAATGAAATGGCGTTATTTGACACATCTTAAAACAACCAAAAACAGGCGTAAAATCCTAAAGCCTCTAGATGATATTGATAGGACATGGATATTAAATAATGTTCATGTATACATTTGTATGATAACCAAGACTCGGTGATTATTTTTCCCAAAGCACTTTAGAATCTTCACTGATCCAAGCAATATTTATCAAACTTAGGAGACAATATTTATTTGGCCATAATCTATTAGCCAAGTATTAATTTTGTCAATATCAGATCAGTCATTATAGCCTTTGTATTATTAAGAGAAATATTATAATTCAGTGTGTTTAAACTCTAGCATCTGCGTTCATTCAGTAATTTTGATCAAACTTGGGAGTAGTAATTTTTATCAAACTTGGAAGCCTCCATCTTAATGCAATCTGGCTGTCAAGTGGGGGTACTTAAGATCAGTGGTGCTCATATTAGCTCTATAGGACATATCTTAGCACTCCTGTTTTTTTTTTACCTATTCATTGACATAAACATACATGTATATCGTTAGTCCCCTACCGGTGTTCACACCGGAGGGGACTATAGGTTTGCCCTCCGTCTGTCCGTCCGTCTGTCCGTCTGTCCATCCGTCCGTCCGTCTGTCCGCTCAAATCTGGATCCCACGATAACTTAATAACTAAGCAAGCAAACTTGATGAAACTTGGTATATGACTAGATGGCAATGTGTAGATTATGCACGTCATTTTATTTTTGTTCTTCGACTAAAATTGTGGTTGCTATGGTAACGGAAATAGTGAAAATATGGCAAAAAATGGGATTGATTACCATATTGAGTCAAGGTGGAGCCGGTAGGGGACTTTATGTGTTGCATACAACACCAGTTACTTGTTTCCTCTTGTTGTTTCCTGGTTAAGCAAACACATTGCACCTTGGAAAACTGTGAACAGTTCTTATCCCCAGCTGGAATCAAATTCTCAACCATTGGGTTGGTTTTCAATTAACATTACCACTGGACCAATGTGTCTTGTGGCTTCCTCTAATGATAAGAACAGCAATTGATTGGTTTGTTTCCTTAAGACCCTCTCATTTTTCCTTTTTTGACTTTATGCCATATTGTAGATTCATCCAGTTTGACTCTTAACTAGGTTCTCATTATTAACTGAAATAATTGCTGTTGTAAAATTGTTCACTCTCATGTTAAACCTTTTTGTGTCACCTGCTGTTAGCACAGGTGAAACATAGGAATCACTTTTCTGTCATCTGTCAGTATATCTGTCCGTCCGCATTCTGTCTGTCCGTCACATTTTTTCCGTCGTGCTTCAGCAGGTGACATGTGTCCCAAGGAACACTCTTGTTTGTATTTACTACATAGCAGCAGATACAGTTTAGTCAAACCATATTTTGGAGTCTTGCTGCTTGTTTGCATTTTTGGCAATATAACTTTGAGCAGTTACGCAAAATAGTGCATCCATTGCTGATTAATCACTTGTACAGAACTGGTATTGTTTTGTAATGTTAAGTTTAGTTCTAAAACATCTGCGGCCAGTCGGGTGTGTTGTGGTTGTGGTTGTTGTGGGTGTGGATGGTAGTTGGATGTTACCACCAGGTTACCACGCTGTGTGAGTGTTATGTCTGAGATGTGGCAGTAGGGAATTAGCGATTTCACACAAACACTCCAAGTCACTCACTCTCAGTGTAACACCTCCACTGCCGCAGGGTCCACTCTGTATCCCACAAAGTGTGGCAGAATTGAAGGCAACAAGCCAGCTTGTTGTTGATTCTTTTTATTGTCCAGTATTAAATGTTCCTTCCTTTTTATACTTTCATTTTGTCCAGAGCATCACTCAAAACCTATAAGAGGTATCAACATGAAACTTCATAGCTACATAGAATTTGATGAAGAGAAGTGCAGTGCAAAAGAACCATAACTCTATTTTGTATGATTTAGGAGTTATTGCCCTTTGTTATTTTTCATACTTAAATTTTGTCCGGAGCATAACTCAAGACCTATAAGAGGTATCAACATGAAACTTCATAGGTAGATATTTTTATGCCTCCACCACTTATTGTGGGTTGGGGGCATATAGATTTGCCTTTGTTCATCCATACATCAGTCAATCCATCAGTCAGTACATTCGTCCTGAAAGTTTGTCTGGAGCATAACATGAATACTAATATTGGGATTTAATTTAAAGTTGATACTTCATGCATTCAGGAGAAGTGCAGTGACCAAGTTCCATAACTTTGGAGTTATTGTCCTTTGTTCTGAAAGTTAATCAGAGCATAACTTGAAGATTGACTTCATAGTTGATATTTATGTAGCATGCATACTGAAAAAGTGTATTGACCAACTTTAAAGTTGATATTTATGTAGCATGCTTTCAGAAAAAGTGCAGTGACCAACTTCCATAACATGTGATCAAGTAATTTAGAGTTATTGCCCTTTATTTTTTCTTGAGAGACTTTAATCTCCAGTACTACTTGCCTTGGTTTTAAAAAGAACAATATGAGGGAGTGCATTGACCAACTTGCATAACTCTGAATCAAGTACTTTGGGAGTCATTGCCCTTTGTTAATTTTTCTTGCCTGGCTTATATCTCAGATACTACTCAGCCTAGAT
This sequence comes from Solen grandis, assembly GCA_021229015.1. Taxonomy (NCBI): domain Eukaryota; kingdom Metazoa; phylum Mollusca; class Bivalvia; order Adapedonta; family Solenidae; genus Solen; species Solen grandis. The sequence continues at coordinate 1,281,158 of CM037791.1, forward strand.
TTAAGAAATTTGGTTTGATAGAAATCAATATGAGGGAATGCAGTGTCAAGTTACATAACTGTGACAAATAATCTTTGAGTTATTGCCCTTTTGTACCATTTTCTTGTCTGGCAAACATCTTAAATACTAATCAACTTAGAAACAATCTGAACAGTGGTGACTGGAGGTGCAATACGCAAATTGTTACATAAGACAGTTTTGGAAGCCGTGACATACCAAAGTCGATAACAATGGTACCGGTATAGCTCCCTTGCTTGGCACTCAGTATAAGGATGGTTCTAGGACTAGTTGGCCCGGTGTCAGGATAATGTGTCTTGGTGTGGTATCTTGCCACATGTCTATGGCGTGATATTGCAGTGTGGCAGCACTATATCTGTCTCAAGTAGACATAGTCTCCAAATGACTGAAATACTGTCCGTGGGACGTTAAATGCAACAACAAACAATCATATTTCAGATTTGTGACAAAGCACTTAGTGGGGGCATTCGTGTCCTATGGACACATTTCTAGTTGCATAGGTCATTTCCCCTAAAGTTCTGTCACAAAAAGTTTCAAAATCTTTGTGCTTGAAATGTTAGAAAAACAAGAGAAGGCCATTGCTAATTGAATATTTACATACAAAGAGCCCTATTTACATGGAATTTATTATACCCCCAGCAAACAAAGTTTGAGAGGGGGAGTATAGGAGTCTGTTGGTTTGTTTGTCTGTATGTCTGTCTGTAGACCAGCTTTTGTTCTATGAAAAAGCCACATGGTGGGAGAATTCATCTCCTTAGTGAGAAAGATCTGCTTTTTAGCTCACCTGAGTACTTGTGCTTAGGATGAGCTTTTGTGACAGCCTTTTGTCTGTCGTCCATTGACAGTCGTCAACAATTGCTTGTGAACACTCTAGAGGCCATAGATTTAGCCCAATCATCATAATATTTGGTCAGGGTGTTTGTCTACCTGATATCTCAGGTGAGTTTGAAATTGGGTCACGTGGGGTCAAAATCTAGGTCACCAAATCAAATCTTAGAAAATCCTTGTGAACACTCCAGAGGCCACAGTTTTAGCCCAAACTTCATTAAATTTGGCAAGGATGTTTGTCAATATGATATCTTGTACAAGTTAAAAATTGGATCACGTGGGGTCAAAAACTAGATGATATCTTGAGTTTGAAATTGGGTCATGTGGGGTCAATAACTAGGTCACCAGGTCAAATTTTAGAAAAACCTTGTGAACTTTCTAGAGTCCAAAGTTTTAGCCTAATCTTCATATAATTTGGTTATAAGGATGTTTGTCTACATGATATCTTGGATGAGTTTGAAATTGGGTCACGTGGGGTCAAAAACTAGGTCATCTGCTTAAATCTTAGAAAAATCTTTTGAACATGCTTGGGGCCACATTTTTGGTACAATCTTCATGAAATTTGGTCAGGATGTTTGTCTACATGAAATCTCAGATCAGTTGGAAATTGAGTCACAAGGGGTCAAAAACTAGCTGACTTTAACACTCACTCAGCCCCTCACCATGTGGGTTTGAATCCCGACAACGTCATTCGGATTTTCATGTGAGGAAGCTTTCAAGCTGGTTTGCAGTAGGTTGGTAATTCTACCCGGATGCCTCCTTGCATTCAGGGTCTTCCTCCATCTGTAATTAGCTGGACGTTGCTTTATGACTGAAATACTGTTGAAGCGACGGTAAACTCAGATAGTCTGCAGTGTGGCAGCACTATATCTGTCTCAAGTAGACATAATCTCCCAATGACCGAGTTACTGTCGGTGGGACATTCAACTCAACAAACAAACATTATAAATATAACGTTATAATCACAGTAAAAGAGTTGATTGTATTTCAGTCAGATATTACCCTGCATCAATTTACTGTATGATACTGTTATGGTCTTCATTTTCTAGGAAACTCTGTTGTTTTATTACCAGGAAAAGGATGGTTAATCATGATTGATATACTAAAAATATTTATAGGGATATAATAAAGGTTAAAATTATTAATATTCTCTACAGAAATTGATTGTTACAGATTCCATGAAATTCCAATGTTTCTCAGAATCTCCATACATAATAAACACTAGTTAAAATTGTTACCTGTAATTCAAGGACACTTCTCTGTAGAGTTTGAGACAGATAGAGATTGCATGTTAGGCCTCTTTAGAAAGTTCATAAACATGTCATTAGAAAACCAGAGCTCATGGTTGGAGCTAGTCTCCTATGGTATTATGATCTGTTAAAAAAATGAGGCAACCATTTAGTGGCGTGTTACCATTTAGTGGCATGTTACCATTTAGTTGCATGTTACCACTTAATGGCGTGTTACCTATCATGATGTTTTAGGTCACAAGTCAGTTTTAAGTGACTTATGACTTTATTAAGGTTGATGCTACACAGGTGAGCAATCTAGTGCCAATATGGTCCTCTCTCTTATGACAATTAAATGTTATTATAATTTAATTGATTGCAACCTTTCAACCATGCAATTTCAGATACATTTAATCAATTCTATTGTACCAATGCAATTTTTGAGATGAACAATAAACAAATGTTCAGTCAGATATAAATTAAGCTTCTATAATTGTTTGAAAATAAACAATTTTCAACAAGAAACAATAATGCAACAATGAATTAATCGTTTTAAACTTACACCAAGATATGTATTTGTTTATTTCATTCAATCTCACTAATGGAATGTGTCTTTGTGGGGAACTTAAGTTTGTTGTTTTGGTGGATCCACAAATATTTATGTTCTCCATGAAAATTGTTTGTGTAGTATATCTGGAGCTCACTTGAACATGAATCTACAAATAATTATAATCATGTAACTGCCTTGTATGCATGATCAACGAAATCTAATGTTACCAAAAGAATAATGATTTTACAGTGGCTGTGTTCACTTCAATGGGTCCCTGAATGAGTTTGCAATGCTGCATTGGTTGATGCATTATTGCCTTTTGAAATGAACAAAGGTGATCTACACGGGTATATCAGCTGTGACTGTTTGAAACATTATCTTGTTATTGTTAAATGAGATATGACATTGACTAGAGAACAGATGTTTAATCTTGGAATGAGACATTTTGTATATAAATCAACTGATGTGTAATTTTGAAATGTATATATCTATTATTTGATAATATATTGTGAATTAATTGATTACATTAGATTCAAGTACAGTGTTAAACATAAGTCTATACAGATACTTGTTATTGTAATTTACTGACAATTTTATCACTGTTATTGTTATTAAGTTACATACATTACTATCTAAATGGACAATAGCTTGAATTAAATTGTCATTTTCTTAATTGAATAGGTTTTTAAACATTAGTAAATGTGTTTGTAATGTACTGACTTTTTTGGCAGTATACTGTTTGACTGATTACATTTTCATCATCATGAAAAATGGTACTGGTATAGTTCCCTTGCTTGGCTCTCAGCATGTAAGGGTTGTTCCAGGACTGGATGGCCTGGTGTCAGGATAATGTGACTGGGTGTGGTATCATGCCACATGTCTATGGGGTGTTATTGCAGTGTTGCAGCACTATATCTGTCTCAAGTAGACATCATCTCCAAATGACTGAAATACTTTCGATGGGACGTTAAATCCATCTAGCAAACATTGTCATCTAATTGACCCCTTCCCTTGTATGTATATTAGGGCAATATCTTCACACTGAATATACAGAACTACTTAAATTGACTCCTTTTATGGAAGCTGTATAGGAATCACTATACCAAGTAACTTTGCATTATGTCCCGGTCTTAAAAATTCTTGTCCTGTCTTTGTGCATTCAGTCTTGTTTTTCAAATCACTTTCCTACTTTGTTGTAATTAGAGGTAATCAGACCTTAAAGTCCCTGAATACTTGGTATGTTTTAGCATAGAATTTACAATAGAATAATATATTTTCACATATTTTCTTAGGGCAAAGCCTCAATGGATGCTTAATTAACCTTAGAAGTCTTCAAAATGAACTATCTAATGAAAGAATACTGGACTTAGTTGTTCAGACACTACATGATGCCATGAGTGAAATATAGAACAAGAAAGCTACAACTTTGCATTTGGCTTTGGGTATACAGTCAAACCTGTCTTAAGCAGTCAGTCAAGCGAATAATAGAAAGTGACCGCTTAACAGAGATGGCCCCTAAACGAAGGTTAAACATATACCGAAATGCTGGTTTGGTAATATTAAAATGACCACTAAATGCAGGTTGACCGCTTAATACAGGTGGTCGCTATTTATGCAGGTTCAACTGTATTTTATGCAAATGTACATTTCTCAGGGTCCTTTAGAATGAAAGTCAAAGCTATTTCGGTGTAGGTTTATTTGGATGCAGCTCAAACACTGATAAGAAATTGGGACTTCAATTGTTTACTCTTGTTACTATTTGTTTTTTTCCTGTATATTTCTTACTATTCTTATCAATATTAAGTGAGTGAATATTAAAAGAATACATTTAGAAGTGAAACATTAAATAAAAATCATCAACATAATTATACATTTAAACAACAAAACAAAAAGCACCGTATAAGTAACCTACTGATTTTGTTTCAGATGAACTGCCGTTGGTTATCCCCCTTGCCTACAATGAGTCAGAGATGTACATGCAGGCAGTGAAGGCGTTCTGCTCCTACCTCCAGAACTGGGGTCAGTGTAAGGTGGGCTGGGAGGCCCTGGGTTGCACCAACAAGGAATCCCGCCCAACCCTGGGGGACCAGGCACCAACCTACTACCTGGTCTTCCTTTCCAAACACATGGTGCGAATCATGAATAGATTAGGACCAAATATCTCACGTCATTTGAGCGAAAATACCACGTCTCATTATAATTATCTCAATGACACTCTAGAAAGTATCAGAAATTCAAAAAGTACAAAACAGTTGTATTTAACTCTCCATCAGGTATCAAGTGAAGGCCTTGGTTTAAACATATGTCCTGGGGTTGTGTATAACGTGACAGCGGTTGGAAGGATGGGGGAGTGTGTGGGAATCAATGTAAAACATATTCATCAGCTGTTGGAACAGATCCGCACTCAAGCTGTGGACTTAACAAGTGCATGGTCTGAAAATGACCAGCTACAACAAGTGCTAAATATCATTAAGGAGATTTCTTGTGCAGATCTTTACTTTGAAAAGAAACAAAATACCAGCTGTAAGGTAATTGACGAGACTGACCAAGGCTTTGTCAGCGGAGGGTTTGGGTCAGGCAGTGTTGACAGTTATGAACATGGTATTCGCTATCCCCCGACGGATAAATTTTTGTCGACCCTTAAATGGGCCAAAGATCAAATAAGGCCCAAACACAGGCCTATGAATTCAGTGCGATACTTGCCTCACCAGAACGAGGTGTGTCCATCCCCTTTTGTGGAAGATGTGGATGAAAGTGCAAGTATAGATAATGAAAACAATAACACAACAAAAGAGATGGACTATCCATATAGGAATGCCCATTTCATTAGGGATCCCTGCCATGAGCAAATAGAAATAACGGGTCATGGAATGAATGGGGGAGGAAATATCTGCTCAAGGCCCATTGATGGTAGGCAGAACCTCGAGACAGAGTGTGAATTGGGCGAGGATTGGGAGCCCCCTGAGTCTGACAGTGACAGCGATACGTTCTCTGTACTGTACCAGAAACAGCGTAAGGTGAATGAGAACTATATGACCAGGCTGGGGCAGGTAGAGGATGAAGATTGTTAACTCCCCTGGGATGTATGCCCTTGCCATTACTGGTATTTTTAAGTCTCCCAAACGAAGTTTTTTTTAAAGTTTTTGTTACAGTACCTCCACTTATAAGATCTCATATTCATGGGGGAAAAAGTCTTTTTTCTTTTATTAAATCTATGGGCAATACTGTATTATTTTTAGCATGTTAAGCCTGAGATGAGATGAAATGAGATGACTAAATCTACTAGAAGTGTGAAGATGACAATGTTTGTTAGGCTATCACTAAAAATATGTTTGTTTGCTGTGCTCCGACCATCTCAACAATATCAGAACTGACTAAATCATTTTTAGCCCAAGATTGACATTTCTTTTTTTTTCAGTTGGCCAATTTCTCTCTTTCCATTAGTTTCGCTTTTTGGGTTCGTTCCACTGTTTTCATGCCACTTTCAAACGGATATCCTTAGCAGTTTTCATTCAAATGTGTAAGCAAAACAATTTCTGAGGAAAAAAAAAAGTTTTAAGTAAGCATAAAAATATGTTCATCCCCTCATCTTCAAGGCCATTCAGCTTTACAATTGTCTGAATTTAAAAAAAAGATAGCCCCCCCCCCCCCCACCTCAGAAAAGTCCCCCTACCTACCACCCCACTTCACAAGTTCTTGGTTACAAATAAGGAACACACCAAACAAGCATATTTTCAATGATGGCTTGAAATTTGAGAGCCTATAACCTTAGCTTGGATTTTTCAAGTTTTTAATTAAGTATTCCAATTTGTGACAGTATTTAAGTTTTACTGAAAAAAATATGAAAGCATTATTTTGTCACTTATATTGGAATTCCATTTGTTGCCACTGTTAAATTGGACAGTTGTAATATTACACATAATTTTATTATCCTGTAATTGATTGGATAATGAATAACTCAAGCGTTAATAAGTTCTGTTAATTATATACTTTAAATCCTCATTCCTGTGTTGTATAATATAGTATATTTTTTGTTGTTTTTTCTCCTTTGACTGAATTTTGATTCTGATTGTCTGTAAAACAAAAACAAAAGAGAAACAAAAATCCTTTAATGCAGGATATGGAGTCTAGATGTATTTAATGGAAAACAAACCCTCAATTAACAAACTCTCAGTATTAAATAATTTGTATATATACAGGTATTTAGATATAGACCCATACAACACTGATAGAGTAATACTGATCACATGGCCTAGTGGTTAAGACATCAGCTTCAGGAGTGGGAGGTGGAAGGTTCGATCCATGGCAGGGGAATGTTCTGATATGGTCGGTTGGTGAGCCGCCAGCTAGTTAAATAATGGTTACTGGTTGTCTTCCTGCCTGGTGGCTGGCATATAGGAAGAAAACGGGGAGGTTATTGTGAAAGCAAAGTTGTGTCTGATAAGTCAAAACTGGTTTGCCCTTTCAATAGGGGTGACACTGTAATAAACAAACACTTTACCTTCTAAGTATTCAATGGTTAGCCAAGATTACACAAAAGAGCACATGGGTTTGTTTGTGACATTGTGATCAGATGACCTAGTCATTCATGGTAAATAATCCCTTTGCAATGAATGGCAAGGTATAACATCACTCTGGTGTCATCATTGTGGTTGGCATCTTCCATGGTGTAAACCTTGGCCATAACTTCTAAATTATAAAAGCTTCTGTCATCAAACTCCACACATTTCTTCAATATAACAAGGGCTACATTTCTATCAAGGGCCATAACTCTTAGGTCTATTTTGACCAAATACATCTCTCCTTTTTTAAAAAACAACAAAAAGCAGATGAGCATTTGCATCTATATGTGGTGGTCTTAATCATTGACATTACTGAAATGTCGGATCAGATTAACAGCAATTTCATTTCATTTGTAAATTGAGCAAAAGTCTGAATTATACTACTCAAAATTTGTTAACCCTTTCCCTCATATAGACTCATTTTGACGCACTCAATAGGTACCACATAAAGCCTGATCTGCAGAAAACCACAGTTAAACCTTACCAAGTTACTCGCAGGCTGATCTGGTTTTATGCTGTTTGCATAGGTCTTTTCATGCTGTCCTCTATGAGGGAAAGGGTTAAGGATCACTTATTGTTCATTGCATATCAGAACACTTGAATTATTTAGTATAATGATTAGAAAGGCAACTTGTTATGATTATTATTATTGCCTCAAGTAATCAGATAAACCAGGTAAGAGGTATCACTCAATATGGTGATCGTCAAAAGCAAATCTATCAAATACACAAGTAAATGGGATTTCACTAAGTGATCCTAAGCAAATTTTGAGTAGTATATTTATAGGAAATACTTCTTTATTACTAATTGATAAAGACTATGTATCCAACCTTCTCTACTTACATGTGATACTGTTAAATGCATAATAAAATGTGGCATTAATAATTGGTTGATAATACATTCAACTATTTAATTCTTGATGAATACAGGTACATGACATTGTTAATTGCCTGATAATACATGACATTGTGGATAACAAAATGACTAGTTAACTTTCTGTACTCATAAAAGCTTGTTTCTTGTACATACTATTGTTAAATGTATAGTAAAACATGACATTGTTAGGTGGTTGGTATTACATAAAATTCTTTAATTCTTGATTTTACATTATATTGTTAAATGGTTAACCTTTCCCTCATATAGACTCATTTTGACGCACTCATTAGGTACCACATAAAGCCTGATCTGCAGAAAGCCACACTTAAACCTTACCAAATTTAATTGTAAAATCCTCATTACCAGACCACTGAGGAGCAGCGAACAGCATAAAACCTGATCAGCCTGCGAGTTACTCGCAGGCTGATCTGGTTTTATGTTGTTCGCATAGGTCTTTTCATGGTTTCCTCTATGAGGGAAAGGGTTAAACTGTTGAATTCTTGATATACATTACATGAAAATGTTAATTCTTGATCATATACATTAAGGTAAAGTTGCTGTAATGATTCCACTACATTTCGGACCTCATGGCCTTTAACAGAGATTAATAACCAAGGCTTCCTAATGTTTTATTAGGGTACCTTGCTTATCTTGGCAGAGGTTAAGTTGTCCAAGACATAGTAGAAACATTACAGGGACTTACCTTAAATGGTTACTGTTAGATGATACATGAAATTATATTTCAAAATTGTAATAAAATGGCTGATATTACATGAAAATGTACTTGTCATGGTAAATGTTTGATGCTTCATGAAATAGACAATATCAGGAAAACTCAGATTGAATAGGTGTTTCCATATAGGTGCAAACAATGTGTACCAGTAAATTTTGCAGAAAAGCATGCAACATAGCAGTAATTATATTATTACTCTTTGTAGACCTTTATTCATTTCAAACTGTAAAACACTGTGTTTGTACCTACATGGAACTGGGAAAACCCAATGTGTTTGTTATTCCGGAGTAAGTCTATTGTCAAATGCTCTATAATTATGAAATATTAACATTCTGTATGAAATTGTAAAATGTTTGACATAATTAATTAATGAAATAGTGACATAATTTATTTATCAGCATGTACATGTCTTCTTAGTTGCATAATTTGAATTGGATGTCTTTCCTGCCTCTGTCATTATTTTTAATTATATTTTGAAACGATATAAAATATGTTGCAGTGGATATAGACACTTGTATTTCAATGGTTTTTACTGGACTTGTTCAGTATGTATTTTGTAATAATGTCATCTTCCAATGTTTTTCCTACTACCGTTATTATGAAATTAAAGGAACAAGTGGTATATTGACTTGTTATGCCAGCTGCACAAGAAGGAGCTTGTATCAAAATCAAAATATGCTTGTTTGTCAATAATGTGGTACTGTACAAGGGAGGTAACTCTGTAAACACGGTAAAATCAACCATGCATATTTCAGAAGCATTCTTTTGATATTTTACATCACAAAAACTACCTATGACCAATGATTATGTTTCATTTATGAGCATATTTGACATTAGTTAACCTCTTCCAACTGACAATTGCTGGACCTGTAGTTTCAGTGGTGGGTATCAGGCCATTTTTTTTACTCTACCATCACATTTCATATTGCTACAGTTTCTTTTATCCATATAGACTATCAGTAAATCCCTAAGGCATGTTTATATGGAAATATTTATTGCGAATATCAGTTAACTTAATTTTGAGAAAATGTCAATGTCTGCATAAAAATGAACATATCTGTCATTTACCAAACATATATATTTTTTGTTCTACCTGTGTAAATTCAGATTTTTATGTTATAAAGTTTGTATATTTGAAGTATCAATGAGCAGAATGTGAGGAGAATTTCAAAATGATACATGTTGTTTAATATATACTTATTCAGAAAAGAATTTTTAACTTCCCTTTGAAAAGTATTACTTTTATACTGAAATGGACAAATGAAATATTTTAAGGTAATGGATCTATATAGCATTGTAATGGAACCAAGGTAAAATTCAGGATATTTTTCATTAGGTCATTTATTTGAATTGTTGGTTCAATTTATTAGACCAAGAGGGTCAACATCAAAATTCATCATATGACAAGTCATGGAAATGCAACTCAAAATCTTACAAAACAATATTGAATTTTCAATCTGACAGTGAATGCTTTGAAAATTACAGTTCTTTTTTTCTTCATTTTTTCCCCTTTGATGGAATAATATCTAAATATTACCCACAAGAAGCCTAAACAAGATGGTACTCACTCACCATTGAAAGGTCCCCCTCCTTACAATGTCCTGTTTACTGTGTCACATTTAGGGTGCCATGGTCCAGTAGTGATATGATAGCAGATCCAAAGGCTTTTGGTTTGAACACCACTGGGGGCAAGGAATTTTCATGGCCTTCCTAGCCACAAAGTACTGGTTCACCCAACCCAGGAACTGTAGATAGGTATTAGTGTAAAACTTATTTTCCCATGAAAACAAAAAATGAAATGAGTCACTGGCAAAAGTTAACGCAGAGATTGACAGTGTTCATACAGTTTTTGTGTCACTTGCGGTAAGCAGATGTGATGCATAGGGATCACTTTTTTGTCGTCTGTCTGTCCATCACACTTTTTCTGTCACACTTCAGCAGGTGACACTTGTGTTCCAGAGAACACTCTTGTCTGTATTTTATTTCAAAATGAAAAATCAAGTGATTATCAAGATTTGCTCATTAGAAGATGTTTCATACTGATATATGCCTTGAGGACTTACAAAAAGTCAAAGTGCCTAAAGCCATTAGTATTTCCATTGCTCATACTTTTACTGACTACATTTACTGAGTGATTTTATAAATATGAATTAATGTACATTGTTTTTTCTTTTTTCAAAGTACATATATTTGTCTTGTATATCTGAAATTGACAATCTGCCAACCAAACCAGCATGTTTTCAATGACTGTTGGAAAATTTTGCAATCTCATTAAAATCAGCTCTTTGTTTTAGCTCCAATACTCTATGCTACGAAGATCTGACAACATCCCGTGAAAGGTCAACTCAAGTCAACTTTTACATCATGAAGATTAATAAGAAAATGATATCCAATCAGAATGTGCATTTCAAAACATCTTGAATTTGAAAATCCAAATACCCTGGTGATATCCACAAAATTGAAATTTCTGTTCCCTGCCGTTAACTTGCAAAATATTTATGAAGTTATACCCAAGCATTTTGAAGCTGATGATTTGACTGGCTAATGAAGGGTCAATTTGAGTCACCTTTAATCCGATATCATCAGATCCTCCTTTGCGAGCATCAGTTAAGATATGGTTTTAATGAGATTGAACAGTATTGTGAATTCTCTCTCTCTCTCTCTCTCTCTCTATATATATATATATCTGTGTGTGACAGTGTGTGTGTTGAAAATACATGTTCACGTACGGCAAAGTCTCAAGTGTGTTATTTCAAAGTCCCTCTGTTGGCAAATGCCATGTATAGTGAATGTGCTTATCTTATACATTGTTTCTCAACATGATGTAGAGGTATTTTCTAACATAAAATAAGCAGATTTGTATTTGCCATTACATATTTTGTAAAAAGGATATTATTTAAAAGTACTCCTTTAACATTTGGGTCTCTGGTTATATTTAGAGATGTTGTTTCAAATTATTATAAAAAATCTGTAGTGTCTAACTTGTTTCATTCAGCAATTCTTTTTATGCCTCCAAGATCTGTTTGTAGGGGAGTGGCATACTGTTTTTTGGCCTGTCTGTCTGTGTTTGTTTGTCACAAAACTTTAACCTTGACAAAACAAGGAAGTTCTTCCACCTAGAGCCTCCAAACTTCACATGATGAGTTCTACATGCCAGACCCACTTAGAAGTCAAGGGTCAAGGTCACCAAATGGCAAAAAATAACCTTGGCCACATTATGAGCGTGCTTCTATCCATAACCTCCAAACTTCCCAGGTGCATGCACCTTGATAAGCTCTACCCCCCAGACCCACTTAGAAGTCATGGGGTCAAAGGTCAAGGTCACCATGACCCAAAATAGCAAATATTAACTTAGGCTACATTTTGAATGTGCTTCCATCTGTAAACTCCAAACTTCAGAGGCGCATGGACCTCGATGAACTCTACCCTCCAGACCCACTTAGGTCATGGGGTCAAAGTCCCCATGACCCAAAATAACATATATTAACCATAGCCACGTTTTGAACTTTCTTCCATCCATAACCTCCATGCTTGACATATGCATGCACCTTGATTAACTCTATTTGCAGGACCCACTTATAGGTCCAACAGTCAAAGGTCAAGATCACCATAATGCAAATATAAACCAAAAAAAGCTTCCATCCAAAAAAATCAAGGTCACCATGACCCAAAAGGCAAATATTAACCTTAGCCACACTATGTGCTTCTATCCATAACCTCCAAACCACCTTGATGAGCTCTACCTGCCAAGTGACATTGACCATTTGTCGATTGAACATTTTTGTTGGAAGCATAACTTGTAAACTATACAAGGTAAGTTTTAAATATGAATACCTTTAGATTGCAAGATTGGGAAATGCATTAACTAAGAATCAAAACGCTTCCTGGACCAATTTTTTCAAACTGATTATTAACCTTATGTCATTGTGACCTTCAATAGAAATGTTAGGCTTAGTGCTGTTTTATGTTACAGATCTTTCAGGTTTTTAGCTCACCTGAGCACAACGTGCTCATGGTGAGCTTTTGTGATCGCCTTTTGTCTGGCATCCGTCCGTCTGTGCGTCTTGCGTCAACTTTTCCTTTAAACAACTTCTCCTCCTAAACCACTGAATGGATTTTGACCAAACTTCACAGGAATCATCCATATCATGACCTCTATCAAAGTTGTTCAAATTATTTTGATTGGGTAAATAAGTAGGTCACAGGAGCTAAATATAGATTTTAAAAATGAAAATTTAAAAAATCTTCTTCTCCGAAACCACAAGGCCTAGCCTTTTGATTTTTGGTATGTAGCATGATCTTATGACTCTCTACCAAGATTGTTCAAATTATGACCCTGGGGTCAAAATTGGCCCCGCCCCAGGGGTCACTTGATTTAACATAGGATAATAGGAAAAATACTTTAAAAATCTTCTTCTCAGACACCACAAAGCAAAGAGTTTAGATATTTGGTGTGTAGCATTGTCTAGTCAATTCTTACCAAGTTTGTTCAAATCATGATGCTGGGGTCAAAACTGGCCCCACTCCAGGGATCACTTGATTTTACATTGACTTATATTGGAAAAAAAACTAGAAAAATCTTCAAGGTCTGGAGTTTATATATTTGGTATGTTACATGGGCTAATAGACCTCTACCAAGTAGAGTGTGGTAGTGTGTAGCATTGTCTAGTCGATTCTTACCAACTTTGTTCAAATCATGACCCTGAGGTCAAAATTGGCTCTGCCCCAGGGGTCACTTGATTTTACATAGCCTAATGATACCAGGTGAGCGATCCAGGGCCATCATGGCCCTCTTGTTATTTATTATATTGCTTCAGGCATCTGTAAAACATTATGTTATAATATCACAAATATTTCTCTAGAAAGGACATACATGTACATAGAGAGGATTTCTGTTTATAGTTCAATAGAACAAAAAATACACGAGGCCTATCTATTCCCCAACCATGTTGGAAGATACAGGGGGTTAGTCCAACACAACCGTATGATGTTAAGGTATAACCCCCCCATTCCATATCTTGCCACTGGATGGAAATATTTCCATGAAACTTTGTCACTTTGAAGACATCTAAAAATAAGAATGTTTCCAAGTTTTTTAGATGCAGGGGAGATAATCTGTATTTAACATTTATGTCTATAATATACACTTTCTGTAATATAAAAACCTGAATTTGATTTTGAGGAAAGCTCACGGTATAAAATGCATTATGTAAGTGATTCAAATTTCATGAACACATCTAAACTTTACCATAGGAAAATGTAGAAAATCACCTTTTTGTTGTTTTCGGGGGAAATAACTCATGACAACAAAATTATAAAGGGGAGGTACGAAAATAATTTCTGTCGTATGTCGTAACATGTCAGTTTGCCTTTAAGATTTCCATGGTTTGACATATTTAAAGCTTATATTGTGAAGTTACTTTAGTTATTTTAAAGCCTTCTTATATAAAACTGTATAAAACAAAGAAACTAGTCTATTTTGATATTTGGACATGATGTGAACGATCCTTGTAGAGGGTCGATAGATTTTGCTTCATATCAAACATTAAAGACAAGTCACAAGTCAAACGTCACTAGTCAGAAGTCAAAATTGCCCCCCAGGACTTTCATAGCAAACAGAGACATTATCACAAAGATGTTCGCTGAGCTGATAGTTTCAAGTTGTTTGAACCGTGTGTGTACAGATTGCATACTTGCGTAAGATAAGTTCAATAAGCCCTACAAATGTTAAAGTTAACGTTTAAGAGTTTAAACGTTCATGCTTTCAAGTTGTAGTTTTAAAAAAAATCCACAAAACAGAACTACAGGGGTGCAAGAAATACATTTTAAGTTTGTTGTTGTGGTGTTCAGTCGTCCTGGTGCTACCGCCATAGCGACAAAACGCCAGGCCGAAAAAAGCTTAACAAGCCGCGTTGGTGGGAGTGTCAGACCGATATTTAGTACTTTTGGCGTTGTCTCTTTCAGTCAGAGAACGATATATTTTTGGTACGTTCATTTGTGTCTTTCTATTGCCTCCATTTACGTCAGGACAATGGAAAGAAACAACGCCAACTGTCGCTGTGTTTTGGGGTTGAATGACGAAAATCAGCCATCATCCTGAGATAGTTGCTTCCTTTTATAAAGTTATGGTAAAACAATTCCTTATTATTATGTTTATTGACCTAACTTTAAGTCTATCACAAGACATGACCTACATTGTGATTCTTGTCATGTCCGTACTGAAACCAGTACTATTTCAGTCATTTCTGCCGAAACATGATTAAGCTGTACTTAATATCTTTTGTTTGCTTTCGAGGGATCTCCATCTTTCTTTCAGATTTTATTGCATGTATATGACTGTTATTTGCGTCATTTAATTCTGCGATTCTTACGTAACGGATAAGCTATATCAACTCAGCAAATGACTTCATTTGTTTCATGTACATGTATATCAATATAACGGTAATCGTCACGCAGTATTAGCGAATGTCACGTGAGGATGCTGAAAATTAACATCCATTTTGGTCATGTAGTTGCTGGTGACAAATGGATAAAACGAATCGTTGCCATTTCATAATTATTAATCTTTATCAGACTCATTTAGAAAAATATCTTTACGTCCTCAGTGTTTACGCGTAATCACATTTTATGAACATTGATATAAAAAAGACACGTGTTAGAGATTGTTGATACAATTCTACAGTGCTATAGTTAATTGCATTGCTTGAATTATGTAACATTCGAATGTAGAGAGAGATTATTTCCAATTCAGTGCGTAAAACTAATTCACTTCGTTTTGAGATGTTAATTCGATTTACGTCTATAATACACTTTGACTGGGAATAGTCATTTAGAATTTCGTGTGACATGTGTATCATTTTATGTTACGACAATTATGATCAAAATTCTCGTAAGTTTACTGCAAATGATAAAGAATGCTTAATTGTGTGATCACCTTAAATTTGGACTGATTTAGAAAAGAACCAAAAAAATGTACATTTTTTTTTTTTGCTCCGCTGAAAAGTAGCGGAAATAAAGTTACACGGTACTCAGATTTCACCGACGATATATATATATATATATGTGTGTGTGTGTGTGTGTGTGTGTGTGTGTTTAACACACGTGGGTCTCTGGTACTAAGCCAATCATGGTGCCAGTGCTGAGTATTTTCCTTATGTACGTGGGTCTCTCATGGAACGTCAAGGAGATTATGTTGTAAAAACTTGCTTCCCAGGGAATAGAAAATTAAATCTGCGAGTTAATTTGTTACACAGAAATAGTTCCTGATGGTTACATTCATAGCTGATCAGTATCAAAATCATTAAAAAAAATCACAGATAGGACAGGATTGTAACAACTACTACTTAAACGTTTCATGATATTGCTGTAAGTAAAACAGGAGAACAGTTTGAAAACGTGCAATATAATGAAAGAGATTACGTGTTAATCTACTAGTTTTGGCTACCTGGAAAATAGTTCAACTTTTATGTTGACTTAAATGAAGATGAGATATATGAAATGATTATTTTCATAAACAGGAACTCTGAAATACACGTGTCACATGCCTCGCGCCTTCTTACGTACCTGCTCATTTAATTTTTTTTTTCATGAAATTAAAAAGGAATTGCTATGCAACGAGCCGTAAATGTATTGATATATTTCGTGCTTTCTAATTACTTACACGAAATAAAAACATCAACAAATCCCAGAAATGTTTTCTGGCAAATGACCTATATTAAACAATGGAAAGTTGTGCTCCGGTAGAGATCCCGGTTACCATCCCTTACGGTGCTCTACCGACATTTACTAAGCCATATATGTATTGTAGTCCAGGCTTCGGCTGCACAACGGCAGGTTGTTTTTTTGGAGTGCAACAGGGGCAGATTTTTTTACTTTTTTTTTGCGCATGTTAAAAATTTTCACTGTCTCCGGTCTTTGCAAAATTTTAGACCGTTGTTCTAACGATGCCCTGGCGATGTATTAACATTCTTACAGATGCAATACCATTCTCATGCCGTTCTAGTGCCGATCCCCGAAAATCGTTGTATTCCGGTATAGTCTCGATCGGCTAACCATGTTTATACTCAACTATTAATACATATTTTATTACAAATACAATTTTCTGATTCTTGAAATATGTGTTAACAATGAATCTAAGATAATCTTATTCACTAGCTAAAATTAAGGTGTACTATTATTTCTCAGAAACAACTTGGTAGGATAAACAAAACAAAATCAACACCCAGTCAAATCAAATATGTATGTAGTTTTTTCTTTACTTCGAATCTTTAACAGAAAGCTTTCTAGGAACACCATGCGTCATCTCTATAGGCGTGGGCATTTCCAAAGCCGCATAAAATGCTTACCAATTAAAGGTATAAAAAATAATCCATCGATGTTATATACTAATCAGCTGGTGTTCCCATCCTGAGAAATTGAACTCGTTGCAGACAACGTGATCACAAGAAAAGTGAGTGGCAGTTATCGAAATAAACTAGATGGGTGTATGAGTCGCCAGCATTCTATCAGTTGTCACAGAAATGGTGGGATCGCCAGCATTCTATTAGTTGTCACAGAAATAGTGGGATCGCCAGCATTCTATCAGTTGTCACTGAAATGGTGGGATCGCCAGCATTCTATAAGGTGTCACAGAAATAATGGGATCGCCAGCATTCTATCAGTTGTAACAGAAATAATGGGATCGCCAGCATTCAATAAGTTGTAACAGAAATAATGGGATCGCCAGCATTCAATAAGTTGTCACAGAAATAATGGGATCGCCAGCATTCTATTAGTTGTCACAGAAATGGTGGGATCGCCAGCATTCTATTAGTTGTCACAGAAATAGTGAGATCGCCAGCATTCTATTAGTTGTCACAGAAATAGTGGGATCGCCAGCATTCTATAAGTTGTCACAGAAATAATGGGATCGCCAGCATTCTATAAGTTGTCACAGAAATAATGGGATCGCCAGCATTCTATAAGTTGTCACAGAAATGGTGGGATCGCCAGCATTCTATTTGTTGTCACAGAAATGGTGGGATCGCCAGCATTCAATTAGTTGTCACAGAAATAGTGGGATCGCCAGCATTCTAATAGTTGTAACAGAAATAGTGGGATCGCCAGCATTCTATTAGTTGTCACAGAAATGGTGGGATCGCCAGCATTCTATTAGTTGTCACAGAAATGGTGGGATCGCCAGCATTCTATTAGTTGTCACAGAAATGGTGGGATCGCCAGCATTCTATTAGTTGTCACAGAAATGGTGGGATCGCCAGCATTCAATTAGTTGTCACAGAAATGGTGGGATCGCCAGCATTCTAAAAGTTGTCACAGAAATGGTGAGATCGCCAGCATTCTATTAGTTGTCACAGAAATAATGGGATCGCCAGCATTCAATAAGTTGTAACAGAAATAATGGGATCGCCAGCATTCAATAAGTTGTCACAGAAATAATGGGATCGCCAGCATTCTATTAGTTGTCACAGAAATAGTGGGATCGCCAGCATTCTATTAGTTGTCCATAAATGGTGGGATCGCCAGCATTCTATTAGTTGTCACAGAAATGGTGAGATCGCCAGCATTCTATAAGTTGTCACAGAAATAATGGGATCGCCAGCATTCTATTAGTTGTCACAGAAATGGTGGGATCGCCAGCATTCTATTAGTTGTCACAGAAATAGTGGGATCGCCAGCATTCTATTAGTTGTCACAGAAATTGTGGGATCGCCAGCATTCTATAAGTTGTCACAGAAATAATGGGATCGCCAGCATTCTATAAGTTGTCACAGAAATGGTGAGATCGCCTGCGTTCTATTAGTTGTCACAGAAATAGTGGGATCGCCAGCATTCTATAAGTTGTCACAGAAATGGTGAGATCGCCAGCATTCTATAAGTTGTCACAGAAATGGTGAGATCGCCAGCATTCTATTAGTTGTCACAGAAATAGTGGGATCGCCAGCATTCTATAAGTTGTCACAGAAATGGTGAGATCGCCAGCATTCTATAAGTTGTCACAGAAATGGTGAGATCGCCAGCATTCTATTAGTTGTCACAGAAATAGTGGGATCGCCAGCATTCTATAAGTTGTCACAGAAATAGTGGATCGCCAGCATTCTATTAGTTGTCACAGAAATAGTGGGATCGCCAGCATTCTATAAGTTGTCACAGAAATAGTGGGATCGCCAGCATTCTATAAGTTGTCACAGAAATAATGGGATCGCCAGCATTCAATAAGTTGTCACAGAAATAATGGGATCGCCAGCGTTCTATAAGTTGTCACAGAAATAGTGGGATCGCCAGCATTCTATAAGTTGTCACTGAAATAGTGGGATCGCCAGCATTCAATAAGGTGTCACAGAAATAATGGGATCGCCAGCATTCTATCAGTTGTAACAGAAATAATGGGATCGCCAGCATTCAATAAGTTGTAACAGAAATAATGGGATCGCCAGCATTCAATAAGTTGTCACAGAAATAATGGGATCGCCAGCATTCTATTAGTTGTCACAGAAATAGTGGGATCGCCAGCATTCTATTAATTGTCACAGAAATGGTGGGATCGCCAGCATTCTATTAGTTGTCACAGAAATAGTGGGATCGCCAGCATTCTATCAGTTGTCACAGAAATAATGGGATCGCCAGCATTTTATCAGTTGTCACAAATAGTGGGATCGCCAGCATTCTATCAGTTGTCACAGAAATAGTGGGATCGCCAGCATTCTATCAGTTGTCACAAATAGTGGGATCGCCAGCATTCTATCAGTTGTCACGGAAATAATGGGATCGCCAGCATTCTATCAGTTGTCACAAATAGTGGGATCGCCAGCATTCTATCAGTTGTCACAGAAATAATGGGATCGCCAGCATTTTATTGGTTGTCACAGAAATGGTGGGATCGCCATCATACATGTACCTGTTTCAGATTTGGAGTGAATCCAAGAAACAGTGTTGAAATTATGTTTTTCTTTTTCAACTACGGGAAATAATTCAAAAGTCAAATAAGCTAGTTATTGTTCTCGTGCACTGCATTTCAGCACCTCGTTAAGTATTCGTAATCTAAGGTTGGAGTCAATCCATTCAAATGTGTTTTACAAACCAATGAATAATCTTGCAACCACGCCGGTGATCTGCTGTGGCGAGAAGATTCGAATCACGGACCTTCAGTCATGACTGCACGTGGAGGAAAACCATGAGTGCACAGAGACACACGAGTAGAAAACCGCCAACCTACCGAATGCTTCTGCTGCTAATTACTCAAATCCAAAGTGGTGGGGGGATAACTTCGTGATAGTAAATTAGAGACTGCGCAGACATACTCATAATATCAACATTTTTCCACGCCCAGTTCCTTCTCTTTGTCCAGGATACGATATAGACAGCTTATGTAAAAAGTTGTTGTAGTTGAATTGGGGTTTACCGTCGCTGCGATAGTATTTCAATCATATAGCGACGTCCAGCAAATTACAGGTGGAGGAAGACCCAGAGTACATAGAGGTACCCGGGTAGAACCACCGACCTACCGCAAGCCAGCTGGAAGGCTTCCTCACATGAAAAATCCGAAGTCCCTAACAGGATTCGAACCCACAGCGTTGAAGGGCTGAGAGATTTGTAGTCCACGACTGTAACCGCTCGGCCACGTCCGTCCCCTTTATGTAAAAATAATGACCACAAGACAAGATCTAACAAAATTTAAGGCGATATATAGGTCGTCGAATTTGATGAAGAAGTAAGGATTATTATGTAGGAATGGGAACACTGCTTGACTAAATAAACAAGCGAGGCATGACATGCTTTTTATGATTTAATATATTTCATGTGTATAGACTGTTAACATATACAAGTGTAAAACTTAACGAGTTAATATATTGTCCGATTTTTTAAACATACATTTCACGGTTAATGCATAGACTATATTTACCTGTGCTAGATTCTCGATACACTCCGTGTCCGTTGTGGCACCAGTGGTCAATGCAATG
>CM037791.1:1302010-1352010 GCA_021229015.1 Solen grandis
TAGACGCGTCACATGGCCCATTTTGACACACACACACAATAGCTCAGAAACCGGTGGATGTTATCAATCAATATACAAAAACATAGTTACATAAATAAGACATTGTTATATTTTAGAATGGAAAAGCATACATGTAATTAAAGAAATAGGAAAACATTAAATAATGTATTTGAAAAAAAAAGTTTTAAAAAAAGAAACAATTTACATTATAGTGGAAAAAGCTATTCGTACGAAATGGATAACAATTAGAAAATAAACTTACATGGCGATATATTGGAACACGCCATCGTCTTTCATCTGTACCATGCAGGGTACCACCCAAACAGCGCATCAGACGGCCTGAATCATCCCAATAATCCAAACACCATTGTTAGATTCCTTAAGAATGTAAAGAAAAAAATAATTTTAAACTAAGAAAATTCAAATTTGCTACCCTGAGCCAGGCCAATTTTGATGCCAGGGTCATAATTTTAAAGACGTCCACTACGCCATGTCACGAACCAAATATCGTAACTCCATTACTTGTGGTTTCTGGCGTTTGTTCTAATGTTTCCCTGTGTAAGTCTGAACATGGGCCACAACTCTGACTGAATTGGACCATATCACCCATGATACTCAGCCGAGAGATTATGGTCATAAACATTATCATGAAGTTTGAGAAAAAACTGCTTAAGAAATAGTGTGTGCACATAGTGAAATCTGGAATATAACATGTTTAAAATTGTGTGTGGGTGTGTTTTTAAAAAATGCTTGGGATTTTTATGGCAAATGTTTCCATTGATTATTAACTGAACCCACCTTCAGCATTGTCATTCATAATCGTGGAAGCAGTGTACAGGACCATGTTCTCTGCCGCAAATTTATATGCCTGTGTAGGCATTCATTTTTTTCCCAACATGTTTTTCCCCCATAACCTGGACTATCCTAGAGTTTCCCTAGTATCAATAACAATATATCTATAAAACATTACTAAAACAGATTTTCCCACTTTATCAGTAGTCTAAAATAGGATGTGAACTGCACTATTTCAGTAACTACGTATGAAGACCCCAAACCTATGAAAATATAACTTCACAAGAACAAATTAAATTTTGCCACTCCACAAATAGTTATAGAGGGTATACAATAGAGGATAAATGGTCTATTTCATTTACTAATTATAAAGACCCCAAACCTATGAGAATATAAATTCACTAGAACATGTTTGCCCGTTTCAGAAGTAGAAAGAAAATGAAAGGATGAACTGGACTACTTCAGTAAATTCATATGAAGACCCGAAACCTATGAAAGTACAACTTCACAAGAAAAGATTTTGCCTCACTTCATAAAGTATAAGGGTAGAAGTGCAATTTTACAGTAACTACGTATAAAGACCCAAAATCTATGAAATTGTAACTTCACTAGATCTTTTTTTTCCACATTTGACTTTTATTTACCCCGTTCATGGGTATGAGGAGGTCGAAGCCATCCCCCTCAATACCATACAATATATATATACATATACAGTTAAATATGAAATGATATATTTTTCAATATGAAATACAAAACCATGATTAAATCTTGGGGGAGAGGGGTAAACTGAACTATTTCATTAACTACGTATGAAGATCCAAAACCTATGAAAACATAAATTTACTAGAACAGTTTTTGCCCCACTTCGTAAGTTGTCAAAAATAGGAGGTGAACTGGACTATTTCAGTTACTACGTATGAAGAACCAAAACCTATGAAAATATAAATTTACTAGAACAAATATTGCCCCACTTCATAAGTAGTAAGAATAGGGGGTGAGCTGAACTATTTCATTAGCTACGGATGAAGACCCCAAACCTGTGAAAATATAGCACTTCTTTCATAAGCCTAATCTAATATGCAGGAGATCAAACTGGATATATTTTAGATTCTGCTTATGAAGAAAAAGCTTTTTTCTGATTTCCCCTTTCTCTAAAAGATTGCAGTTGTAGATGGAAAATCCTGAGCTAGCCAATCTTTCCTGTTGGGGAAAAAAGTCTGATTTAGGCTGGAAAAATGGTTTTTAACCCAGCTCTGTTGGGCATTGTTGAAGTGAACTTTAACACTTTGTCTGACTGAAGAAATTGGTTGGTATTAACCACACCACTGTTGAAGTCGCCCTTTAGCACTCTAGAAAAGAAATGTTAAGATTTGTAAACATACAAAACAAAAGGAATGGATAGATTAATGTAAAAATGGAGAGAAGCCACCAAGAAAATATGAATCATTAAGGAACTGATATTTTTGTTCTACAATTGCTCTTCACTAGAAAAAAAAAATATATATATATATATATTTTTCAAATAAAATTATAAATGATAAGATATATATATTTTGAGAGCCATAAAATTTGCAAGAGTATTTATATTTTGTTTTACATTAACTTCCTCTACTCTTAAAAACTTGAAATGGTTCTAATTATGTTGTGGGTTTACAAACCATACTAATAAATACTAACAAACTTACATGGGGCATATCGGAACAGGCCAAACATTTATCTGTTCCATTTTGGTAGCAGTGCATGGTACCATCTAAAGACCAATCAAGCTGATCTGAACTGTATCAAGGACATTTGGGTAGTTGAATCATCTCGCATGATCCTCGACCCACTGTGAATATAGATGTAAAATTGAAAAGTTGTTATGATCTTTAAAGCAGCTCGTTCAAAAATGGTCATTGACTAAGAATTTGACAATTCCAGCGCTTTGACTGTATTATTGGATCCTTGTCATGATCCGTATATTCAAATGGAAGATGGATTCATCTTTACATTTTAAACATAATCATAGTATCCTCAAAAATAACGAAGTTTACCCTACATTAATTTTCTTTTCCCATATAGTAATGTTAATTAAAAAAATGGGAATTATGGTTTTTGGTCACTTCTCTTCTCCAAGCCACCATCTTATGCTATATATATTTTAAGTTTCAGGCCAGTGCCTTGTAAATTTCTTTTAATAATGCTCCAAACAAAAATCATAATAAAATAAAACAAGAGCCATGTTGACATGACCATCCCCCGCCGAATGCTTGCTCGTTAGAAGAGGTGTTGGAGAGAAGAATATTACATTTTTAAAAGAAAATGTTTGGTAATGAAGACTAATGTTTAAAGTGATTATAGATATGAAACCATTGTGAAGAACTTATAATTCCCCTATTTTTAGGGTCTACAGGTAAAATGTCAAGGTCACTGTGACAAAAATTAAGCTTGAAAAATAACAAAGGGCAATAACTCAAAAATTATGAAAGATAAAGGTTATCATTCTTGTGTACTGCACTCCTCAATAAGATCTATACACCTATAAGTTTCAAGTGGCAACTCAAATACTTTTTGAGTTTTGCTCCGGACAAAAATAACAAAGGGCAATAACTCAAATTACTAAAAGGTAGAGTTATCATTCTTGTGCAATGCACTCCTCCTCTAAAAGATCTATCCACAAAATTAAGCCTGAAAAATTACAAAGGGTTATAACTCAAAGATTTTGGAAAATAGAGTTATCATTCTTGTGCACTGCACTCCTCCTTAATAAGATCTCAACCTATGAATTTTCAAGTTGACATCTCAAATACTTTTTGAGTTTTGCTCCGGACAAAAAATAACAAAGGGCAATAACTCGTATAATAATAATAATAATAATACCGACGGAGAGACGGACGGAGACTACTACTATATCCCCACCACCTTTGGCGGGGGATAATAAAGGAGGATAAGAAAAGACAGGACCATTTAGAGTTATGTTTCTTAGTCATTGTACTTCTTGTCACCAGCAATTTATTTTTTAAGTTTAAAGACAATACCTTGTACAAGTTTTAAGAAATGCTCTGGACAATAACTCATTATGAAATAAAATAAAGGGAGAGGATTGGAAAATGGGACAAGGTAAAAAAGTAGAATATAGGAGAAGAAATTAATAATGATGTACTACAGCAGTAGTAGTAAAAAGAGTAGAGAACGATGGTGACACGAATCTACATTTACATCTCTGATGGTGATAATGAATAGCTGAAGCAATAATAGTAGAAGGTAGAAGAAGAATATAATGATATGTAACAGAGGTAGTGGTAGTAAAACTAGAGGAAGATGATAGTAACTAATAGTTGTAGAAGTAGTAGAAGTTGAATGTAAAGGTAGAATTAAAACGATGATATGTGACAGCAGTAGTTGTAATAAGCGAATAGAAGATGATGATAATAAATAAAAGAAGCATTAGTAGTGGAATATAGGAGAAGACTAAGATGGTGAAATGTATCAGAAGAAGTTAAGGAAGAAGAAGAAAATAGGGGAAGATATTGATAATAAATAGAAATAGTGATAGAAGTAGAATGTAGGAGAAGAAAAACTAATAGAATGTAACAGCAGTAGTAGTAATAAGAGTGTGATTATGAATAGTAGAAGCAGTAGTTACTGTAGTAGAAAATAAGAGAAAATTGGAAAATTAGAGTTTTTTTAATAAATAATACTTACCTGTCATTACATTGTGGATTTCTTTATTCTGATCCGCGTAATAAACTTTCTTAAACCGGAAGTAAACATTTTACCCTAACACCGGTATGTTACTTCCGACAGGCCTGAGGAAAACTGTAATAGAGACATGTGGGGTAGGAGGGTGGTTACCTGTAATGACAGGTAAGTAATAATTCATAAAACTCTAATTTGAAAACAAATTTTCCAATTTTATTTCATAAATAAACTTACCTGTCATTACATTGTTGATTATTTTTAAGATTCCACAGCAGTACTCTACATGCCTGGTTTTGGGGTGTCTTATTACAGAAAATCTACACCATTTATCTGTCTTGCATTCCATGCAGTAATAAAAATAGAATATTTACAGTTCTACGACTGCTTCTTCTTTGAAGCTATGACTCATTAATGTATCTTAGTCTGGTATATACATAATAACCACTCAATATCATGATCCTATCTATAAGGCATTTTACAATTTATAAGATAATAAGATGCTGTAAATGCGATGCGCAAGAAAGAGATACCACTGTTCAATCTCAAACTATGTACAGTCAACGTGCGTTTTCTACACATTCAAAAAATCTATGTTCACTTTTTTCAAATAATAGTGGGTAAAAGTGGTCTCCATTGACCAATCTGCAGATTCCATAACCTGTTGCAGGGATGATCCTTTGAAAATAGCCCACGATGGACCTACACGTCGTGTCGAATGTCCTTTTTGTTTTACCAGAAAAATGGTTTTCTTTTTTATAACAAAATTTAATCATCTGAACCAACCATCGAGAAATCGTTTGAGTCGTAACGGGTTTGTGTGGTTTCTTCTGTGCCAAGAACAACTTCACAACATCTTCACCTGTATCAGTTGTCCGAAACGATTCTGTTTTCTTAAGATAATAGGTTGAAGCACGTTTTGGATCTAAAAATCTGTTTTGTGTTAAAGCTGGCACAAAAATATTTTTACTAGTATGGTTTGGACGATCCTCTAACGAAAGTCACGCCTTGTTTTTGAACATTTACTAGGCCTTCACTTAGATGTAAAGACTGGAGGTCACTGCACCGTCTAGATGTTGTGATGGCCAATAAAAAACAGGTTTTCCATGTCAGGTATTTCAGAAAAGCATCTCGCAACGGCCAAAATGGTGCCTTCTTCAAACATCCTAAAACAAGAAGAAGATCCCATTCAGGTATCAAATGTTTAACTGGTGGACGTTCATTAAATACAGCTCTAAGCAAACGAATTATGAAAGGATGTTGACCAATTGGAATCTATTCAACTGGATCAAGCACTGTTGATAACATTGATCTGTAACCATTAATAGTCTTGTACTAGAGTCCCTTCTTAAATAAAAAGGTCAAGAAATCAGCGCAATTTGCTAAAGTGGCAAGATAGGGATTGATATCCCTCTCACTACACAAGCTCACAGAATGTCTGAATTTGCTTCAGTAGTCTTTCTGAGTGCCTTTTCTCCAAGACTTTGCAAGTAAATCTCTTGTCTCTTGAGAAAAGCCTTTCGATGAGAAACCCTGGTCGATAACAACCATGCAGTCAGTCGAAGTGTGTCTGGGTGCGGATGGGATATCCTCCCTTTGCAATGTGTCAACAGATCCTGACTGCATGGAAGTTTTCGAGGACAAGCTATCAACAGATTCAACAGATACGTGTACCAATGCTGTCTTGGCCACTGTGGAGCTATTAAAATCATTGTGCACTGAAAATGTTGGAAATGATTCAAAACAGTTGGAATTCATTGCAGTGGTGGAAAAGCATAAACAAACATGTTCTGCCATGCAATTGACGGGGCATCCACTGCACATGCATTGGATGCTGGATCCATGAACAAAACAGTGTTTTCTTGTTTTGAAGAGTTGCAAAAAGGTCGAGAGTTGGCTGGCCCTATAGCCTGAATACCTTCCAAACCAATGCACTGTACAGGGACCACTCTATAGGCCTGACTATTTCTCGACTCAGACTGTCTGCTAATGTATTCTTTATCCCCTTGATATAGTTGTATTTTGTTCTTTATAGCCATTTGCCATAAATCCTGTGTCAGATTGCAAAACTGTACGAAGCGTTTTCCACCCTGGCGATTTATGTACTGGCATACAGTCGTGTTGTCTGACCTGATCAGGACATTCTGACCGCTCAAATGAGACAGGAACTCCTGGTCTTTTTGTAAAGATTTGCCCTTCACAATGTTCTGATCCAATAACCACCATTTCAGACATAAAATTAACTGAGGAGTAACAGGGACTTTGACAGATATTTTCATTCTTGATGGACTCCAATTTCGAAGTAAATGAAGCTGAATTGGTCTCATGAACAATCTTGTATTTGGGATCAATTCTAAACAGGATGCAATCATTCCCAACAAAATCATGTAATGTTTGGCTGTGACCTGACCCTTGAGAATATTTTCAACACCTTGTTTCAAATTCTTCATTCGTTCTATTGTTGGGTGAACAATGCCGTTTGCTAAATCGAACCTGTATATCAAAGACTGAACTGGGACAAGTTGATGTGTTGACTTGTTTATTATGAAACCTAGATGGTAAAGTTACTCTGTTTGCTAGAATTTCAATTTCTTTGAACTGTTTGCCGCTAACCAGTCGTCGAGGTAGCTTGCTAGACGTATGTTTTGTTTTTTTTAAAATGCGACTACTACCGATATCACCTTGACAAAAACTCTGGGTGCACTGGTTGAGCCGAAGCAAAGTGCCCGAAACAGGTATACTATCCCCTGAAACTGAAAGCGGAGATACTGTCGGTGACCTTTGAAAATTTTCACATGGAAATAGGCATCTTTTAAATCTATTGTTATTGCCCAAATTCCTTTCCCTACTAGATTTAGTACCTTTGACAAAGTATCCATTTTGAATTTCTTTTTAAGAGATACTCGTTCAGCGGTTTCAAATTCACGACTGGTCTCATTTCCCCATTTTTGGGGGGTACAAGGAATAGTGTACTGTAAAAACCTGAATAGATTTTCCTGTGGTCTACTACTTCTATAGCTCTTTTCTCTAAAAGAGTTTTTATTTCTTTTTTTTTTTTTTTTTTCTTTTTTTGATGTTTTGATCTTGTAATGGAACATTCGCTGGTTTTAAACCTTGAAAAGGTGGTTTTGTTTGAAATTCCAAATTTGTACCCTTCTTTCACAATTTCTAGTACCCATTTGTCTGTGGTTATTTTCTCCCACTCTTATAGGAACTGGGTGAAACTCGCCACTGGGTGACTCCTTTTTTTTTTTTTTTTTTTTCGCTATGATACTTACTGTGTCATTTTTCATCTGTCTTTGTAGATTTTGGTCCAGTATTCGGCTTGAGGATGCAGGACGTCTGGAGCCGCTGTTAAATATATATATATATATATATATATATATATATATATATATATATATATATATATATATATATAAAGTAATCACAAAGATGGGACGCCATATATTGCTATAGCTTTATTTTGATATCCAAAGCATCAACCCAGTTTTCTGACAGAGCGGCTTTTCGTTCCCATTTACAAATTTGCTCCTAACTGAAATATCAGATTTTATGAAAAATAGAAAATAAATGTATCTACAACGTATTTTATAAATCAAACAAACGATCATTTTCCCTCATCATTTTCTCCCATATCTATAATAGATACAAGCGCATGCGTTTTTTCTCAGAAACTACAAAAACTAAACTTCCATTCAAGCGACGAAATGCCAACCGCAATTGGCTTCATGTAATTGGTATATTATCTTAACGGCATCTGACTCGAGCAATATAATTTAATTTTCTGTAAAAGCCAAGCGTAAACGGATTAGTAGAAATGTATCAATAGCGGATTGAATTGAAAATGGTCTAAGCGTTTATCGTATTTTGTCTTAATGGGATTTTGATGAAATTCAGGAGAGTATGTCTTCTATAATGCTTCTTCTACCGTCTACATGTCGGGAGTTAAAGAAACTTATGAGAACTTCACTTATAAGAACTTAGGCATATTTTTTACACGTCTCAATTTGGAGTTAAATCACTTCATGGTTATGATCACCGCGCCCTTTTATGTTTTCTCAGTAACCAGTGGTGCTACCGGTACTTCGCCCATCTTCACAATCCCCCGTTTTACTTCGCATATATTCGGAATCCTCCGTTTTACTCCGTACATGGACTCGTATTTCTAGAGGAAATGCAGCTCGAAAAGTTTTCACTGAGTTGATAGGTCTTATAATGCATGAAATCACATCCAGTCACATTATCATGACATTGGATCAACATGTCCTGGAATTACCATAAACTATATGCTGAGTGTTAAATGGGTTCAGAGCAAATTAGATTCAAAACTTGCTGTTTTCCCTTGTGTGCAATTGTCGCATCTTATCACCGGACGCTCTAACACTCGACCTTTGAGGCTGTTCATTTTGAATTATACGAAGTTTTAATAATAGTTCACAACAGTGAGCTCATTTTATCAAGTATAGTCAGCCTTTCGACAGGTATTTACCCTCGAATGCATCATTCATCATAATTTGATCATATATTCGTTTATTTCATTACAAAATCATGTTCTGTTTCGTGACATATTACGAATAACAAATAAATCTAGTAATAAAGAAACAAATTCAAATAATTATTAATTTTCAAAGGTCATGAGTGAAATTTTGACTTAATATTCAATTTATTTAATGGTGTTTTATCGCTTTTCCCATTTTGTAGCGTCTTTGTAATTTCTCCCATGGGGAGCGCGTGAACACACAATGTGTTACCATTATGACACTGACATTAATATTTTATTTTTATTCCACAGGGGCTCGAAGTTAAAATTAATGGTCGAATCATAGCGCATACACTATTTTCAAGCGATTTTAGATTATTTAGAAGTGTAATGAGGCAAAGGCAATAGGTGAGTGCATGTTTAAATGACGTAAATTATCCTCTAGTATATAATGGTAAAAATATCAAAATGGATCATGTTGTGATTAAAAGGAAAGAAATAACAAATCTTAGACGTAACTTGACCCGCTTTCAATGTTACATTTGGGTACAAACGCCTTTTCCAAAGATGGCCATTCATCCGCTTTTAAACTTCTTTACCCATCTCGTGACTGTGGCATACGATACTTAATTCTGCCCATTAACAGCATACAATTCATCAAAAATCTCCTTCGCAGATACGCCAAGCCATAGGTATTTGACTCTATGTCCAATAATTTCGTATATGTATTATATAGGAAATGGGTTTTGGACATACGAGTCAAATACCTATGCGCCAAGCTGGCATTGAGTCTTTATATAGCCTCGAATTCCAGCTGCCTTTACATTTTTCTTGCCAACCATTTTACTATAGAGTCTAAGTATTAGCGAGAATACTGCATGTACACATGCAAGTTTGTATATCCGTGTAGAAAATGGATGTCTCGTTATAGATGTACACTTTCTATGTGAATCCCGTGCCAATCGAAGTTCCACGGTGATCAGTTGCATTACTTCTGAAATGTCCCCGTACTTTACTGAGCTGAACAGTATCTTGAAGGTCAGCCAGCATGAGCCAGCACAAAGTGTATACCTAAAGTAACCTGTCGCCGGGCTTCATCTGGCTAATTTCATGTCCGAGTCCAATGGATAAAACAAATTTGAAAAATTGGGAGCCATTTTTACTTTTCATGAGCCACTTTATTGGCCAATAATATATCCAAAAACACAAAAAAATTTACGAAAGTTAAGGACTCACGCATGTATAACATTAATAAAAATGTTTCTGTGCCTATATTTAATACATGTAGCTGCATACTTTTGAGTAAACTGGTGTTTTTCGAACTTGTGTATTTCAAAATTATATTTTAATTGATTACATACATCATAAGTTTGAAATTATTATCTCATTTTGTCTTACTAGTCAAGTATTTAAATTGTTATTCTAGTTAATTATATAAAAGTTATCGTAGTTAATTATATAAAGGTTATATCTTAACACTGTTTATGATTACATACATATTGTTGCATGCCTAATAACGTTTTATTTCCTCAGGAATCATGACACAATGAAATAAGTAATATCTAACCCTTAATGCAGATGTTACAGAACATTGACTTAGCCATGTGTAACAAATTTCCTAAAAATGAAGTTAACATCGCCGATTTTGATGGAGGGGTGAATATTTTTTAATTACTCTTAGAACACATGAATGAAATTCGGAAAGATAAGTTATTTAAGAAAGTATATCGTAGGATATATGACGTAATATGGTAATTTAGTTTGCTTGTGATCTTAATTTTGTCTTCAATTAGACTTATGGCACGCTTTGCCGAAATAGTCTGACTGCAGTTTGAGGTGAGGACAATGCGGTTAAGTCATAAATACTGTTATAGGACCAGTGCTGCTTGAGATAGTTAACACATTTGGCTGGAATGAACCAGGAGATGTTAACAATGGACAAAGTAATTGTTTAGTTGCACTTTCTTAGCCATAGATCTAGATAGCTCATATATGCTTATTTTTAATCAAGTATCCTCTCTGATACATGATATGCTATCGAATAATGGCTGTTTTATGTCTCTTAATTTATTGATAAGAGCAATTAGTGTTGTTACTGTGGCTGTAGTCATTCTGAAAAACCGATACTGTTTCTTTTTCTTGGATATATTTTAGTATGTTTACAACATTGATGCCGTCCAAAGAAATATTATTGAGTATTATCATTAATTTATAATCTTAAGAGAAGGGAAATCATGTAGTGATTATAAAAGACAAACATAACAGTAGGAATAAATATGTTTAACCAGCGTAACAATAATCTATAAGAAAATACACCATAAAATTAAGGGAGAGCGAATTTTAAATCTGGAACATGGAGAAAAAACTGAGGGTCCAGATAGTAAACTGTAGATGCACACTATGTAAAAAATGGTGTACCAGCGGCGTGATATTGCAGTGTGGCAGCACTATATCTGTCTCAAGTAGTCCTCGTATCTAAATGACTGAAATACTGTCGGTGGGACGTTATACCCAATAAACAAACAAACAAACAAAACATAAACCTATATTAAGAAATTCTATTTCATATTACATATCACATGAATGATTCAATTTACTAATCATACATGCGAAGTATGCAATTGCAATTTTGCAATTGTTTATAAATTTGTATAATGACTTGACGTTAACAAGCACGCGGCCGGGCAGTACTATTTACAAAAAAAAATGACGTCTATGGACAAATGATTCTTGGTCCTGTTTTCGAATTTGCAAAAGTTCATAGTAAAAATCATTATTTTAATTGTTGAACTTTATTTTTGCATGTATGCTGCAAGTTTATACATATCATGATAAAAATATATGAATCTCTGGAAATTGTATTTATTATTATTATTATTATTATGTATGCCTTATATGAACTTCATCATTTGCGGCATTTTCAGCGTCGATATGCTTTATGTGGTATATGCAAGAATGAAAGAATACCCAGCTAAAAAAAAAACAATAAAAAAACAACAACACAAGATCTGGATCCTTTACCACCTATACAATTATATTTCACTGATATGTGATAATTTTAGCATTCCCACGATTTTTTTTTTTTCCACAGTATATAATCCATTGTAAATGTACAGTTTACATAGAGGTGTTAAATAAAGTCAAAATTTAATGCGCTTATGGGGCTCTCAGAGAGACATTGATGAAATATGTTTGGATTGTCTCCCTTGCACTTGCTAGAGGGTCCTGTTGCACTAAGATGCTTATCAGCATGATACTGAACAGGTCAGTCTTAATTGCTGACTCACAGTTCCCAACACAGGGAGATTTCATATGCACATTTGATACTGACTCATGCAGAACACAGGACGATATAGTCAGTTGGCTATAGTTGAATCTACAGTAACTTAGAATATTGAGTGTATTTACATCATAATATTATAAATTGGAGACATTTTCATTGTGTATAAAATATAGGAGTTTTTAATTGTGCAACATGGGGAAACATAAAGTTAGAAGGAGTAATAAACATAACAGGGCAAGGAAAATTTCGCAATTTAAGCCTGGACATGTAAAATACGAAATTCGCCGTAAGTTCACTGACTTACATGATACCGAGCACTTTGAACCAATTGTGCGACTAAGTCAGTCTGAAGCCACCGATGTTAGGCGTATAACTACAAACGGCCATCAAAGTGATGGTCATAGTGGAACTTTACCCTACAAACTTCGACCAAAACCTGAAAATGAGATGGCGTATGAAGAAATCGGAGAACGTGATGGATGTATTGTTGTACATCTTAAAATTTAAGAGTACTTATATCTGCGGTCCATCAGCAGCACTGCTTAAATTCGTCAATTTCCCTGAAAATGGAAAGACGGCAAAGACTGTGCATCAAATTGTCTATTCGCTGCCAGAGCTGCAACTTCCAAAGCGAGGCCATCGAAATATCAGGCATAAGAAGGCTCGATACTGCTGAACTGAATGAGCGTCTTGCTCTTCCTGTGGCGAAATCCTGCATGGCGTTGGACGAGTCACGTGTGCTTTCAGTCGGCATTGATGGGGATTAAAGTATTTGAGAGTGTAATAAAAGTAAGGCGAAATGCACTACATATAAACATGTTTCAGTCACACGGAGGCGGTGAAACAGACTACAGATGTTAAAAACGTTCCGCCAGCAACAGCTAGTTCTCAGTGTGCATCTAAGAGAGAGAAGTGTTTTGATAAAACAACTATATATTTATTAAAAAAATATCATTCAATCCGAAGACTTTGTTGATGTTGCGTGAATATAAAGCATATCTTTCAGCTAGTTGTCAACTCAACAAAGCAGTGTGCGTTTTTCCCTAACACAAGTACATGTATAGATATTTTCTACCAATGAAAACCGTTAGAATATTCATATGGTGTTATCTTACATCATGATCCGTACAAGCTTGTCAAAAGTGAGGGTAGACAGCTTCGCCGAAAAAAGTGAACTGGCAGAAGAAGTCGAGGAAAGGCACAATGCTTGAAAACCAGGACTACTTAATTCGAGTATTATCCATGTACGGAAAGACCAGTGCAGATTCCCAGACAGACAACGCCTACCCATACCGACCACAGGGTGGCGGTGAGAAGTCAATGCAAAGTTGCCATTCGAATCTGTGGCCACAATTAGTGTACAACTGGTGAAGATGCCATATTGCAGAACGTGTCACGTGATAATACAAGCACCTACCTCATATGCTAAACACCAGTAACATTTCTTACGACTTTGGTACCGAACCCATGACCTCCCGCTCCCTAGGTGGAAGATCAATCCACTTCGTCTGACGTTAATTAATACCAACTTGTCGGTGTGTTATCGTTTATTCAAAACTATGTCTCAAAATGCTAATGTATATCATCATGTGATAAGAAAGAACTTGTTTAACTTTTGATGATTTACATAGAATAAAACTTTCTTTTTCTATCTATCTCTCTCACTTGTCCGTATCCATCCAATTACTTGGGTATTCGTTGCCATATCCATACAGATTTTACAGAAATATCTATATTTTTTTATCATTTTATTGATTCAAGTAGACATGTTTATCGTACATTATGTTAAATGCCACGTAAATATTTGCCCCTATACATCATGTGCATAGGTGCTTCCATTTATCATGTTTATGGCGGCCCCCATCGTATTGAAGGATCCCCAGACATAAATCAAAGTCCTCCTAATGGCCGCTAATGTTTTTCACAGTAATATAGCCAATTATAAATTATGTTTAACATCCAAATATATTGCTTACTCACGCACTTTATTACGAGTACAATATATCAAATATATAAGTTAAATATAATTCAGTCGTTGTCTGACTTTTACTTTTTTCATTTATGGTTCGGATTTACCAAAATAAATTAACGGGGGTCATTACTGAAAGGCATTACCCCTCCGGTGATGGGCGTCGCGGCGTAAGGGGCCTCTGCACCCCCCCCCCCCCCCCCCCCACAAAAAAAAAAATATGCTGCTAGCATGGTACATAC
Organism: Solen grandis; assembly: GCA_021229015.1. Lineage (NCBI taxonomy): Eukaryota > Metazoa > Mollusca > Bivalvia > Adapedonta > Solenidae > Solen > Solen grandis. Next base: position 1,316,458 of record CM037791.1, read on the forward strand.
GCATTTCGGGAGATATATATACATGTATATATTTTTTTTAAATGAAAATGAATCTAAGCCTTTTCTTTCATCTTTTATTGTAATGGCTAGCAATCATTTTCTGGTTATTATGGTCATATAATTTAGACCACATCTGAAAAGACATCATCGGAAAAGACAGTGGATGAATACAAGGGAGCGAATAGGCCCCTTAGTTATTTTAAGTGCCCAGTGCATAGCAGCGATAAACGGGAGACAAGTTTCTGGGTAGAACCAGTAATGGATACTACGAGTTTCCCATCAAAGGGGTTTGACATGAAAGGTTAGTCATATATCACTATATATGATATATTATATAAAGTGATATATGACAAAACTTTCGTGTCAGACCCCTTTGGTTCCCATAGCAACACAGTTTTGCCGAGTGCCAGGCAAGGATGCATCTGGTACCAATTTTATACGTCTTTGGTTTGACGGAGGAAAGTCCCCCGGCTGGGATTCGAATCCCAGACCTCCCGAACGCAAAGCGGACGCTCTACCATTGAGTTATTGTGCCTTATGTAATTTTATAATTTTAAGTTAACCATCTTATTAAATAACTGTTTTGTAATTATCTTTGGTTACAGTTGTCACAAAAAAACTAACGAGACACTAATGTTATTGAAAAAAATAGTTAAACTGTGCATCTACCCTGCAGAATACTAAAAACAAGATGATTTAGCTTTTAACCAAAATACGTATCACTTTTAACTATTTCCAAAACAAAATCGGCAATTTTAAATACCTGAACGTTCATCAACTTTGAAGTTAAATAGACGGCTTTTAATGCAAAATTTAAAAGATATACATATAGAGAAAAAAAAGTCCAATTTAGTAGTTGTTTTTAGTTGGCTAACTGTTTTTTACTTATCCATTGTTTAATCACTGTTAACACTCCTGATAGGGAGCAATGTTAAACACACAGATAAACATCTTTTTTCTATGAATTTTCACCCACAGGACATCACGCTATATTGTTTTTAGCCAAAATGCAATTTTTAGACGGCGGCCAGCCGTCTTTAGTAGATGGAAATTGAAAAAAGGCCTTGTTGATTTGCATATTTTCCACGCCAAATTTAACTGTACCTCTTCGCGCTTAGTGCGTATCCATGCAATGCGATTCTGAACTAACGAATACGAATGGAATATGTTACACAGACGATTAAAACATAACCGTAACCGCTTTTAATTTTTTATTGTTTGTTCACATGTTGTTGTTTTTTTGTTTTTTGTTTTTTTTTGTTTTTTTGTTGTTGTTGTTGTTGTTGTTGTTGTTGTTTTTTTCACCATTATTTTACACTGGAAACACCCATTTTAAGGGTGAAAAAAATATCCGTGACATTTATTAATCAGAACATCAACCCATTTTACATACATGAAGATCTACTCCTGTAAAAAGAAAAAGTAGCGCTCCCCATTAGAAACTCCAATGTATGTAGTTAACCTAAAGGAGCTCACACATAATTTTGCATGATGGCAAATTTGGTTCCTCCCAGAGCATTTCTTAACTTTGAAATAGGAAGGTAAACATTCGAGATTCTTAAATAATTCAAATATCTTTTTTAATTTCTACACACACTCGACAACAGATAGAATGCTTACATCAGGTTCACTAGTAATGAAGAAAGGGAATGACATAATTAGGTATGCAACTTATGAATGAAATAAGGTCCATGACCCTAACACAGGATTATCATGTTACAAACATAGGGCGATTTCAACTGGCTCTTTTGCAATTATAGTTGCAGGAAAGCGTGTGGAGTTTTTGGCGTTATATAACATTTGTCTCAATCACTACTGAAACGCTGGGTTTAGAATGAAAGCTACTTCATGTTTATCCCGCCGCCGTCTCTCAGCGCATTGGGCACTTTGATTTGATAAAGCCCTAGCTGTAGATGAAAATTGTTTGTTGTTTTTTTTAAATTTATTTATTTTACGTCGATTAGGAAACAAGTTCTTATAACTTATACTAGTCCCTCTCGACGGTTCCTAGGTTGGACCAGTACTTTGCGCCTGGGAAGATCGTGAAGAATTCTTGCCTCCAACGGGGTTCGAACCCACAACCTTCGGATCCGTAATCCGATACGTTACCACTGCACCACGGCGCCCTTAGTGTGGGAGAAATTGTTTATCTGAGCAATTTTTTTTAAAATAGGAGCCTATGCTTTTCTCTTTTCACAACATCTGTCTTTGGTACCTGAAATAGTTTTATCTAATAATAGCTTTTAGTAATTGCCTAATCATCTTCAACTGTTAGTGAAGTCAATATAGACTATTGAAGGTCAGTCGGCAATGGCAGCCGATATATAACTGATACCGGACAAATGTATGCCAGTCAATTACATGTTGTGAAAATGTGTGGTACCAAACACATGTTTAATACACAGCCGTGAACGTCTGCACGGTTGGTCTAGGGTTCATAACCTCCCCACTATCAGCAGGGGTCAGGCTGGTGGGTATGCAGGTGTTTCAGAATAGGGCCCACGATGGGGATTTCCTCTACACAGCACACATATTCACACATTATGTAATAGGAGTTCAAGGATTTTTTTATATTAAATAGCTTATAAAAATGACCCCCCTCCCCCGGTGAATCCGGGCTGGCCTTATTGTAATATATTACCAAGGCAACGTAAATGAGACTAAACACTTAGTGGCTGCATCATATAAATTTGGCCATGATTCATGGAAATTGATCAACTTCACATCTCTGATTAACATGTTATCAATCTGAATCCCATATATAATTCCGACATATAAGAACCTAGATCCGTTATTTGTTTATTTAGGCACTTCACTTAGCCTAATAAAATATGAAGATGCAATGACTATAAATAGGTATGTATACAGTAGGTCTACACTTCAAGCAACTTTTTATGTCTTGAAGAGAATCATTTGGAAGAGCTTTTAGTACGCGTGTACATAAATCATTTTTCGAGGGTGATTAACTTTCGCTTACATCGTGGATGTTTCCCCACAACAATTAGTTCTACGAAAATGGATCAATGAGTCTTTCACGAAGCTACATTAGGTAATTCAAATCTCTGAGTCTTCACATTATATGAAACAACGAATATATGGGGCCTCGAATTTAGCCTATTTGACGTTTAGTATAGTACAATACCAAAAGATTCACCCACCGCGCGGAGGTCAGTGAGTAAAGACGGGAACCAGCCATACAAAACAAAGATTGGGCGGCATAAAGACATTACGACATAATTCTCATGGTAATATAGTTTATGTATCATCGTTCTTTTTATTTTGATAAAATCATGAATTAATTGTTTATTTTTTAATTTGATTTCTTCAATTTGCACATGCGTTATAAAATATACGCGTTTTATATGTTTTGTAATGTATTTTCGCGACAGGGGAGCCATTTGATTTTTATGGGAATGGACGCACAGATAAGTAGGATGTAATATCTAGGAAATTAGTGATGATTACATAATTCGCACCCGATTGCCAATGTTTTCTCACATTTCCTCTGCACATGTGTCGCCTTTCTGATTTTGATATTAATGAAGAATTATCAGAACAAAGTGCTCCGCCATTTGAGGGACTACTAGATAAGTTCCTTAGAAATCGACCTGTGAAATATGACACTATATTACAGCATATTGCAACACTGAACCTGGCCAGAATGGCCAAAAAAAGTAATGGATTATGGAAACAAAAAGCTGGTCTTAAATGACATTGTTCTGCTACCAGAAGAGGATCTGTAATCATCATTATGACATCTATTGATCATGACATGTTTGTCCGAAAATCCTGTTGATATTCGATTTCTGAATATACAAAATGTACAATAGGAGATGAAGTTAGTTAAATTCATCCTGTGGTAGTGACATTTTTTCTTTTCTTTTGCAGAATGACAACAGTGACCTAAATCTTCCAAAAGAATCATGTCTGCTGTTGATGTAGAAAAAAAACTAGAATCAGGTATGGACAACTCACCTGAGAAAAATAGTGCTTCAACTTCAGCAGTAAGTCCTCCTGGAATAGATTGGAAGAAAGTAGTCCGCTCAGAGTATGTCCAGCTGTGTTCTGCTAAAAGACTGAAGCATGCTGAACAAGTCAAGGTTTGTGAGAGTACTATCAAGCAACCCCAATATGTAAAATTAAATAATTAATGTAAATAACATAACTGCTGGTGTGTAAAGCAAGAGATTAAGAAATTAAAAAATATTCAAAGAATAAAAATTTAAAGGATAATAAAAAAAATATTTATCTTAACAAGCTGAGATTTTGTTTCTTCTTTATCAGGGTTTGTTCAAGGTTTATTCCTATATGAAAATTTCTCAGAATTTTTATTTTCCAAGATCAAGAAAGTTGTGACGGTGGCCAGGTAGTTTGTTTTCCACTTTAGAAGTGGGAGATTGTACCTTCTATCTCTGACAGCAACATACCAAAGTCATAAAAAATATTACTGATGTAGCTACTTCCTTGCGTAGCACTCAGCATATAAGGGGAGTTCCAGGACTGGTTTGCCAGGTATCAGGATAATGTGACTGGATGTAGTATCATGCCACATGTCTTCAGCGTGATACTGCAGAGTGGCAGCACTATATCTGATTCAAGTAGACAAAGTCTCCAAAATGTCTAAATACTGTCAGTGGGACATTCAACCAAACAAACAAGCAAGAAAGTGGTATTTTTTCTCCCAAATACATAGTATAATGCTCCTTCACTGTCATCTGGATGAAAGGCCTGACGAAACTTAAATAATCCCATAGGAGCATGCTCTCTTGATTTAGATCAAAACTTACTATGACTAAAAAATATCTATAGTCATAAGTAGTTAAAGTTTAAATCACACATCAAGGAAAGATTTTCTACTTAAGTCTGGGTATTTTTCCTATTCAGATTAACTGGTGCTTGCGTCCATTTTGAAGGCACTTATAAGTCATATGGCTTTTAATTTGTTACATGCCTTTACTTACCTTTGTTTTAACTTATTTCAGTTATGAACCAACATCATAAGACTTTTAATATTAATCCTTCTTGACATTTCATAGGCCGAAGTCTTAAAAAATGGTACTGTTATAGCTCCCTTGCTTGGCCCTCAGCATATAAGGGTAGTTGCAGGACTGCTTGGCCCGGTGTCAGGATAATGTGCCTGGGTGTGGAATAATGCCACATGTCTACGGGAATGATACTACAGTGTGGCAACACTACATCTGTCTCAAGTAGACATTGTCTTCAAATGACTAAAATACATTAAACCCAACAAACAGTTCATAGGTTGGACCAGTACTTTTCACTTGGGAAGTACATATTTCCTATATGGTAACATTATTGCCCCCTACAGTATTTGAACCTGCAACCTTCAGATCCGCAGTCAAATCCCAGCACTGGCCCATGTCACCTTCTTATTATCAAACTGTTGAAATTTTTACTAATGAGTTGTTTTTCTTTATACAAACAGATGTCAGTATGTAATGTATAAGGTGAAATATCCCATAAGCATATGATGGTATAAACTTGTTTGTCATATTTCATTTCAGAATCTGTTCACAGAGAACAGAAAAGACATCAAAAGATACCTCACAGAGTATCAAGCCACCCAGAAGAAGCCAACCTCCCAATCATTCTACACTCCAGAGGTCCTTGGATCAACTCCCATTAACAGGAAGGTTGTTTTAGCTTGATAATTTTATGTTCTCATTTTCCCTTCATTTTGCAAAAATATTTTATATCTTTAAATTTTGTTCAGTTAAAGCCTTCGAGCATGGATTTCACTTTTGAATTGTACTAAGAAATGTGGGAGGGCCAAATATCATTTACAGGTTTTGACTACATTGTACATTTTTTATTAAAACAGCCAAGGAATTATTATTCCCACCATTTTGTTTAAGAAAAACATGTTTATAAGAAATTCATGGGCTTTGAATGCAATATTTCATATAGATTTATGAGGTTAAGTCATTGAATTTTGTTTTGATGTAAAAATTAATGCTTTTAATAAAGGCTTTAGGATTCCAGCTTTCAATTTCACAGTGGTTGTACCTGTATATTTTCAGTGTGAAGTGACAAGTGCCATTAAGGATCTGAGTGTCCAGGCTGTGCCCCTGCGCATCATGAATGCCTTGAAACCCATCCCTAACATGTACTCATGGGCACCATTGCAGCAGAACTATGTTGTATGTATTGTGGCTGTTTTTATTTACATGCTATTAATACATTCATAATTCATTACTGTTTTTGCACATTGACCAAATGGTTAGAGTATCCACTTGGAATCGGGGCTTGTGGGTTCAATCCACAGTGGCGACATAGCTGAGTTGTAAAAAATGGTACTGGTATAGCTCCCTAGCTTGAAACATAGCATATAAGGATAGTTACAGGACTGGTTGGCCCGGTGACAGGATAATGTGACTGGGTATGGTATCATGCCATGTGTCTACTGAGTGATACTGCAGTGCAGCAGCACAATATCTGTCTCAAGTAGACATCATCTCCAAATTGCATATACTGAAATACACAGCTAACAGACAATTTCTAAAGAGAGGATTTATCTCAAGCTGTTGTTCATTGTGTGACAAGTTAGTAAAGGCAAATCAAAATTATTCTTTATCAAACAGAAAATTATAACATGTCTTATTAAAGCCCTATTTTTATGGTAAAACCACAGTATTTTGCCTTCAGAATTCACCTGTCATATGGCTATTTGATTGTATAGAAAAATGAAACAAAATGTTTTATTAATATCACCATGTTTGCAACTTTATTTTCGTAGAATGTAAAGGATATTAGAGTGGAAGCAATGCATCACAATCTGTTTTAACAAATTTTTACCAGTAAATTCATTTCATAGCAGTATAAATGCACTTTTTAAAATGAAATCAATATTTGTTGTGGTTTTTTTTTTGTTTTTTTTTCCATACATATTGAACAATTTTGTTCATGCTCATGAAAGTTTTGTTTACACTCTTCAGCATGATATAAATTTGGAGAAAAAAAACCAGAAAGATTGAAATTTTCTGAAGTGTGTGTTTTGTCGGGGGGGAGAGGTATACAACAATAAAATATTAAAATCTCAGAGGCAAAGGGATCCACATCAGAGGGATTGTTCAAATAAATTAATTTTTTATCTTTCTATATGGTTGGCATTTTTTCCCCTTCATAGGTTGAAGATGAAACAGTCTTGCACAACATTCCATACATGGGTGATGATGTATTGGAGAAAGACACCTCCTTCATTGAAGAGCTTATCAAGAATTACGATGGAAAGGTGCACGGTGACAGAGACATGTCTCACATGGACGATGAACTGTTTGTTAGTCTTGTCGACAAAGTCTGGACAGATTACAGGGAGGAACTTACCTCAGATGAGGTGGCAGGTACGCAATGCACATTTTCCAGAGAAAAATTAAGCCCCACCTTTAACGTTCATGGTTATATGACCTGTTCATATACAGTACGAAAAAAACCATGTTTTTTTTTGTTTAAACTAGGTCAGCATTTGACTGGCTATTATCTTTGTATTTGAAAAGATCTGTAAACACTGAAAAGATCCTTGTTCTTTCATTCTGGGGATCTAATGAATCTGATGGAACTCTCTACCATTTACAAAGTAATTCAGATTGGATTATCATTTTAAACAAAAGTAACACATGGATACCATGTGAAAACAGTGGTAGGCTTGTGTTCAACACTACAGAATTCATGCATTTGTTTCTCATACTGTTTCTAGCATTTAACCTTGCAATAAATGAAAAGTGTCTTTGAGCAATCAAAAAGTTTAGGCTTAAAATTCCACTGCAATAACTGAAGAGAATTCCATCATTCAAGTGAGTAGGGACAGCTGTATGCTTGAAACCAGTTCACTAATATTAGAAGTAGCAGGATTGACCAAACACATTTATAATATACTGTCATATCTTAACTTTGGAAAAATATGATCAGGCAGATTTTATTTTTAAGTGTACACCTTTGATGATATTATCTTTTTTTCATTAAAGTACTGATGAATGGTGATCATTGTAAAGGCTTGCTCATATTGATTAAATCCCTAAAGGGCTGAAATTCTGTCATTTGGGCGTTGAATTAAGCAAACAAACATACACTTTTTAAATAGAATATTCAGCCATTCTTAATACTGTATTTTTTTTAAATATTTTGTGACAGATGATGGAGATGGTACAAAGAGCACCTTGCCTTCTGATGTGATTTTCAAAGCAATTGCTGAATTGTTCCCAGAAAAAGGAACTGTAGACTCTCTGAAAACCAAGTAAGATAATTGTTAAAGGAAATATTATTTGGTATCTCATAGAAAAAACAAAAACAAAAAAACAAAGTAGATTGGTATGTAAAAATCCTGTGTCTGAAAAGTTTTTCAGCCACCTAGACTTAATTTTATTTTTATAAGGTTGAAAGATAAACAGATATAGATAATATGATGTATGTTTTTATGTTTTATACAATGAATTAAAGAAAAAAGATGATTGATAATACAGAAAAAGATCAAAATTTCTAATCAATTTATCTTAGGATGTGTGTGGGGGGGATTAACATCAAATGAATTAGAGTACAAATGAAAAAGGACTAGAGATTAAGAAAATGAAGAGGGAAGTAATAACTTGGCCCTGACCTTGTGACCCCTTTGTAGGTACCGTGACCTCCTTGGAGACAATGGATCCCAGCTCACTTCCCCCAGAGTGTACACCCAACATTGATGGGCCCAATGCTATCTCTGTACCAAGGGAGCAGACTCTTCACTCCTTCCATACACTGTTCTGTCGACGTTGCTACAAGTACGACTGCTTCCTTCATCGTAAGTGTTTTCAAGCATTACCTATATACAGTTTAACTTCTTCTTACTACCACATCATTTTTCTTTTTTCTCTAAAATTGTGAACAAGTCTGCAAAATTTTCAAAGACGTTTTTTCATAAATTTTGTCTCAATGTATAAATTCTTCAGAATACATTATAAAATTCTGAATTTTGCAAAATGTTGCTATAGTTTGTATTAAAAAGAAACCAAGCACTGTCTATGTACAAAATTTTGTCAGTGACTTGAGAAGAATGGTGAAAAATGTGAAAACCATGCCAAATGACAATCTGTTATGTATAGAATTTGTATAAATGATGTTAACCAGGGTTGCAAAATTCCTAACACAAACAGAGCAACAGATTAGCTGAGTTTTTGCGTAAATACCAAATAAAAATTAGCATGGAAACCCAATTGAAATTAAAATCATTAATATTAATACGCAACAAAATGTTTCGATACCCACTTGCATTTAAATAGATTGCGTGTCGATCAAGTTTTTACTTATCAGTGTACGTATCGATCAACAACAGGTGCACGGTAGAATAGGGTATAGTGCCCGTTCCTGCAAAAATACATCTTACTATAGCTAATTGACAGTCGGTAACCAGCACTCTGACACTTGTGCATTGCAAGCGTTTACATGCTGTTAACAACTATCAGGATGTCGACTCGTCAAGGAAAATGAAAAGATGCCTCCAAAAACTCAACAAATAAAGTCTTAATGTATCAGCAGAAACAAAATCAGTTATTTCCTTTGTCAATTAAAAATACCTGAGCTGTGTTACGAGGAGGGGGAATTTGTTTGAGTATTCTTAATGAAGTGCATTAACTGTTAACTATTACATTGGTGACAGGTTTCCAAACTGTTGTTTAAAGTATTAGAGTCTTCCTCAAGCAAAGTTAAAGTGTACACAGCGGAGATGTTCGATTAACATGAAATCCAGAAAACTATTGCATTTTTTAGCTTTATGGGAAGTTAAGATGTATGTTTTTTTTATGGAAATACCCAATTCACTTCTTTATCAGAGAGTAAAAATATATTGATACCCATTGAATAGGTTTTTTTTTCAATACCCAGTTGATAGAAAAAAATAGGGGTACATTACACAATTGAAACAAAATCCTTATATGTTGCTCTGGACAAATGCTTCAATACAGAATATTGTTTCCTACAAAACTCAATGACATGTAAGATGAGCTGAGATAAAGAGCTGACCAATGATCGTTTGAGGGTTCTTTACATATTAACAATTGACCTCATGAATTTGTATTTACAAATTTATGACTTGATGAATACTAATTCACAAACTTTAAAAAGTATATGGAACAATGGCCTTTTCTTTGTCATGCAGACTGTGTTGAATCTGAGCTTCAATAATGCCTGACAAAAAGACCTGTCTGATTTATGTCTGCTCAGTTTGTTATTTTGTCAAAATGTACCTATAAGAGGTAAAGGAATTAAATATAAGACAAACAGAAACATACAAAGATATATGTTTGTGTCTTGTAGCATACCGTCCCAGTCCCAGCAAGCTGATGAGGAAGATGCCAGACAGGAAACAGGAACCGGAACCTTGTGGATTGGACTGCTTCCTGCATATTGTAAGTTTGGGGAGATTGTAGGGAACCAGGGGGCACAATTGTGAGGGAATCTGAGCAAATTTGTTTGGAAAACAAAGGCAATATTTAGGGAAGGGAATGGGGTACCAGGACATCTATGTGGGGGAGCCAAGGCAATGAAGGGAAGAACCAAAGCAGTGTTGAGGGGGAACCAAAATATTGGGGAGGGAAACCAGAGTAATATTGGGAAGGAACCAAGGCAAGTTTAAATGGGAACTAGGTCGGCTATCATCACAGTATTTTATGTTGTCTACAGGTTGGATACAAGGACAATGCAGCTTCAGATTCTGAGAAGTCAGAGAAGGATGTGAAGACGGAACGCAGCAAATCTCCCAATGGGTGGCCAATGAAGGGGAAGAAGCGAAAGATCAATGGTGCAGGGAGTGGTAGTGAGGACAGCAATGATGGTGTAGGTAAGGTCATGAATATCTTGAGTCAAGGTTATACTCTGCCATCGACAAGGTGACATTTTTTTCTTAATCATATAATTATGAGCATTATATTTTCTATTAATTTTGATTATGAATCTTCATTTGCATTAATATAAGGATATAATATGCAGATTATTTGAACTATAAGGTCTGGAGAAAGTAGAAAAATCAAAGATAAAAACTTAAAAAGAAAATCATTTTAAGTTTCAGTTTTTTAATGTTTATTCAAAATGTAAATGCATAATACTTAAATACAAACATATCTTTTGTAATTTGTGACAGTTATAGATTTCACATTATTTCCCAGGTTTTATTTTCTTCATTACACACATGAAATCACTGGTATTTTAAGTTTGCATAATTTTTGCATGACTGTTGTCTATTTAGGTGATGTTCATAGAATGTAGCTATGTAGGTAAAATGATTCATAACAGAGTCATGTTTAAAATTAATTAATCTATCATTTTGATAAGGATATGTTTGACAACTTTCAAAACATTATCATTGACATTTCCTTGATTGGAGCACAAAAATTTCTTTTATTATAACGAAGCCCTAACAGGGAACCAACTGTACCTTATGAAGAAATAATTTCTTGTGCTGTAAATTTTTTATGTGTAACCTTTGTTTTGAACATTCTTCAGGACTTAATTTTGAAAAATTCACTTATAATGATTCCCAGTTTGAGATTCAGAAGAAAAATATCATATCAAACATAAGAAAAAAACAGATTTGTAGCTCTGTTGACTACTAAGTTATCAAATTTGGTGTCTTATAGTGTAGTATGCAGATAAAAGAATGTCCAAACTGTTACATTGATTTCCGAATTTTACCAAAAACAATGTGAAAAATCACATTTCACAAAATGCTGAAAAAAATCATGTGTTTTATAATGTAAAATATATATGATTGATGGATAAGTGTAGTCCATTACAATGCATTCTATTGTAATAAACCAAGGATTAAAATCAATTGTTCATAGTTTTACTGTGGTCCATTATAAAACAATATCTAAGGTTGAATGCCAAAGACAGCATTATAATGGATCCAAAATATAAACAGATTTTCCTCCATCATTTGATATTAAAAAAAATCATGAAGTTAAATTTATATTGATTATTCTGTCATCATTTTGAGTTTCTTTATTTCTTGACTTAATGTTTTATGTAATGTGGTATTCACTTTACCATTTAAATGCATCTCAGTTAGATATACTTGTAGTATAATACTTTTGAAATAAAAGAAAGGGCTGCAGAGATCTGGTTTAGTCCAATTCTTTTCAAAATATGCAAAAATTAAATTACATATGTAACAAGTATTGATTCCATGGTTTCACTAGGATTCTGAAAGTTGAAATCCAGTATAAAAGTTTGCAGAGAAGTTGGTTGTCCTCCATATATTTATATTGGGGCTGCTCAGGAAAACAGGAGTCCTTTTTCTGGACTCCTTATAAGGAGTTTATGCAAATGTTCTGAGTCAAAATTAAGGGTTTTTCAAAGTTTTTTTAGGCCTTAAAATTCAAAATAAAGGACATACAACTAATGCTTTAGATTTTTAAGTCATGAAAGGGATGAAACCCAATCTTTAAACAACTTGATAAACGCTTTTTGTGATCAATACTTAAATTTCAATTCAAGAGTTTTTCAAGACCTTTCTTTTAATCTGACATCAAATTCATGTTTTTTCAAGGGTTTATGAGGCAAAATGTCATTTTGAAGGTTTTTTCAAGACCTGTGCGAACCATGTTAGTAAGCACCCTGAAACCTGAGCAGTCTACAAGACAAATTAAGGTTTAAACTGTTTGCTATTTATGGTGATATTTCATCATATTTGACTATGTCATATAATTGTATGTTAAACTTAACCCTGACCAAACTTTTTGATTGCTTTTCTGCATATTTGTCATTCAGCTTTGGTCAGTTTTCTCAAATCTTTGTTACATGGTAAGCAAGGAAAGGAAAAGGGGACATATGGCAGCCTTAATAAATCTCACCTTTCATATCTGCATTATCCAGGATTGTAAAGTTCCTGATATTATCACTTGCCATTCTTAAATTTGTTTGTGTATCTATGTGATTATATTGTAAGGTGAACTACAGGATGGTTCCCCGACCTGCTGTCACCTATGACGGGGATAATAAAAGTTGGGGGGGGGGGGGATCTTAATTTGGAATAACCTTTTTTTATCTACACGCCCTGCACTAATGTTCACTTGCTATTAGGAGCAGGTGAGTGGAATTGTACACCCCTGTAATGTTACAGATATTCAAGAATTGTATTACATAGTAATTAGTAAGGTGAATATCATGTTTATGCTTTGATTTTGTTTATTTCACCATCATGCATGCTTATCACCATTTCAGGCTCATTTCTAAAAACCAAGTATAAAAGTAAGTACACACAGTTACCTACCTTGTTTTAGGTTCATTAATAGAATCAATCAATCAGTGGGTTAGATTGATGGTCAGGAAATCCTAATCAGGGGGTGTCTGGATTCATGTCACAGTTGTGCCTTACCAAGAGTGGGATGGGATATCCAAGTCATCAATTTCATCCATTGATTGAATCACTTTTCACCACAAATGATTGTAATTAACCCTTAATTTTATGTAGACTCATTTTGACTGGCAGACATTAGACCTAGATAACGGCTCCTTTCCAGAAGCTGTCTGATCAGGGTTTCCTTGTTTTGCTTGAACGTTATTGTGGCTCAGATTCTACACAGTCTGCACAGTGAGAAAAAATATTTTGTTTCATATACCATTTTAATTTCTGTAAATTGATATTCATTAAGTTCTAAATTTGTTTATGAATATTCATGAGGTAAAGGATTAAGAAGTAAAAAAATATTGAACTTATATATGCTAGTTAATGTTTAAGGTGATTTTATAATTTTAGCTCCAAATGGCGGTCCTTCATATCAAGAGACTAAAGATCTTTAAATAAATGTACATGAACTTAACTCTTACTGAGGGATTTGCTGGAATTTGACTCACTATCATTATTATGCCATATACATAATATTTCCAGTTTTGTGCTCAGTATTTCTGCAAAGGAAAATGGTATGTTTTATTTAAGATACAGGAACATTAGGAAATGTTTTTCACTTATTTGGAATCTAACTGCTGTGAGTTTGAGACCTGGCCCTGTGTTCTTGAAAATACTTAAGTATGATCTCAGGCTCATATTAGAGTATTATACTCAAATCCTTATTGAAACCAATGGGCAGAGTTTGAGTTTAAGTATGAAGACCATTTTTGTTTCCGAGAACATTGGGACTTGTCTAGTCACTTTGAATTTTAATGTCATGTTTTCCAGTTGGCTCACAGTTTGATGGTCTTCCTCCATCTGTAATTAGTAGATGTCACCTTATTACTAGAATACTGTCATGACAACAAATTTCTTCCTGCAGTAATTATTTTTCTTGATAGCAAAATTATCAATAAAGAAAGAATAATGAAAATTAAGCAGTAGGAAGTTACATTTCAGGACACTAATTGAGCACATGCCTGCAAGCAAAAACTGCTCAAATACTGTTCAGGTTTGTTTAAATTTATTAATTTTATATAGTCCAGCTTGTTGCAATTTCAATAATACAATATGATTATTTACAATTGTTAATTTTGATGACAGACATGTTACATATATTCTTTGCTCTGGTGGCACATAGGGATCACTTTTCCGTTGTCTGCCTGTCCATCTGTCTGTCCGTTTGTCTGTCACACTTTTTCCGTCACGCTTCAGCAGGTGACACACATGTTCCAGGAAAAATCTTGTTTGTTTATCAAAGAGCAACCAGAGCAGATTAAGGAAATGGAGTTGAATAGCAAAAATAGATTACCTGAGGACAGTAATTTTATGGTGCATAGCATGGATGTTTTATGGCAACCATAATCTCAACAGATCTAGAAATGCGTATCCAATGAAGAACAAGAAGATCACAGAAGAGTGGCTTGGTTCTGAAGAGTCACTGTTCAGGTACTGACAGACATGTACCGTACCAATTATTGCGCAATAGCCAAACTGTTGTGGAACAAAAACTGTAAACAGGTAAATAAATCATCTGTATAACATAAACTGTAAGGCCCTTAAGGGAGTTTATGTGTTGAGTGCAATTGAAAATTTCATTCTTACAAAATCATTTGTTATTTATGGATATTAATCTGTTACTTATTTGATAATTGCATTCATGATAATCATATTACCTTAAGATACACAACAATGACAATGTGCCTTATAAAAACCTCTTGAGGTTTTTTCTGACCACAAAGCAAACAAAACTACTTGACATTTTATCAATGGACAGTATAAGAATGCAGTCTGATTCTGCTACAGTATAGTAGGACTATCAAGGATTTTTCTTCAGCCGGCAAAGTTTTATTTTCTTCAATAGATGTGTATGTGTAGGACAAATTGAACACAATATTCCAAATGGAGTTACAGGGACAAAGTCAGACTGAAATTTTAAGGAGAAGTCACATCTCTCTTTCATATTTTTAGGGAGAAGTTTGAAAAGAAATAAGAGAAGTGATATTTTCATCCTTTTTTAATGCAAAAGAATGTACATATGTATGTATGCATGTACATGTACTTTGTCATTTTTAACACCATCAGGTAATATTTTGTGAATTATTTTCTGATAAAAAAATTATCAAATATATGCAGTGAAGATGAACTCAGTGATATTCAGTTTCAACGCTGCATAAATCTAATATATTATCAATATATTTTTGGATATATATGTCATCATGACATGTTCTTGTTTCATCTCCATCTTCCACAATAATTATTTATATCCCCCTCTTTTCCTCTCTCCCCTCCATCTCTCTTGTAAGATTTTTTTCAAAACAATTCCTGTTCAAATATTTCAGTTACAAATAGAGTTTGATTCAACTGAAGTTTAGATCTAAAAATAGGATGGGCATGGTAAATTAACAAAAATATAAAAATCATATTCTATAAGTTAACCCTTTCCCTCATATAGACTCATTTTGACGCACTCAATAGGTACCACATAAAGCCTGATCTGCAGAAAGCCAAACTCAAACCTTACCAAATTTAATTGTAAAATCCTCATTACCAAACCACTGAGGAGCAGCGAACAGCATAAAACCTGATCAGCCTGTGAGTTACTCGCAGGCTGATCTGGTTTTATGTTGTTCGCATAGGTATTTTCATGGTTTCCTCTATGAGGGAAAAGGTTAAACACCTGTCACCACTTATAATTTAGTGTTATCACTGGCAATCATCAAAAGTTATGCAATGATTCCTGGTGTTTGGTTAAAAAAAAAAATTAATTTAATGATCATAATTGACACACACAGTTATTTATAAAAAAAAATTGCAGATTTGATATTTTAAAAATTATCCTTTCAATTATTTATTTTCTATGCATTTAAATTACACATAGATGATAAGATCTGCATCCATGTAATAAAAGAATATTGTTATCAGTGTATTTGTTTCCAAAAAATATATTTAAAAAAATAAAGTAAATTCTGTTATTGTTTCAAATTAGATCTACTTTAATTTTTTTGTTTGCTTGTTTGTTGGGTTAAACATCCCACCAACAGTATTCCAGTCATTTGGGGACAATGTCTACCTAAGACAGATATAGTGCTGCCACACTGCAGTATCACGCTGTAGACATGTGGCATGATACCACACCCAGTCACATTATCCTGACACCGGGCCAACCAGTCCTGCAACTACCCTTATATGCTGAGCGCCAAGCCAGGGAGCTATAACAGTATCATTTTTTATGACTTTGGTATGTAGCGGCCGGGGATCGAACCTACGACCGCTCGCTCAGGAGGGGGTTGCCCTAACCACTCAGGCACTGGCGATGGTCAGTTTTCTTGTATTAAAAATGAAAGTAAATCTGTAAAAGCTGATGTCATTTAGACTAATTTCTGATAACTTTAGATGTAACAGGGCTAAAGACAGGTTTACATCTGTTCTTCAGAATACCACAAACTTGTCTTTTTAGCTTTTATTCTCAAAATATATGCATTTCATTTCTTCACGAAACAAAATCAGCAATTAGACACTTAAAAGATCAGCATTTTGGCTGTTAAATTACAGGCCTTTCTTGCAAGATTTGAAATGAAATATATGAAGTAAATAAGAAAAAATGTAAAAGGGAATTAAGAAATTAGATCTAGTCGATTTTTCTCATTATTTCCTTTGTTACTTTGTCCTCTACTAGAAATGTTAGGATGCCATGCCAATTTACATGTGTCCGTATCGTTACTTGACTTTTACATATTTTTTCAGTGCTTTTTCCTGAAATTTGAAATTCTAAGTTATTTGATCAGATATAAGATAATTGTCTGTTTAACATTATTAGATTTTGATTTGTAAAATCAACTTGTATTGTAAAACAGTTGCTTCGGGTGATATTTAGACAGACATTTAGCAAGCTTGTACCCGACTTCTGTTTCACTTGGCAGATGTTTGTCAATCAGTGAAAGTGGGTGGAGCTTAATTTACTTAATTTGCATTTGCAGTATCTTTATTACACATGGACTTATCAGCACCCCATGGCGTCTGGAATATACACTGTTGGCATATGATAGGAATAAAGAAAGTCCAATGTTCTGGGCGTACATTAAGGCCCTGATGGGAGCCTTTAAGCAAAAGATATAGGGCAAAGTTTTTTTGCTCTACGGATTTTTTTAGGCAAAGCTTATGGACTTGAGGTGACATCTTCGCCCAAGTCGCCTTCTAGCTTGATCTCTAGTTGCTTAAACACACTTTACCAATTTGGAAAGTGCATAATTTGATTTAAGTTCTGTGTTACTTGGTTCAGGTTTATGAGTTTGCCCTGAAAGAGATGACCCACCTTGCCTGAACTGAACGATGATAATGAAAAAACACCGCCCAGGAAGATCAAACCAAAGAAACGTCCAAAGTAAGTACTATTATTTTTCTTGCTTTTTTGGAGGGAAAACATTCTCATATTCAAACATTTATGCCACTGTGCTTGAAACTAAAAAGTAGAGATTTCTAAATCTTAAACAATGAAATAGCAGCATACCACTTGGTATGTGATTTCATTTTAAGCTACCACAAGGAGCAAATTTTGCCTCAATTCCAAAATGGAAAATTATTTTCTCTGCATTGTTTTCTTTTGGTGTGCATTATTTTGAAGTTGGTGCTTATCTTGTTGGCATGAAGACAAATGTAATTGCATTTTAGGTCATACTGTTCATAATTTCAAAGTGATCTTCTTATGTCAATATCATTAAGTTTAGAAATGGATGGTTTAATTGAAATTTCTACAGGTCTTACTTTTTCTTGTCTCCCAGTTTTTTTTATGAAGCTCATACGGTATGAAAACTTATAAGCTTGTCAGTAAATACTGCCACGTGATTGCAAAGTCATAATTTTATAGTTCATCATACCATTTGAAAGGGGCCCCAATAGCAGGCTTGATTAATGCACCATGCTAACATACCACCTTACTTTGTCATAATGCCTAAAGATTTCGAAAAATGGCATTACATTAAAATTGATGTTTTATGTTTCACACAGACAAATCATTGGTTTATGAATAGTTAGTTTAGGTTGTATGATATAATCAGAACATGTCATTATTTATACAAGAGAGCCAAGGAATCTGCATTGGAGCAGTGAATTGCAAAAAAGTTATTTCCTTACAACGAATTAAAGTGGGTTCACATTTAATCATAACTATAGATTTATTTAGCAACACTACCAACATATTAAAACATATACCCAAATAAGCCTGAATTACCCCCTTTGTTCACTTTCATCACACAGCAAGGTGTGGGCACTCCACTCTAAACGTGTCCAGATGAAAAAGGACAGCTTGACGAAAACCGTGTCCAACTATGTACCATGTGACCACCAGGGCCAGCGATGTGATGACTCCTGTCCGTGTATCATGGCACAGAATTTCTGCGAGAAGTTCTGTCAGTGTAGCGTAGAATGTAAGTGCCAATAATGTCGTCATCTTTATAACGGATATTCAGTTTTGTTTTCAGAGTAATTTCTTTGTCATTGTAAGCAGGTAACCATAATAAATTACTTGTATTATATTAACCCTTAACCTGCTGAATTTCTCAAGGTTCCTTTTGGCCTTAATTGGGATAAAAAAACTGTAGTTGATCAACCAACAGAAAAGAGCCAGGCCAGCCTGCACATCTGTGCAGGCTGGCCTGTCTCTTTACTGGTGGCAAAGGTTAGCATGTATGGTTCCAGCAGGGTAAGGGTTAAAGCCATAGTGTAACACCATATATTAAAACCTTTTTTAAAGGATTTTGGAATAAGACCATTTATGTTAAGAGTGAATTTATCTTCAGAAGTTTGTATGTTTTCTCTTTAAAGGTCAGAACAGGTTCCCTGGA
Source organism: Solen grandis (assembly GCA_021229015.1). Lineage (NCBI taxonomy): Eukaryota > Metazoa > Mollusca > Bivalvia > Adapedonta > Solenidae > Solen > Solen grandis. The sequence continues at coordinate 1,335,676 of CM037791.1, forward strand.
TGTCGGTGTAAGGCCCAGTGTAACACCAAGCAGTGCCCATGTTTCCTGGCAGTGCGGGAATGTGACCCCGACATGTGTCAGATGTGTGGGGCTGACCAATTTGACACTGACAAAATATCATGTAAAAATGTCAGTGTGCAGCGCAGTATGAAAAAGGTATTTAAATAAAATGATAGAACTCTACACTTAAAATAAAACACATGCAAACAGACCCAAACTAGAGGTGGCAAAAATGATTTTCTGTATAGCCCAGGTTGTGTAAAAATCAATACAGTGTAAAAACCAATATAGCCAAGTGAAATTTTGAAAATAGTTATTGTTTGATCATCACAAGTGCAAAACCAATTGGAAAAAAACCCAACTCAGAATCATGTTTTGCCAGCCCTGCAAATCCAGATTAAATTGAGTGAGCCAGTAGTGTATCACTCAGGTAGAGAGGGTTTTCACAGTTACATATCAAAATAGAAAAAATGAAAAATGTTCTGCATATGAAATAAACAAAATAATGGCAAGACAAACTTTATAATTGAATTGAGAAATACGGATGGTTAAGTGATGATACTTATCCTCAGCTCAGTTACATTATTATATTCTGTGGACACTATTTCAGCACCTCTTGCTGGCCCCGTCAGATGTGGCAGGGTGGGGCATCTTTCTGAAAGTGGCTGCGGAGAAGAACGAGTTTATATCAGAGTACTGTGGGGAGGTAGGTGGGATAATCCAGGCATCAACCTGGGACATCTGTATTTCATATCTCCTATAATTGTCTGCGCTTAATGTAGAGGGCCATGTAGAGTTAACATTCAACAGAAAATGTATGAATTTAACTATGCAAAGGAACTAATTTGAATCAATTTAGATTAACCTGTAATGAAGAAGCTATAATGATGAATTGTAAATTCTGATCTGTGATCAAAGTTAATAATTTTAATAGATTATGGTATGTTGAATAATACTATATATGATGTAGGATTAAGAATTTAACTTACAGGCCTAAATGTAACTACTCAAAGTTTGCTATAGTTCAAGTGTGAAATTTCTTTATTTTTTGTTTTATAATAAGTATTAATCAGTGTATTAAATCATTTGAGTGCTCTGATATGCAATGAATAATAAGTGATCCTTAGCAAATTTTAAACACATATATAAAACCCAGATACATGTATACCCTGCTTTGGGTACACTTGCTGTGCTAATTTTAGTAACTATCATTGTACACACAATTATACATTATTCATATATTTAAAACAGAAAATTCAAGGCATGTTAAGCTGATTGAATTGGACCGATATATTTTAGATGTACAATCGTAGAAAATGTTACTGGTATAGCTCCCTTGCTTGGGGCTCTGCCAGCATATCAGGGTAGTTCCAGGACTGGTTAGCCTGGTGTCAGAATGATGTGAGTGGGTGTAGTATCACAAGATCTGTCTACGGTGTGTTGTGGAAACACTATATCTGTTTCAAGTAGACATAGTCTTCAAATGTTGATGGGATGTTAAACCCAATATACAACAAACAAACAAACCTTGTTTTACATTCATAATGTGTAAATGTGTCAACAGATCATTTCCCAGGACGAGGCAGACAGGCGAGGCAAGGTGTATGATAAATACATGTGTAGCTTCCTCTTCAATCTCAACAATGGTATGTCCAGTCTTTAACTTTATTGATACAGTGTCTGGAGTTGGTAGCATATTAAATTACTTGTAATTAATCATGTACCAATCGCTGTCTTTCTTATTATACCACAAACAAATGTTTACAAGGGTATACTGAAATCGGTCATCCGATTATTTATTTTGCTTATTCTTAGTTAATTGAAATGCTTATTTTTGGGAATACAACTCTAGATATATGATTACCGCTAGTACAGGACGTTTTGTCCCCTATAAATATATATTCATACTGTGAAGATTTTATACCAGATTTTGTGGTGGACGCAACCAGAAAGGGTAACAAAATCCGGTTTGCCAATCATTCCATCAATCCGAACTGCTACGCCAAGGTGATGATGGTTAACGGAGATCACAGGATTGGAATTTTCGCCAAGCGGCCCATCCAGGCCGGGGAGGAACTGTTCTTTGATTACAGGTATGTGTAGTTTATGAATTATTATAGATAAATCTGTTTTACATAGGATATCTTGACTGTCTTGTCACATCAGGTCCTATACTCACTCTTGGAATAATGGATAAGACCAAACAGAAGACAAGTGCAGATAACTGTACTCAAAGATTTTTTTTGAAGAATTATAGCTCTTTGTCAGAGTGGTATATAAAAATTTATTGTTCCCATGCTTTGCACCAAGTATTAAAGCCTAAAGGGTAACTTTTATTTCTGTGAGTTCATGTCTCTGTATTGTCATTTGGATTTTTTAAACATGAAGATGCCTTCCATTTGAACGTAGGTCACCCAGGAACCTTGGTGGTCTTCCTCTAGCTGTAATTAGCTTGAAGTCACACTTTTGTGGCATTAGTTAACAAAATGGCTTAGAAGTAAGATAGTTTGATAATGCAGTTTTCAGGTCTCTAAATCTTTACCTGATAAAGGCATGTGATGAAACCTTGGCAAACAGAGCAGATTAATATATAACTAGTTCTGGAAGGAGCAATCTGATCAGGGTCTCCTGTTTACTTATACAATTTTGTCGCTCAGATTCTGCACAGCAAAGAAAAATCCATTGTTTCATATACCATTTAAAGCTTAGAAAATTGATACTTATCATGACATATATTTGAACATGAATATTCTAGGCGTAAAAGAGCAAGGCATATTGTGTCTGTGGTAGTATTCATTTACTATGGATCCAAACATTAAGAATTTGAACCCATGAAAATATTTTACCACCCTTGCAAGAGCAATGTACTGGACCAACCCAGAAACTGTCAGGGATAAGTAGAAGTTGTGGAAACTTGTTTTTCCAATATATGCTGAGAAATAGAGAAATATCTTAATATTTTCATCAATAGTAAAAGTCTCAATACATGTTGTATATGATTCTTATATGTCTGCCCCATATCAAACTGGCCTAACAAAAAATATCATAAAATGAAGCTTAGGGTCAAGTGGCCAGAGCATCCATCCTGTAACCACGAGGTCATGTGTTCAATCTCCAGCCACGATATTTCAAAATATTTAAGATCAGTGCTGGTATATCTTCATTGCTCTGTGCTCATAAAATAGGGTAGTTCCATGTACTAGATGACCCAGTGTCAGGATTATGTAGCTGGGTTTGGTACGGCAATGAGGCAGCTATTGTTCATGTAGACAATGACATTTCTTTTCTTTAACCCTTTCCCTCATCTAGACTCATTTTGACACACTCAGTAGGTACCACATAAAGCTGATCTGCAGAAAGCCAAACTCAAACCTTACCAAATTTAATTGTAAAATCCTCATTACCAGACCACTGAGGAGCAGCGAACAGCATAAAACTTGATCAGCCTGCGAGTAACTCGCAGGCTGATCTGGTTTTATGCTGTTCGCATAGGTCTTTTCATGGTATCCTCTATGAGGGAAAGGGTTAAATTAATTGTAAATGACTGAAAGATATTTGCCAATTGAGTATATTATGGTTTAAACAGTCTGATAGAATTGCTTTTGAATTAAAACCTATTTTAGTCAATTGTTTTATTTTCAGATATGGACCTACGGAGCAACTGAAATTTGTGGGCATTGAGAGAGATGTTGAAATGACTTGAGAAAATTATGAGAATTAGTACCAAGACTTCACTGATAGAACAAATGTTTTGTGTGAAAACTTTGATGTTAAGATCAGATCAAATTTCTAACAATGTTGTGAATCAAGAGTTTAAATAATGTAGGTATGATGTACAATTTGAGTGTATATTTAGAGACTGGAGATGGTTTTAATGTTTGATTAAGACAAAAAGACATGTTAGGTGAATATGATATTGTACAATCTAATGGAATAAAAAGAATTTTAATTGATTGGATATAAGTCAGTTTAATGAAGAACTATTTTTAATTTTAATTAAAATATTACCATATTTTATTATTGTTATTCACTATTTTTGAAGTTAACATAACTTAATCAGACAGACAATGTTAAGGGAAAAGTGCTTTATGTGTTTCACCTCATTATCTTTTCATATGGTTGTTCTTCACTATTTTTGAAACATATTTGATGGATTTTTGTATATCTCATCATCTTTTTATTCATTCAATCATCATCGTTATCATCATCATGTATCATTAGTAACATCCACATTTGTCATTAATTATCTAAATAATGCACCAGTTACCATGAGTTGGTGTATATAATCATTTCAAATTCATCATCAAACTATTGCTGGACAAACTACATTCTCATAGCTTCTTGCTGTGTAACCTACAATACTGCCTTTTTACTGCAGCTATCCTACATAAATCATCAACATCACTGGTATCTACACCACAAACATCATTTTTAAGACAATTACAATATCATCATCATCATCGTCATCATCTGAGTTAATGTCCTTATCTCACAGATCAATTGCATCACCATCATAATCATCTTGACAATAATTTTGTCTTTAAACAGTGCTAGCACATTTTTAAAATTTTCAGCAATTACTTGTTGGTCACTCGGTTTCTCTTATGTTAATTAACGCATATGAGGGAGAATTAGATTTTGGTCTCTGGTGTAGATCAAATTATCTTCACAGTCGTCTTAAAATAGGCATAAATAGAAACTGGATCTATGTAAAATAAAACCAAATCTTATATGAATGTCATTCTTTTAACATCCATGGACTGAAAACATGTGTTTTGAATTGGAGGTGAATAAAATAGAAACAAAATGTTTTGTTTTTTGTTGTATTTTTTTCATACTAAATATGTTTTTAGATTTTTTTAATCTGTATTAATAATCATTCAAAATTTGGATAAAGAATAGCGACTGTAAGTGTTGTATCTACAATTACAAACACACAGTGACATTCATTTTTTGTTTGAGTCATTAAATGCAGGAATCAGATTTTTATGCTCCATTTTACAAATTTAGTGAGTCAAATTGAAATTTTGTCAGAAGATCTATATAAGATCATCTCATGACACCCGGGAAAGAGAGTCTAATTCACTATATTTAGTTAACGTAGCTCTTTATAATGGGAAATTAGATTCAAAATAGATCTATTCCATTTTGTCAACATAGACAAATATCTAGTCAGTTTACAGCATTCATCTCCTCTTCAGTTTCATCGCCCTCAGAATCTCGGTCCCCCAAGTCCAAAACACGCGCCGCATTGTTCTTATTCAAAAAGTCGTCTGCGTCACCCTTCAACAATGGCATGTCGTCTTGGAGAAAATCGACACCCGGTTCTACTGGTATTCCTAATGATTTCTTCATGTAATCCAATTCGGATTCATATTTCTTCGTCTTCATGTCAAGCAATTTTGAAATTAAATTTACAAATATTACCACAATTAAGCAAACAGCGGTTATAAGACCAAAGGATTCCCATTTATTGTTTTTGGCAAAGATATGAATTTGTTTATACAAAGAAGGCTTTGGGTCAATGATTACTTTATATCTCGCTGTTCTCCATTTCCGTTCAGTGCCTTTATCAGAAACCTCGCAAATCCAAATTCCCGCCTGATTTTCATCTGCAGCAGACGTCATTTTATCTGCGGATTTATCAATGGCGGGCTTTTCCATTACCACTTTATCGTCTTTCATCCACGATCGCTTAGATCCTGGAAATAACTTACCCAGTTCAATACTGTTACAAGAAAGGCTAAATGAGTCTCCAATTGTCACATGTTTCCAAATTTCTCCAACGACAACAGAATAAACAGCGACTACTATGTGATGCTGAGAGTTTAACTCGATTTGACAATGGTAGATGCCGCTGTCGTCTGGAACAAGATTCTGGATGGTGAGACTGTTGATGCCGTACATCATTCTAGAAGATTGGATGGCGAAATTCTTCCCATTGTGTTTCCATCTAACTTCAGAAAATGGATGTTCGGACAAAAGTTTTTTAGTTACCTTATTCCTACATCCTAGAGTCATTTTGTCCATAGGCTTTATATCGAGAGCTGAATGCATTGTTGAAAGATGATCCTCTATCAGAGCTTTTGTTTCCTTTGATAATGGAATGAATGTTTCTCTTTTAGACACAGAATGAACATAATTTTGCTCCGTCAATTTATCCCGGATGCTAATTTGTACTAACCGCATTGCATCGGTATTGAGGATAAACGAAAAATATAGAGTTGCATATAATAAGCAAACGTTCAGCGCCATCTTGTAAGTTGTTCTATGATTTGCATACATTTGACGTCACTAGTATGATGTGTATATGACGTCAGTTACCACGGAATTTTCCTTTCAATCAGATCTACATCTAACCGTTATTTCGCTCAAGTATTTATCGATGCTAAAAATTAAATCTATAGATCTTATTTCATAGATTTAGATCTACTTTTATAGAGTATGAAGCCACCCTAATTGAGATGAAGAATGGGGTGGTATGATTATCATTGTGCCTGAAAGCTAGAATGCGCCCTATTAATCCTCCAACGTAATGAGATAAATTTCTTAGCCTAGAATACATGCGTAGATCTGTAAAGAAGCTTCGACAGCCGATTTGTTAATTAGAGGGTAAGCTTCACGGGCGGGAGGCTCCAGGCTGCAAAACACTAGTTACATTAGAGAGAGAAAAAAAAACAAAAAAAAACATGACGCTCAGCATAAAAAAAAATGAGTATTTCAAGACTGGTTAGATCTAGATCTAGCTCGATGCCAGAATAATATGACTTGGTTTATAATCCCTCTCCCTCTCTCTCTCTCTCTCTAACTTTCTGTTTCGCTTTCAAGATGTCCTGTGCTGGCATGGAAATGAAAGGAGTCTTATCTCGGTGCCCTAGTCCTACCGCCCGCTTATGCCCCCCACCACTGAATTATGAATTTCTGGATCCCATGCATCGAAAACATACATTACAGGGGGAGATCCAGAAGTTCAGGTTAGGGTGGAAGAGGCGCTATCTTTAAAAAAAATGTAGGCAGTGACAATACAAGCGGCGTGCCGTTTAGTCCGAGCCATGAAGAGAGTGTAGGGCGTCCGGGGGAACTACCCCGCGCGTTTTTTTTTTTGTTGTTGTTTTTTTTTTTTTTTTTTTCATTTTAAGGTTTGAAATAGATCTAGTGCATGAATACATAAGTATGGTCGGGGAATTTTAAAGGGACGCGCGTTGGGTGACACCCACTCCCCCACCCACTCAGTGCATTGGGTCGGGACATTGTTAAAGTCACTTCCAAATTTGCGAAAGAACATTCAGATTTATATGTAAAGCAAGAAATGTACGGAGGTCTAGTAAAGCATGCCCACATTAAAAGTATGAATGACTTATGAACCCTGTAAGTAATTCGGTTATTTTGAAGGTCACCAGGCCCCAGTGGTAACAAGCGTGTTCAAAGTCCTGCGTACCCGAGGTTCAGGGTTCGAACCCCATTTGAGTATTTCTCAAGACCTTCCCAAACAACAAATTCCAATTAGTACATACAGCATGTACTTTTACCACACAGGAACTATCGGAGTGGATTAGTACATTTGTACTCGTATATGTTGCAAGTTATAATAGTTAGCCTACCCAATTAACCCAATTGAGGTAAATGGAAAAAAAAGTAATTATATAGGTGTGATTCCGTTCTTCTACATTCCAAAGTACCTCAGCACTTTTGCAATCTGTCTGATGTAATACTAATTTCCCGTAAATGTAATGAATGATCTGCGCATTTAATTTTTGCGGTCTGCCCGCAAATAATACATTGCCGCAGAAAAAAAAACAGTTATACGGTAATGAAATTAATTTTTTGACTATGGTAAACAATATTGTAAATTTGTGTCTCAGAGGTTAGAGAGGTTAAATGTGGTAGCGCTTTGAAAATTACATATAAACAATTGATGACCAAAATGTGAACACTTAAAGAGGATATCAGTCATGAGCGACAACAGTATTGTGTTGTACAGTACTTGACAGAACAGAACAGAAACTTTTTTTTACATAAACTATACAGTTTCTAGTCGTAAGTAATACATATCATATACAGTACATATAATTATCATGTACACCATACAACGAACACATAGAGCTCTATAAACAAAATTTCATGAAAAAAAAAAAAAAAAAAAGAATCCAATTCTGACGCTTTCCTCTCCGTGCGTCAAAGAAAGTGAAATTTGATATAACAAAGTTGATCAAACACATTTTTACTATATATTGTTTTGGATCATGGCATTGCGATTTATTAAAGCCTCATAAACATATTTTGGAAATCGTTTGTTTACTGGTGTATTAGAACACTAATAAGTCAACAAACTTGAAAGCACTTGGACGTCTTTAGTAATAAGAACTAATATACTTGTTTCGAATATTTCCATAAATTGGACAGACAAGCAAACAGTGGAATTCATCTTCTATATCTGTACTGTGACAAAGATAACATACATATATGTGCCGTTCTTACTGATTTTGGGCATATCTATACTAGTTACTATACGCTTAGTGCTGAAAGTGTGGTTTTATGCAGATCAAGCTTTGTGAGGTACCTATTGAGTGCGTCAAAATGAGTCTATATGAGGGAAAGGGTTAAGGCTTATCCATACATAAGAGAATCCGTAGTTGTTCGCAGCTGTTTCACATTACAAGCCCAATTAACCCTTTCCCTCATATAGACTCATTTTGACGCACTCAGTAGGTACCACATAAAGCCTATCTGCAGAAAACCACAGTTAAACCTTACCAAATTTGATTACAAAATCCTCATTTCCAGACCACTGAAGAGCAGCGAACAGCATAAAACCTGATCAGCCTGTGAGTTACTCACAGGCTGATCTGGTTTTATGCTGTTCGCATAGGTCTTTTCATGGTGTCCTCTATGAGGGAAAGGGTTAACTTCATCAGCATGGCAATCGTCTAATAACAGTTTGTATAATGTTTTTATTAAAATATTGTCTGAAGACACCACTTTGCACCAATACTTAATAATACGGACATTTCTTAATACATACAAAGGATATCGACCAAGCTCTCCATACACACCGACGGTCGTGGTAGATTTTCTAACGTTCCATAAAGAATTACAAAATTTCAAATGCACCCGTTCAATTGGTTTTGCTTTCCCAAACCCCCACATCTCACTTGAATAACTAAGAATAGATCCTACAAAAGCATCAAAGAGTTGACACATTACCTTAAGGCCCGGTCCCACTGGCCGATGGACAGAAAACGTATGCAAAAAGTATACAGCGGACGTGAAAAATTTTAGGGGTGGCTCCATCCGTTTTCATCCGCTCTAGAAATGGATAAAAATGGCGAAAATTTGAGGAAAACCGAGCGGAAAAGAACGGATGTGGGTAGTATGTAGCGGGGATGTTAAACGAATATTCATGGGAAGCCTGGCGGATGGAAAGCGGGTGGAACTGGATGACAGCTACGAATGTGTTACCGGGGATAATTTCGAAGTGATGGAATGCACGAGGGTCTTCATTCCTCAGCTCCACCAATACCACCATCAACTGGTCATACAGCCCAAACTCCATTCTTCTCAAGATCCATCCCCGGACCCACATAGCTCTTGGACGTCTCCTTCTTCGTCTTCTTCTCCTTCTGTCTAAAACTTGATACAGGTTGAACATGTTCTGGTTTTGCTGTTGAATAAGTGCAGCTATCATGTGGATTCTTTGATCATCCATGGTTGAGAACAATTGATGATGTTGAAGACCAAGACCAAGGGTGATAAGGTCTGTACACCACGGCAGTTCGACTCATACTGAGATCCAGATGATTTTTCTACCCCTTTTTATACAAAATATCAGTTGTCCGCTAGGTGTCCATCTACATACTCTAGGCATACTACAGACAACCTAAATATACGAGATACATCCCAGATACAGACGCTTTGTCCGTTTTGAATACTTTGTATACGAGATGCCTACGCTTACATCCTTTCTATTTCCGTGCTACTAACGATGTATAGACGTTCCATGTACCCTATCTTTACCCCCTCTTTCCTTTTTCAGCAGCAGCGGATGTGAGTTGCGAGGATGCACATAGGATGCGGAGAGGATACAGCGGACATTTAACGGATGATAACGGACATAGAACGTTTGTTGCTCGTACATGTTGCGGATTTAAATCGTACACGGCGGAAAGTTCATCCGTTCTAAAAGTTTTATGCAGCTCAAAACTTTTTGCGCGGATGAAATCACGATGGACGGACTCTCGATGGATAGAGCGTATGAAACACGTATGCAATAAGTACACAACGGATGCATAGCGTTTTCCAACGGATGGCAAAGGTTTTTTTTACGTTTTACATCCTCTTTGCATCCGTAAGTGCAGTGGGACCGGGCCTTTAGGGCCGGGATATACTATACTTACTGTAAAATCATTAATTTTCGTTGACATTAAATTTCGTTAAATACCTTTAAAGGGAATTCGTGGGCCTATGTTCTAGAACGTGAGGTCTATATAAGAGACACGTATTCGTGGGGATTAATATTCGTGGATAAAATCCACAACGAAATAGACGAAAATTTGTGACCCATGAAAATTAAGGATTTCACAGTATTAAGTTTATTTAATAACATGTACAATGTCTTAGGCTTTTACCTATGAGCTTTGCTGATTTAGAACAAATGATCCTTAACTTTGATGTAGACTATACAGTACAAGAAAAGCCATGTGGTTTATATAGCACCCTCCATGGGAACGGAGGGTCGTAAAAAAAGCGCAGTGGAGGTAGCAAATAGTTTCCAAATAACCAAAAACTATCGGTTTGACATGAAAAAAATGATTTTTCGCTATTTTTGCTTTTCGTACACTCTTTTTGTAATATTTGACAAAATAAACTTGAAACATGAAGTAAAATTATAATAATAAATAGATATAAATATTCTTAATAGAAAAAATATATCCATGTCTTATTCTGTATGTGATTTGGTATACTTGTATCTTGAGAGAAATATACTTCGGTGTTTGGGTTAGTGTTTGGGTTTGTTTGAGTTACTGTTTGGTTTGGTTTTTGGTCTGAAATAACGGTTTATTTCAAGGTTGATTTACATATCGATACCTCACTGTGACAACTTTGCTCACACGTATGGGTATCGCAACGCGCGCGTGTATGAGTGCATGCTAACTCATAAAAGTAAATGATAATTTTAAGTAAAAATTTCCTCATTTAACACGTATCATGTGCTTTATACTCAAAGGGGTCTGTCATAATTGTAAACCGAAAGGAGTGCGGCGCTTTTTGTACTCCTCTTTCTATCTTATGTAGCATGGTTGTTTTATGCTCTCTCTCTTTGCTTATGAATCGACGTGTCAATCATCATTTCCTTTTTCAGCTGGTCATATACGCTTCCAGTTCATTTGGAAAGGCTCGTTATTATATAAATGATGTGGATGTGACACGCAACACTATGTTGCTATAGCAATCATTTACGTGCACGTAAACAGTTCCCCGATATTTTTTTTCGGTGTCTGAGAAGAGCTCTAAGTCAGCAAATTATTTTCATAAACTAGATGTTTTGCGTGCAGAGAATGCGAAGGCGATTTAAAACGAGATGAAATAAGAAGGTTTTGTTGCTTTGAAATCACGATTTCTCGACTGCAAGACTTTCAAGTAAATGTAATCCTATTTTACACTGCAGTGATTTTCTCTGAACATTTTCGCAATAATAGATATTCTCACGATTCTCTACTTTCAAATATATTTCATGTGGCCTCCGTGGCCGTGAAGGTAAAGTCGCTGACTCTAACACTCACTCAGCCCCTCACCGCGTGGGTTCGAATCCTGGCAGGGTAATTCGGATTTTCATGTGAGTAAGCCTTCCAGCTGGCTTGCGGTAGGTCGGTAGTTCTACCCGGATGCCTCCGTGCATTCGGGGTCTTTCTCTACCTGTAATTGGCTGGACGTCGCTATATGACTGAAATACTGTCGAAGCGACCGTAAACTCAAATAGTCAAATATTTAATGTTCAAAAAGTATTTACGTAGGCACCAAAAAGAAATAATAATAAACACTCAGTCAAAAAAACAACAACCTGACATATACAATTTCGATGCTTAGGAAATTAACTCGATTCATCGAACGGTGCGAGTCACAATTCGCATTTGCAAGAGCACTGTTTGTTACTATGGTACTCATGAATATAATTATCAGAAAACAGAATATTTAAAATATTTTAAGTATACTCTACCAGGATAGATCTGCACGATGTTGTGTAGCTAGAAATAGATACGCACAGGGTGTAACTGTCTAAGCAGTTAATATGTACTATAAACAAATTTAGTATACGTGTTATTTTTCGGCCATTAGGCCGTTTACTTGCACTCTGACTTCCTGTGAAACACACAGTAATGAGGCGGAATAAAAGTAGATTTTTCATTGGTTATTATATACTTTGCTAAATTCCCATGGGTCATTGTAAAATTAGTCGAGTTGCGGAAACGAGTTCTTTAGATCTCTGTTTGTTTTAAAGTTTTTTTTTCTGCGAACGATTTGTCACTACACCTTTTTAAAGTAAACTGAAAGAGTAGAACGCTAAAAAAATAGGAAACACATAGATCTCAGAATTGATTGCTCGACCCCGACAGATCCTATATTCAACAAAAACGTAACATCCGGTTTCGTTTTGTAGCCCGCGAAACGAAGTCTAATGCGCAGATGGTTTAAGGCTGTAAGTGTCTACCAAGATTGTACAAATTATTTGGATCCGTGGTATTTCAGAGAGCTGCACTGACACAGGAATTACACAACTATCAAACCAACAATAAAATCTATTACATTTTAAACCATTCAGACACTAATCATCAAGCCGGTTACCACGGCCGAGTATCTTTTTAAAATATATTTCTTGTTTGTTTTATTTATAGCCTCGCCTGATTTAAGGGATGTGTCTACTTGAATAATTTTATTGTATTTAATAGCTTAATAAATAACAAGATAAAACATGGTTTTTGAATGCATTGTTTCGGTTTATTCGATACATTAAGAAATTGCGAGGACTAGTGGAGAAAGTATCGAAATGAGACGAAAACATACACAAAACAACACCACCTAACCAAATCTCACACCTAGCTCAATGGGAAATAAACATACACTTGAGATTTTCCCCCAATTATTGATTGGTCATTTTAAATCAACAAATAAAACAGGATATTGTCAACCCTCTTTTGAAACTGTCTTTTGAACTCAGAAAATCGTAGGTTTCAGAAAATCGGGTGTCAATGTATTTCAGTCCTATTCTCCAAACAGGAGCCGTGAAATCAGGCCCGAGGTTAACATATTATTGTGTATATTGGACGAGAAACACGTTCTATGTTTAAGTTCAAATAAACAAAATATATGTTCTATTCTGTTCTGTATAACTTATTATATGTCGAAAACAAAGGCTTTTTATTTAATGTTCGGCTGTTTGTTATAATATGATCATTTTTTTTAATAACGCTAAGTGTTAGCTAGTAGTGCATTAATTCCATGAGTAGGCGAATTGACGAACAGATATACGTCTCCATATAATGATGTATCCCAAATAAAAAATGGGAAAACTCGATTAAAATATTTTCAAAATGACACGTTCCAACATTTTTTTTTTTCAATTTATCGTGACAACAGGTGAATGGGACTCGCTGAGACAATTAACATCTTGCAGAAATTTGTAGAGGCTTAATAGACAGACGCTTTACTGTATCACTCATAAAAGAGTTCTGCGATCTAATGAGATGGTTTAATCGGCAATAAATTGAAGAGAAAACTCAGTATATATATTATTGACATTAGCAATTTTACACATCTCACGTTATCTCGCAGTCATATAATCATACATGTAACTTAAAGAGAGCTTCTCATGACTTGCTCTTAACCTATATCAGAGTTGCGGATCTCTGATTGGTTATTATAGGTCTTTGGTTATAGTCAATTGCATGCAAAACTTCAGCCAAAATCTGTTAGTGGAAGAATAAAACTGTGATTTTAAATAAATTGAAACAAAATTTTATCATTCTTGTTCGGAACAGTGCGTTACAGGACTGGGAACTCATGTGTGAAGTTTCATTTCAATATGTGCCCTGGTTGTTGAGTTTAAGTCTTGGTAGTAGCTTGCATGCAAACTTGTAACAAAATTTCAAAATCGAAAAAAAAGGGCTTGTTAATTAAATATCTTTAAACGAAATGTTATAATTCTTGTCTGTGATAGAAGGTAAAAGGATTAGGAAGACAAGACTAGTTTCAATCAGTACATATAGCCTTTCACAAAGCATTACGCCTAGTGTTAGTGTATTACATTCACATTTTAATGAAGTTGATCGATAGAAAATTTGTTGATTACTCTGTTGAGATCGTTTGTCTTTTCACTTATGGTCTAAAAATATAGACTAGATGTTCACTTGTGACGAAGACGTCATGTTTTTCATGACAAGCGTGAAAGAAAATGGTTTATTACGGTCTTAACAAAAATGGTACCTTTTTGTTCTTCTCGAAGCACATTTTATATTATTTAATCGTACCTTATTAAACCTTGAGGAATATTCAGCCATATGTCTTTTATTAAATCTTCTTTAGTATTTGAGTTTAAAGTCCCATGGGAAGTATCTCAATCATTTAGAGACAAAGTCTATGTGCCATGATACAACACCCAGCAACATCTTCCTGGTACCGGGTCAACCAAAGCTGGAACTACCCTTATATGCTGAGCGCCAAGCAAGGGAACTACCAATACAAATTTCAACAACTTTGGAATGGCACGGTCGGGATCAAACACATGACGAGGCGATTGGGGACGCTGGGCCATATTTTTTTTTATCAGATAAAATATACATCTATCTACAACAAGATGGCTCTGAATCGCTCACCTGAGAAACAATGCCTTCAATGACTCTATAAGAGTCATATTGAATACATAAACCATGCAGAAGTGACCCTAAGGCGGGGCAAATTGTGACCCCAGGACCATTGGGCTATGTTACACACTAAATATTTAAATTCTAGGCCTTGTGGTTTCTGACAATAAGATTTTTCTAGTTTTTCCTATATTTCCTATATATATCTATGTAAACTCAAGTGACCCCTGAGGCGGGGCCAATTTTGACCCAAGGGCCATGATTTGAACAAACATGGTAGAAGTTTACTCGGCCATATTGCAAACAAAATATCTAAACTCTAGGCCTAGTGGTTTCTGACAAGAAGATTTTTCTAGTTTTTCCTATTTAAGTCAATGTAAAATCAAGTGACCCCCACGGTCATGATTTGAACAAACCTGGTAAAGGTTTACTAGGCCATGTTACTCATCAAATAACTAAACTCTATGCCTTGTGGTTTCTGACAAGAAGATTTTTCTATTTTTTTCCTATTTTAGTCTATGTAAAATATAGTTATCCCTGAAGCGGGGCCAATATTGACCCTAGGGGCATAATTTGAACAAACTTGGAGTGGTCCACTAGACAATGCACACACCAAAATATAAGCTCCAAGCCTTGTGGTTTCGGAGAAGATAGATTTTTTAAAATTTCACTTTTAAAATCTATTTTAAGCCCCTGTGATGGTGTCTGGTGACTACTTATTACCGCTGTTTAGTAATAAGATTGACTTCAAGTCAGTTTGAATACATTTGTAAACATTGGAAAAGTCCAAGGGGAAGACTTTGTTTATCTAGAAACCATTAGATTCTTTATTATATCATGTTTCTTTGGTTTTATGTCCAACCAGCGGTATTTCAATGTCAACTCAAACATATTAAGCAGAGACTATAGAAACTCCAGTAAAAGCCAATGAAAAATACTGATTAGGCACACAGCAGATCATTGAGTATTGCAAAATTAAAAAAAAGTATAAAAAAAGCACACACACACAGATGAAAATATAACCATATTATGAAATACATGTAATCATTTTGTACTACAAGATATTTATTTCAAAAATTCTTTTAAATTATGACTTAAATCCAATCAGTGTAGCAGAAAACTCATTTTACATAGTTATCATCATGCAGGTACTCTTCTATTTTACATGAAACTTTTGTTTTTATTTCTTGACCTAATTTAATACATAAGGTATCATTTTGATGGTAATGATATGTTCTATAATAAAGTATAATTTACTTTCAGATACCTTCGATAGAATTGGAGATATCTGAAAACATGACTTTACGAGAATTGGACAATTTGTTACGTGTTTTTGTGAGATTTAGACAAGTTGCCAATCTTTGTTTAAAAGGTCTTTGGTCTATATGAGACAGATATAGAGCTGCCACACTGTAATACCAAGCCGTAGACATGTGACATGATACCACACCCAGTCAAACTATTTTGACACTGGGGCAAC
>CM037791.1:1352110-1402110 GCA_021229015.1 Solen grandis
GCTCCTAGCAGACCCAGATCAGACAGCCTAAGCTTCTAGCAGACTCAATAACAGCCTAAGCCACACAGCCTAAGCTCCTAGCTGATCCAGATCAGAAAGCTCCCATAGAAGACCCAGATCAGAGTCAGCTCCTCTGTAAGCTCAAACAAAATTTTTTAGCTCAGATTCTACACAGTCTGGCAAAGAAAAATCTCTTATTGCATAAACTATTTTAAGTTCAGTCCATTATTATTCATCAAGTCATACATTAAGGCATGAATATTCATGGGATAAACTGTGGTATCACCCCCTGAAGTATCTTGCCACAACATTGTGGCAGCATCTCATAATTAGGTGTTCCAAACATTCAGACACTGTAACTATGTGGGGCACCAATCACATCAACACTGCACACAAAATCTCATTTCATAGAAAAATCCAAAATTCTGCAGCGTCCTAAGTCTTTAAGACCAACAAACATCAAGCCGATGTCAAGCCATTCCTGATTCATCTCAAAAAAACCCTGATGAAGTGATAACAAAGAAAGAATTCATCCAGAGATTAATGGAGTTTGGTCAAAACCCGGCTCTTCAGTGATAGTATCAGTTTTATTGATAAAAGAAATCAACGTCTGAATATCAAGGCAAAAAAAAAAATCACAAAATTATTTTTTGCTGACTCAATTCCAGACAAGAAGATAAGAGCAGTTCAAGGTGTTTAGTTTGCATGAAATACATGGTCTCCCAATTCAACAAAATGATCTTAATGGTCTTAACATTGCTTCCTATATGGAGCTTTTACAGTGATATATGAGTCTTAATTATGTTACCAAAAATCAGTGTTGTCCTGAAGATGCAACATAATGCTCTCCATTATAGAGCTGAACAGATTACAAAAGGGCGGTAAAATCCACTGTCAATTCTTAAAGATTTCACTATCTTTTTATTGGAAGATAATGTATCAGAAAAAATGGGCCAAAAAACAAGCATCAGAAAACTATAATTCAACACCTCTGTAACATACTGATAATGAATCCCAAATCTATCACACAACATTTATAGTGTGTGTACGGAAAAAAATGACTTGATATGCATCTGCAACACCGTTACTGCTGATGTCTATAAATAGCGAGCTCTCACTGAGCTCAAACGGACAGATGGAAAGACGCACTTATTGTTGCACAGAGGCATTTACAATAAGATGTGTCATGTATAGTTTGACTAATATGTTCCCAAGACAAAAATTCTGCTGGACAATCTAAGACTGCTGTAGTTTGTAGGGTTTAACGTCCCATCGACAGTATTTCAGTCATTTAAAGACAATGTCTACTTGAGACAGATATAGTGCTGCCACACTGCAGTATCATGCCGTAGACATGTGGCATGATACCACACCCAGTCTCATTATCCTGACACTGGGCCAACCAGTCCTGCAACTACCCTTATATGCTGAGCGCCAAGCAAGGGTGCTATTGCAGTACCATTTTTTAAGGACTCTGGTTTGTCGTGGCCAGAGACTGCTGTAGTATTTAGCCATTAAGTATGTACTATATCATATACCTTAACCCTTTCCCTCATATAGACTCATTTTGACGCACACAATAGATACCACATAAAACCTGATCTGCAGAAAACCACAGTTAAACCTTACCAAATTTAATTATAAAGTCCTCATTTCCAGACCACTGAGGAGCAGCGAACAGCATAAAACCTGATCAGCCTGCGAGTGCTGATCTGGTTTTATGCTGTTCGCATAGGTCTTTTCATGGTTTCCTCTATGAGGGAAAGGGTTAGGGACCCAGATAGTACAGGCCCTGGAAGATTGTTCAAAACAAAAAAATTTAGCTCCTTTGTAACTGGTTTTTTTTTTTTTATTCCCTTTCGTTTTCTACTTCTACCAAAAAAATCCCTTTATAATAGTATGAGCAGTAAATACTGTTTTTTCTCTAATGTAAAATATCATGCCAGCAAAACAGAAGGAGAATAAAAGATTAATAAATAACTAAAAAAAAAAAATCTGGGAAATTTATGCAGTGAACACTGCAATAAATGGACATGTCACTTTTCAGTAGGAAGAATTTGTTAACTGATGATCTCTAATAAAATACATAAATTTCTCTCTCTTTTTCTCTCCAGGAAACTGAAAAATCCCTGGAGATATTCAAGATGAAAGTAATGGTTAATCTATATTCTGCAGGTGCAAAAATTTATCAGATATCACCAAATTTTAAGACCATAATTTCAAATCTTTGGTTCTTTAAGAAATCCAAGAGACTTTTATAGCAGGAACCATTTGAAGTGTTTACAAACGATTAAAGAGTGGAATGAATTCCAAATTGAAAAAAAATATAAAAGTAAACAAAACAGAAGAGAACTCAACCATTCAGTTTGCAACAATATTTAAGTATAGGTTAATGTTTGTTATCAAGGGTTTAACAAATTAAACTGCTCAAGCTCAGCACAGCAGAGTGAGCAGTTTAACTTGTTTAACCCTCGATAACAAACATTAACCTACTTAATGTATGGAATTATGTTTTGATGTTACTATCCAAGTCCATCTCTACACGCATGTGCACAAAGATTGGTCGTATATAGAAGGTTACCCATTAAACCAAGTGTTTTAACGAGTTAAACCATTCGAAAATTTTGAAAAATACTGCAATCTCATTGGTCAAAATAATATAATTCCATACATTAAGTTTGTGGCAAGATTCCTTAATCTCATAATAAAGAACAATGTCAACACCAAGTTTGTGAACTCAAAACACCTTGCAACTGACATTAAATGTTTGTTTGTTGGGTTTAACGTCCCACCGACAGTATTTCAGTCATTTGAAGTCTATGTCTACTTGAGAAAGGTAAAGTGCTACCACACTGCAGTATCACACCATAGACATTATCCTGACACCGGACCAACTAGTCCTAGAACAACCCTTATATATTGAGCACCAAGCAAGGGAGCTATACCACTACAATTTTTAACCCTTTCCCTCATAGAGGACACAATGAAAAGACCTATGCGAACAGCATAAAACCAGATCAGCCTACGAGTAACTCGCAGGCTGATCAGGTTTTATGCTGTTCGCTGCTCCTCAGTGGTCTGGAAATGAGGATTTTATAATTAAATTTATTAATGTTTAACTGTGGTTTTCTGCAGATCAGGCTTTATGTGGTACCTATTGAGTGCGTCAAAATGAGTCTATATGAGGGAAAGGGTTAATGACTTTGGTATGTAATGGATGAGACCAAACCCATGACCTCCTGCTCTCAAAGGACACTCAAACTACTTGGCCACCAGGGATGGTGACATTAAATGAATATGACATTTAATGACACAATTATCCTGCAGTCAAACAGTGTATATTTCCTTAAACAATGCACAAAAAGGAAGAGAATGAAAACTTTCATTTGCCTAATTATCTGCTAGTTTTGTTAAAAAATGTCTGGAAATTTTTATGATTAAGAAATTAAAATTAAGAAATTCAAGACACTCCTGCCTTTTCTAGTACTGCGAAATCTAGGACTGTTCTAGATAAGACTATTCATGTTAATATCGAAACTCAAATATAAACAATACACTGATCTAAAGATCATTAATTTTTTCATCAAAATTTTTTGTGTTAACCATCAAGGGTAATTTTAACAATTGTGCAGCATGAATATCTGTCGATGTTTGGGTTCTAATCAGCAGGACATACGATGCTTTTGCTTTTTATGTTGACTTCCAGGAAATATATTTATTTATAAATGTCTTCATCTTGAACGTAAGCATGGTGTATCGACAGCATCTATCATCTATACGTCAATATCGAAGGTTACATTGGTGACAGCCCTTACTAAATCATGTAAGTAATTATATAAAGACTGATGAAGACAAAACAGAATCAGTTGGAAAACAACATTTTTCTCATGGTTTTCAGTCCAATTAGTATACAGAATGTTTGATAATTAAGCAATCAAGTCCATTATTTATAAGATGTACATTCATATATGTTTGTATGATGACTAATGTCAGTATAACGACATGCAATTATGGGACAATTAGTGAATAATTATACGGATTCTATTACAAATATATAATTGGTATTTCTTTAAATTAGAAAACCTTCCGAAAAAGATGGTTCCATGAAAATGATTGCAAACAAATATTTATATGCCTGAATATAAAAGTAATAATATGATCAGTTTTTGATATAAATTACAAAAGGCCAGTTTGGCTGGCTAATTACATCGTGATTGAATTTAAACATTCCAATCATTCTTATTTGTGTACTCTTTATAGCTATCTGAGAAAAGTTAGAAATCTTAAAAGTGTCCTAGCTCACACTACTGATAAAACAAATGGGAGGATAAGATCATATGATCAGCCAGAGGCAGGGTCCAAACCCCAAACTTCAGTTCCACAGTCAATGATCTCTCTCCCATAGGACCATGGCATTTTATATGCAATACAAACATTATTGAGGAAAACATACCAAAACATGTGTAACACTATGTAACGTTGCCATATATTGTTGGGTTTTAAAAAATGTTAAGTCCAACAAACCAAATCATATAAACAAGAGGGCCATGATGATGTCTTTTAACCCTTTCCCTCATATAGACTCATTTTGACGCACTCAATAGGTACCACATAAAGCCTGATCTGCAGAAAGCCAAACTCAATCCTTACCAAATTTAATTGTAAAATCCTCATTACCAGACCACTGAGGAGCAGCAGACAGCATAAAACCTGATCAGCCTGCGAGTTACTTGCAGGCTGATCTGGTTTTATGCTGTTCGCATAGGTCTTTTCATGGTCTCCTCTATGAGGGAAAGGGTTAAGGCTAATTGTTGACACTGTACAATGTACAACAGACAACACAGGGTGATCTCAAAAGCTCACCTTGAGCATGTTGTTTTCTGGTGGGTTAAAACAAGCTGTTCTGGCAAAATGAAAAAATATCTGTCATACAGATAGATGGAGGGGATATGATTGATAATAGGGACAAACCGTATCCATCAACCTGGTGTAATATGTTCACTTGTAATAACCTTTGATAGGCACATTAGTTATGTGCGGCATGTTAGTCAAATGCCTTCTGGTTGTGATTTCCATAATATATCAATGCCATCATTCCATGGAGCTCTTCAAAAGAAAAAAAAAAATCAGACGAGCATATTTTTTTCTTACAGAAAAAACAAGCAAATAGAAACAAGCAATTTTTTTTAGAACTAACAAGCATTCTTAACATATATGTAATCTGCTCACTGCAGTAAAGCCATTTCTAAGAGATTATTTTTACTTCATTTAAATAGTGCATCAATCTCTTTCCCTGAGCTTTTGTGTAACCATCAACTTTCCTGAAGCCGAAAAATAATTACATAAATATTCTAAAGATTGACACTACAGTACAGCAGAAAAGAGAACTTTCTATTAGTTTTTAATGCTCTTTCATAACAATCCTTGTCATTTTATATGTAAATATGGAAAGAAAAGATTTTTTTCTTTTTTAAATGTATCTGTATTGACTTCAGGTACCATATTTTCTCCAAAATAAACCCTCGACCTCCACCTGTAATGAAGTTAACCCTTTCCCTCATAGAGGATACCATGAAAAGACCTACGCGAACAGCATAAAACCAGATCAGCCTGCGAGTAACTCGCAGGCTGATCAGGTTTTATGCTGTTCGCTGCTCCTCAGTGGTCTGGAAATGAGAACTTTATAATTAAATTTGGTAAGGTTTAACTGTGGTTTTCTGCAGATCAGGCTTTATGTGGTACCTACTGAGTGTGTCAAAATGAGTCTATATGAGGGAAAGGGT
Organism: Solen grandis; assembly: GCA_021229015.1. Lineage (NCBI taxonomy): Eukaryota > Metazoa > Mollusca > Bivalvia > Adapedonta > Solenidae > Solen > Solen grandis. The sequence goes on from CM037791.1 coordinate 1,357,894, forward strand.
CAAAATGAGTCTATATGAGGGAAAGGGTTAAATAATACTTAACATGTACTAAAGTGGGGGTGGTGTTTGTGAATTTGTCAAGTATGAAATCTTTTTTTCTTCTTTTTTTTTTAAGGAAAATGAAATTCCAGGGGGGAATTCGAAAACTTTAAGGTTTTTTTTTTTTTTTTTTTTCCATTTATCTTTAATTGTATTACAGTTATCACAGTTTTCAAATTACACCACGCCAGATTTTTCCAACCTCATTTATTTTATTTTGCCATTTATGCTCAATCAACAACCATCGTAACATGGTTACCATAGCTACTATATTTGTTCCTTTTCCTTACCAACATTTTAGCTCTAATCTTTTTAAGTCATAATTATATCTAAAAATTCTTTTTTCATACTATGGGTATGAATCTACATAGGTATACCCAAATGTAGAATGGCGCTGGAAGATTTACCAAGCATAATGTACAAAATAATTAGATAATATCCCTAAGTTTGTAAACTGGAATTAAATTCCAAATGAGAATTTCGTCACTGTCACACATGCTAACGATGTCTCTAATTAAACGCATAACCAATCTGTTCCCTTGCTTACGTGATTTAGCTGTTAATGACATGCGTCAGTTATCCATTCTGGAACCAATCTGTGCTTGAGACAAAACAAATAACGCAACTTCTATATATCTCGAGCCATTAGACAGGAAGTAATCCTTTACCTCATAAAGACTCGTTATGATACATCGGCAAACACAGGAGACAAAGATCAGACGGCTTCTTCCAGGAGTTGTTTGATCAAGGTCCCCTTTGTTTGATCATACAATATTATAGCTGAATTTCTACACAATCAGTACAGCAAAGAAAACTTATGTACCATTTAAAATTCAGTACATTAACATTCATCAAATGATAAATTTGTACAATGTACATAAATATTCATGAGGTGAAAGGTTAAATGCAGAATTCACTTCCAATTCTTCAAGTGAGGATCTTACCCAATTAGTGCACACATGTCACTCACATTTATTGCACTGATGAGTCCAAAGATTGAGTCACAATTGAAGGATTTGATGCTAAAACTTCAACTAGAAATGTGTCTAGAGGACAGAGATCCCCCCACCTGTCGCATTTTCCAAAACAAAGGCCAACAGCAAGGTGCGCAAGTTATGTCCTAAGTAACATATCCATGAAGTTTCAAGCCTGTAGTACAAATTCCTTCAGAATTACATGCGTCACAAGCATAAAGTTTCATATTTTAAAAAAAAAACAAAGGCCCATAACTCTGTCAACTTCATCAATGGTTCGATGAAAATACCCAGGTGCACATTTTCATGTCCTGAAAAAATTTTCCATGAAGTTTCAAGTCTGTAGTACAAATACTTTCGGAGTTATGCGTGTCACAAAGTTTCGGGACAGATGGAAAGGCAAATCTATCTCCCCACCCCACAACCCTTTTTTGGTGGGGGCATAAATTATTCATGTTCTGTATATAACCAGCATATATGTACAGCAATGGCTGCCATGGGTTTTGGGATTCTGAGCACTAGTTCAACTAATGTTAGTTACATTTTTCACCTTTCATTTCATTCCTCAGTTAAGAAATGAATTATCTACTAATGTCAAAAGAGTTTTTTGGTCAATCTCATTTAACCCTTTCCCTCATAGAGGAAACCTAAAAGACCTATGCGAACAACATAAAACCAGATCAGCCTGCAAGTAACTCGCAGGCTGATCAGGTTTTATGCTGTTCGCTGCTCCTCAGTGGTCTGGAAAAGAAGACTATAATTAAATTTGGTAAGGTTTAACTGTGGTTTTCTGCAGATCAGGCTTTATGTTGTACCTATTGAGTGCGTCAAAATGAGTCTATATGAGGGAAAGGGTTAAATCAGCTCTTTGTTTTAGCTCCGATACACTATACTACAAAGATCTGACAACATCCAGTGAAAGGTCGTCTCAAGTTAACCATTACGTCATGAATATTAATAAGGAAATGATCAGAATGTGCTTTATAAAACAAAATGAAATAGAAAATTGAATTTTCAGTTATTTACAAAGTTTTTTTTTTTTTTAAACCTTTATTATCCCCGTCAATTGGTGGAAGTAGGTTGGAGAACCATCCCACTTACCACCTCACAAATGCAGACATATATCAAGACATACATCAAGACATTAGAACAATGATTTCAACATATATAAGTGTCAAAGCAACACTTTTTATAGTAATTCACAACTACACAGGACTAACAGTTTCAGGATTAACAATTCTGATATTAAAGTTGGATTATTAGAATACAATATATCTATAATTATAAAAGCAACAGTCTCTACAAAAGATTTTTTTTTTTTAACTTATAGCTGTCAGAAAGTAATAAAGGTTTAACCCTTTCCCTCATATAGACTCATTTTGACGCACTCAATAGGTACCACATAAAGCCTAATCTGCAGAAAACCAAAGTTAAACCTTACCAAATTTAATTGCAAAAATCCTCATTTCCAGACCACTGAGGAGCAGCGAACAGCATAAAACCTGATCAGCCTGCGAGTTACTCGCAGGCTTATCTGGTTTTATGCTGTTCGCATAGGTTTTTTTATGGTTTCCTCTAATAATGGGGGAAAGGGTTAAAGACAAGAAACAAACAAACAAAAAACTGACAGTCTTTACACTGCAAAGAAAAAAATATATATACCATTATGCTATGTATAAAAAAAAAATTGAATGTAGGATTTTATTTCTTATTTTTTTCATCATAAACATTTCATCTATCCTCTGGCTATGTCTTCTTTTACTGGCTAAATATCTTTTTAACTAAATTCCAGTATGCTTCAAATTTCTGTACACCTTGTTCAGAAGAATCGAGTTCATGTATATTTTTTTTTAAAAAAAATTTAATTTTTTAAAAAGAAGGTTTAAAATGTCAATTTCAATTTATTGAATCCAAACAAAACAGACTTTAAACAAAATTCTGTTTCTATGTGACAATTCAACATAATCTGTTTAATTTGCTCAATAAAAGATGCTGTCTTGTTACAAAAGCAAAACAGATGTTCAGTTGTTTCAGGTTCTTTTTTACAGAAGGAACACAGATTAGTATCCTTAATTTTTAACTTATTCAGATATCATTCACTGGTATTATTCTGTGCAATATTCTCACCTGCATCTATTGTATACTGGTATCTTTAAACAAACCAAAAGGTAGATAATAAATCTTTCTCCACTCATCCTCTTCAAAAAAATATTGTGAATTCTATTTTGCTTGACTTGTGGGTACTTCATTGTTGACAGTTAGGAAATTGTACATTCTTTGGCAACCTGATTCCATTTCAAACAAAATCTTAAGGTTAGGCAGTATAATAGGGTTTGGCAATTTATATATCATTTGTTTTTAATATATGTTTCTTAAAATATTTACAGCTTTTATCAGGCTTAAGAAGTGAAGAACGTTTATTTTAATACCAGTACAATTTTCAAATTGTTGGTGATCAAAGACTTTTCCATCTTTATCAACAAGGTCATTTATGTATCTAATCCCTTTATCACAGAGCATTTTAAAGAATACACTTTTCTTACCAATTTGAATACTCTCGTTATAGAAAAAAGGCCTTCAATATTTCTTGTCTTACATAAGTCTAGGTACTTTGAGTAGGAGGAGATCACAGACTTCCAAAACATGTTTTGAAGAACTTCAATATTTTTTCCTGCATAATGTTTACCATAATTAATACGTTTATTTACATCTAGGGTTTATTTTACAATTTGTTGCCATTTCTTATCTGTAAGAAGTAGCCTCTGTATCCACATTACTTTAAGGCTTTGAATAAAGCACTTTAGATTGACCATCTTGAGACCACCTTCAAAGTAATTTTTCACTAGTACAGAACTTTTAATCTTTGCTGGCCCATGCCAGATGAAATCAAATAGCTTTATATTAATATCTTTTATAACTTTTTTTTCTGGGTCAGGTAGAGAAATAAATAAATGGTTGAAATCTGGTAGTAGTATTGTTTTAACAACTGTAATTTTACCTATAGGGGTTAAGAATCTCCTATTCCTTGATTTAATAGATCTGTCTAGTTTTTCTGATCTACAATCATAATCAATTTTACACATCTTATGCACTCTAGATAAATTTTGATTGTATTGCTTCTGAACTAAATACTTTAGAACCAGTCCATATAACTTTTGTTTTTGAACAAGAGGGCCAAGATGGCCCTGTTTCGCTCACCTGAGTAAGATGGCTGTGTTAGGCATAATGACAAAAAATCTGGCATCTAAAAGTGTTTTTCTAACATTTGACAAAGTGACCTACATATTGATCCTGCCTGAATTTACACTCAACTGGGAATTCATGCAGTCATCATTCATATTAAGTTTAATGAAGACTGGGACAAAAATGTAGACCTCTAGATTCACAAGGTTTTTCTTAGATTTGCCTGGTGACCTAGTTTTTGCCTTTCAAACTCACTGTGGCCTCTAGAGTGTTCACAAGGTTTTTTTTAAGATTTTGACCTGGTGACCTAGTTTTTGATCCCACATGACCCAATTTCAAACTCATGCAAGATATCATGTAGACAAACACCCTGACCATTTTCCATGAAGATTGGGCTAAAACTGTGGCCTCTAGAGTGTTCACAAGTTTTTTTTAAGATTTTCACTGGTGACCTAGTTTTTGACCCCATGTGACCCAATTTCGAACTCATCTGAGATATCATGTAGACAAACATCCTGACCAAGTTCCATGAAGATTGGGCCAAAACTATGGCCTGTAGAGTGTTCACAAGCTTTTTCTAAGATTTGACCTGGTGACCTAGTTTTTGACCCCACATGACCCAATTTCGAACTCATCCGAGATATCATGTAGACATCCGAGATATCATGTAGACAAACATCCTGACCAAGTTCCATGAAGATTGGGCCATTACTGTGGCCTGTAGAGTGTTCACAAGGTTTTTCTAAGATTTGACCTGGTGACCTAGTTTTTGACCCCACATGACCCAATTTCGAACTCATCCGAGATATCATGTAGACAAACATCCTGACCAAGTTTCATGAAGATTGGGCCAAAACTGTGGCCTGTAGAGTGTTCACAAGCTTTTTCTAAGATTTGACCTGGTGACCTAGTTTTTGACCCCACATGACCCAATTTCGAACTCATCCGAGATATCATGTGGACAAACATCCTGACCAAGTTTCATGAAGATTGGGCCAAAACTGTGGCCTCTAGAGTGTTCACAAGCAAATGTTGACGACGCACGACGGACAAAAGGCGATCACAAAAGCTCACCCGAGCACAAGTGCTCAGGTGAGCTAATAATTAATTTTTAAACCAGATATGTAAGCTAACTTGTTTAGTACTCTTAACATTTCTTGAAGTGACTCATTAGAACCATCCAAAATTAAAGCAATATCATCAGCAAACAGTGACATTAAATGTTCAGTATTATTTATATCAATACCTTTTATATTATTATTACTATTTATGATTTGACTATTTGAGTTTACTGTGGCTTCGACAGTATTTCAGTCATATAGCGACATCCAGCTAATTACAAGTGGAGGAAGACCCCAAATGCACGGAGGCATCTGGGTAGAACCACCGACCTACCGCAAGCCAGCTGTAATACTCTTTATAATCTGAGTTAGAATCTCAGCACAGAGGACAAAGATATATGGTGATAGGGGATCCCCTTGTCTGCAGCTACGGCCTATGTGGAAAAAATCAGATAAAAAAAACATTTTGAATAACAGTTGATGCAGTGTCATTATAAACAAGAGGGCCATGATGGCCCTGGATCGCTCACCTGAGTATACGGTTACCCAAGGAACATCAGTCTGTATTAAAACATTTTGAAATCTGGCAGTAGTTTGAAAGAGATTATCCCTGTAAAGTTTTATCAAATTCTGTCCAGCAGTTTCTGAGGATATGTCATTTAAAAATTTCACTATATACATATAAGGCAAATAAGCCCCGCCCCTGGTGGCCATGTTTTTTTATGGATCAGAATAATTTTAGCAACTTTAGTGAATCTTCACCCAAGGATCATCCCTGCCAAATTAAATCAAATTCTGTCCAGGGGTTTCAGAGGAGATGTCGTATAAAGATTTCACTATATGCATATAAGGCTAATTAGCCCCACCCAAGGGCCATGTTTTTTTTCCTGAGTGGAATAATTTTGGCAATCTTGGTAGAGAGTTACCCAAGGAACATCTGTACCAAAATATTTCGAAATCTGGCCAATAGTTTTGAAGAAGATGATTTTTAAAGTTTTCATATTTTTTTTTTCTTTCTGTTGCCATGGTAACCAGAGTTCCACATGGATCAAGTTTATTTTAGCATCTTTTGTGGAGGTTCAACCAAGGATCATCCCTGCCAAATTTAATCAAATTCTGCCCAGCGGTTTCAGAGGAGAATATAAGGCAAATTAGCCCCGCCCCTGGAGGCCATGTTTTTTTATGAATTGGAATAATTTTAACAACTTTTGTGAAGGTTAACCCAAGGAACATCCTTGCCAAGTTTTATTAAATTCTGCCCAGCGGTTTCAGAGGAGATGTCATTTAAAGGAAATTGTTGATGACGGATGATGCACGACGGACGCAGAGCGATCACAAAAGCTCACCTTGAGCACGAAGTTTTATCCATGATTGAATGGATTTCCCAAAATTAATTTTTTTTAGTGTTTTATTAATAAACAACCATGATATTAAGTCAAAAGCTTTTTGAAAGCCTATTAATAACAGAAGTCCAGGAATATTTTTCTCATCAGCATATTACATGATGTCACAAATCAATCTAGTATTCTCCCCAATATATCGACCCTTCAAAAATCCTGAGCTTATTTAATAATCTAAAACTGTTTTTAACCAATTTGAAATTGATTCTGAAGCTATTTTATATAACACATTCAGTAATGCTACTGGACGCCAGTTTTTTATAAATAATCTTGATTTATTTTCTTTAGGTATACATGTTATTACACCCTGTCATTGAGTTATAGACATTTTCCTAGTTCTATAACCATCATTTATAGACCTGACAACAAAATAACCAATTCTTTAACCCTTTCCCTCATAGAGGATCTGCAGATCAGGCTTTATGTGGTACCTATTGAGAGCGTCAAAATGAGTCTATATGAGGGAAAGGGATAAGAAATATGTAGAGAAACCATCAGAACCAGACTTGTATCTGACTTCTCATTGTTGCCAAAGTTTTTGTAGCTTCTTCATGACTAATTAATCCTTCAAGTTTGTGAGACTGTTCAGTTGTCAGTATGACAGGTCTATATAACCCTTTCCCTCATATAGACTCATTTTGACGCCCTAAATAGGTACCACATAAAGCCTGATCTGCAGAAAACCACAGTTAAACCTTACCAAATTTAATTATAAAGTCCTCATTTCCAGACCACTGAGAAGCAGCGAACAGCATAAAACCTGATCAACCTGCGAGTTACTCGCAGGCTGATCTGGTTTTATGCTGTTCGCATAGGTCTTTTCATGGTTTCCTCTATGAGGGAAAGGGTGAAAGCATTTATTTCTTTTTTAATATTTTCCTCAGAAGAAGTATTTTGACATGAAAATAAATTTTTATAAAACCTTTTCATTTCATTTAAAATATCACTCTGATCTGAAATAGTACTATTGTCTTCTAATTCTAATTTAGGAATCATTTATTAGATATTTTTTTCTCAAGTTACAAAAATATTTTGAAGGTTTTTCTCCATCCTCAACCCATCTAGCTTTAGATCCTTATATGTAACCTCTAAGTGAATCTTCTCTTACCTTTTGTAGCTTTCGTTTTAATTCTGATAATTTTTTTTTATTTTGATCTGTTAAATTTTTTTCAGTTTCCTGATTTCTTTTAAGAGCTCCGATTCTTTATATGCACTAACTCTCTTTTTATATGAACCATAAGATATGGATTTTCCATGTATTTCCATCAATAAAAAAAAAAAAAATTTAATTCTTCATCTGATATTTGATTAATATTCTTAAAGTCAAAAACAGGAAGACAATATTGTAATTTATATTCCCTTATTGTATCATTTATCAAATTTATATAGTCAATATCATTCAAAAGTGCATTATTATGCTTCCAAAGACCTTTACCATGTAGTATATTTGATGGGTTTAAGATGAGGGAAATTATTGAGTGATCAGATAAGTACAGTGGTCACGTGATTCCTCGAGGTCGGACGGGATCTGCTAAAAAACTCGAAAAATCGCCGTATTTGAGGAATCATTTATGTGTCAAAATTCAATACATTTGCATTTGCTGATACCTTAACGTCGTCTTTTCATTAATTATTCAGTAATAATGCTTTATAAAAATAAAATATGTTTAAAAATACAAAAAAACTAGAGCTATCACTGAAGGTGATTAAAACCCCCGCAAAATACTTTAATGCAGGAGAAGCCAGACTTCAGGCAGAGCATAGATAAGAACCTGTATACATAGTATATTGGTTGTGATAGTAATAAGTAAGTAAAGTTTTTATTTAAAGTTGATAGAGAGTCAATAATGGTTGTTTGTCACAGTAGTTTAAAAATATAAGGTTACAGTTCTTGGACACTGCACTCCTCCTAGTCGCCATCTGTTTACATTTTAAGTTTCAAGTATATACCATGTATATATTCGAGTTATGTTCAGGACAAGAAAAACAAGGAAAAGTAACAAAGGGAAATAACTCTGTAATTACTCTAGATAGAGTTATGGTTCTTGTGCACTGCACTTCCTCTCATTGTGCTTGACCATTGTATGAAATTGTTTTGAAATCCAATAAGTACTTTACAAGTTATACTCCGGACAAGGAAAAAATACAAAGGGCAATAACTCTGTAATTACTCTAGATAAGTTATGGTTCTTGTGCACTGCACTTCCTCTATTGTGCTTGACCATTGTATGAAATTGTTTTGAAATCCAAAGTACTTTACAAGTTATACTCCGGACAAGGAAAAAATACAAAGGGCAATAACTCTGTAATTACTCTAGATAGAGTTATGGTTCTTGTGCACTGCACTTCCTCATATTGGAAAAGTAACAAAGGGAAATAACTCTGTAATAAGTCAAGATGGAGTTATGGTTCTTGTGCACTGCACTTCCTCTCCATGTGCTTGATCATTGCATGAAGTTGTATTGAATTCCAACTTGTGGTTTTCAAGTTATGCTCCGGACAAGGAAAATGCAAAGGACCGCTGGACCAACCGACCGACCGACTGACCGACCGACGGGTGACTCCTATATACCCCCCCAAACTTTGTTTTTGGGGTATAAAAACACGATAATAACATTCATTGTGAGAATTAAGTCAGAAATAGGTTCTTTTTTACCGATAATTTGATTGAAACCCTTTGTTTTAGTTTGGGTATATAGCGGCGTTGCGTATTTTTAACAATCTTGTAATAAACACTTAAAATTATACCGTGGTTCTTAAAATTAATGATTACAGAGAAAAGGAACAACACACAAACAAACAAAATCGGCTCCTTTAGTGACAAATGATTAATCATACAGACCCGTCACAGTTTGTTACATGATTAGCAAGTGTGAAATTACTTTCAACATTGCCGTGTTGATATAACGACTCACCAATGTACTCTAATGAAAACCATCTCGACCAAGGTGTTAATTACAGGGACAGGTAGTATGGTTGTCAAGGATATACTTTAGGGACTAAGGACTGAGCTCGAGGAATCCAAAATCGCATGTTTGAAGAATCGCCCATAAATTTACATAGAATAAAAAGGGCTAACTCAAGGGACCGAGCTTGTAGCTCGAGTCATCGCCGGTATTCAATGAATCGCAACATTGAGGAATCGCGTGACCACTGTAACTTGATTCAATATCAATTTTCTTAACAAAAGGAAGTAAGTTGTAAGTTAACCCTTTCCCTCATAGAGGATACCATGAAAAAACCTATGCGAACAGCATAAAACCTGATCAGCCTGCGAGTTACTCGCAGGTTGATCTGGTTTTATGCTGTTCGCTGCTCCTCAGTGGTCTGGTAATGAGGATTTTACAATTAAATTTGGTAAGGTTTGAGTTTGGCTTTCTGCAGATCAGGCTTTATGTGGTACCTATTGAGTGCGTCAAAATGAGTCTATATGAGGGAAAGGGTTAAAAGAAAAAAATAAAGTCTTGCTTGTTTGAAAAGATGTATTCGTCTCCATGTGTATCTCTTTCTATCTGGATAGTTTTTTCTAAACGGGTCTAACATTTGCCTTTCATGGACTTTGTCTATTAACAGTGATCTAGCCTTGATGTTATTTATATGTTTGTAGTTTGAGTAATCTAGAGATGGATCAAGAACTAAATTAAATTCACCACACGTAATACAAGATTCATTACCTATATCATCAACTGTCTGAAACATCTTTTCATAAAATGCTGGAAGATCTAAATTTGGTCCATACAGGAAGACTAAAGTATAACGCTGTGAATTTATTGTACATCCAATGCAAGAAATTACCATCATTTCATTTATACTATTTGAATACAATTTTCTATATTCTTATTAAATAAAAACTACGCCTCTTGCATTTGACATGAAAAACTAAATACAATTTCTATTCCACTGAGCATGTATCATCTTTTCTTGTTCTCTTGTAAAATGTGTGTCTTGCAAACATATATATCATAATTCTTTTCTTTTAAAAAATTGAACACATCAATCCTCTTTTTTTGTGCCGTTCAGACCCCGGCAAGTTAATGACAATATTTTTACTTCACCCATTATCCCAAAATTGTTTTTCAGAGAATCATACATTCAGTTTATATTTTTTAACATGACACAATGAAGATCTGTCAGAAAAAAAGGAACAAGTGCAAAAAAGTGTTTAACCCTTTCCCTCATAGAGGAAACCATGAAAAGACCTATGCGAGTAACTCGCAGGCTGATCAGGTTTTATGCTGTTCGCTGCTCCTCATTGGTCTGGAAATGAGGATTTTGTAATTAAATTTGGTAAGGTTTAAGTGTGGTTTTCTGCAGATCGGCTTTATGTGGTACCTATTGAGTGCGTCAAAATGAGTCTATATGAGGGAAAGGGTTAAGTAACATTTACAAAGTTATACTGAAGTATTTTGAAGCTGACAATTAGACTGGCTTATCAAAGGTTGATATGGTTTTATGTATTATGCAAATGCTCTATTTTGACTAGTGTTTTCAAATATAAAATTTCCAACATGAGTTAAAATGCCTCTCTATCACTTAATGAGTTAAATATCATTTTAAATCAACAACTGTCTGTAAAATTTTTTTTAAACATTTAAATGTAAAGAGATTTTCAATGTAAAGTATACAAAACTATTAAACATTTAAATTTTACGAAGGACTTGTTTTGTATTATACATCAGATACCACAAGTATTAATTATGTTATAAATAGAAACATTGAAGCTTCCAACTGGCCGGAACAACATTTGAGTTACATTCCTTAAAAGTCCACTTTCTAATATCATTTCCTGATGAAACTTTACAACTATATTGTCTTAATGATGGCATGGCTATTGATCAACCAGGTCCTGATTTTTATATGAACAGTAATAAAAAAAAAAGGTTAAGTTTGGGTTCAATGGTTATGTCTGGTGACTGTTTTCACTTGGTTGGCTGCAGATTCGACTAATTTTTTTGGAAAATAAAGAAAAATATATCAGGATTTTCAAAAGCAAAGCGGGCCCATAAAAACGAATGCGGGCCCATAAAACGAATGTGGCGGTGTCTGAGAAACTAACCTTTAAATTTCTCTTGCCTAATATATTTTCTAACAGATAGTAATGAAATGTAACCTTAAAATACTTTCACAGAAAAAGAAGCAGAACTTATCTTGCATCCAATGCCCTGAACTGCAGTAAACAAAACTTCCTACTTTATAGTTTAATATGATCCGCTTTCTTCTCAGTCTATAGGAAATAAACATGATAATCAATTCCTCAGAACGTCTGTGACGGGTGTAAACCTGTGATTTTAAATAATTCTAACGTTTCAAATCTTCTTAAACAGTGTCTGCACATCGCCTAAAGACATAAATAATTCATAACTTTCAACAAAATTCAAACTGCTCTCCTAAAATATCACTAAATACAATTGAGTCCAACAATGAAATTTACAACTTTATTTGCGTCATGCAAAGCACTCAGACAAGTGCTAGAAACAAATGCGACTAATTCTACCTTCGTCATGACTGATTTCTCAGCAACCCATTCTCATCCAATTTGTTTGTAAAGGATGGCCCATCTTCAAGATTTCATGACCAATTCTGCATGCGTAAGACATTATCAATACTGATTTAACTATATGCCATTGCTTTAAAATTGGAACCCTAGGGATTTGAAACATTTGAAACATTGTCTCAAACATTATTTCCAGACAAGAAGATTGATAAATATAATTCAATTTCAGAGAAAGTCTGTCCATTTCGATAAAAAAAATATTTAAAAAATAATGAATATTTCATCTTATGTCATTAGCACATTGCATGAAATGATTGTTTTGTACTCATCTTCAGAGTTTGGGTACCTTACTTATTTGAATTTCCAGAAACTGCAAAACTTTTGTCATCTATCTCTTTTTTCTCCCCTATCCGCTCTGCCCCCTCTCTCTACAAAGGACTGTATATTTAAAGCAGTACACAAGTTGTTCATATTAAATATATGGAATTCATGAAATCTTCCTATTTATTAGCAAGATATGAATACAACTGACATTCAAGAGAAATATCTACGTTCAAAAGGAAGACATAACAAGAGCACCGCATGCAGATGCCAATCATCATCTGTTAGGTTCATTTTAAAAAATGGAAGATACATTTGGTCAAATTTGACCTTAGAGTTATGGCCCTTGATGAATAATGTAGCCCTTGTGATAGTGAGTAAGAATATGCAGTTTGATGACAGAAGGTTTTATAGTTTTCACCACAACAATAACATTGACAATACCAGATTCATGAAAATACCTTGATTTTTTTTCTAAAAGCTTCTATCCACTAATATCCTGAAAAAAAATGCTAAAAAGTTATTTTTATTTCATTGTTTTACATAGAAATGGCTCCATTATATGATCACATATTGTAGAAAAAATACAAAGGTTGGGAAATAAAACATGGTTTTGGTTTGACATGTGATGTCATGTGACCCACATGTCATGTGACCCACAGACAACAAAAGGACTGCCTCAGGAACTGTCTCTGACTCCTTGATGTTATTATTTCCATATTTTATTGCCTATCTTCAGTAAGATCTGGTGGGCTTTACAGCTCAAGCACTGCGGAGTGTCTACCATTGGAACACCTGCAATATTGTACAGAAACAACTCAATGCCATAATCGAATAACCTGCAAACAATCTAATCCAATCATGCATTCAGCGTCTGTTTTGGAATTAATGGAACAGATAATTTAATTATAAATGTTTGCCCTCTGCATCAGTACTGGATGAATATAAGGATTTTTATTTTTCATTATTTGTTTCAAGGACAGCCAAGCGAAAAAAAAAAAAATGTAATTCACCTAAAAACAAAACAAAAAACAACTAGAGCTTTCACCAAATGTGATGTATACTGCTTCTTCATCACCTTCTGTAATCCGTGACGAAAAGTTTCGCAATAGCTGTGCTTATAGCATGCTTTTAGCTATGCTAAAGGCATAACTAAAAACCTGCGGTAATTGTCCAAAAGAATTGCAGTTTTCTTAAAGCTTCTTGGAAAAGTAAGAAAAGGTGCAGCATTTGGAATGTGCTTCACAAAAGCCGCATTTTGCTAAGCCTTGTTGGTAAAATTTGGCCCAAAAAAAGGAGCTTTTGCAAAAACCTTCACAAGAGCTGCATTTAGCAAACCTTTGCAAAAGCTGCATTTTAACTTTTTAACTTTGCAAAAGGTGCGTCTCAGCCTTGCATAGTTGGTATTGGTAGACATCAAAGGTTTTGTAAAACAGGATGGGACAAATTGAGATGGGACATTAACCCTTTCCCTCATAGAGGACACCATGAAAAGACCTATACGAACAACATAAAACCAGATCAGGCTGCGAGCTAACTCGCAGGCTGATCAGGTTTTATGCTGTTCGCTGCTCCTCAGTGGTCTGGAAATGAGGATTTTGTAATTAAATTTGGTAAGGTTTAACTGTGGTTTTCTGCAGATCAGGATTTATGTGATACCTATTGAGTGCGTCAAAATGAGTCTATATGAGGGAAAGGGTTAACAAGATATACCAAAGGGTTACAAGTTTTCCAAGCAGGCATCTTCTGAAGAAAGTGATACAACACCTCCATCTCAAAGTGTTTATCTTGAATATAGGAGACAGAATGTATTTGGGTAGGCAAATGAAGGACAAATGACAATCAGTTGACTGATCGGAAAAACATGGCTGTCATTCTAACGTCTAGACTAGCCCATTATACAACATAGCACAATATCTTATAAAAATAGGAGATGTATGAAAAATCGCTTTTCTCACCTTAATTATTCTGGCAGACCAATATTGCATTTCAAAAGTTTTGTGTCTTTTCTAGCCCCCCTCAACCCTTCACTCCTTTAAAAAAATATTTCTTAAATACAAAGAAAGAAGAAGCAGATGTTAACTTGACATAACTTCTTCCCATAGAAAAAATATAACAGACACACAGCATGACTTATAATACATGTACTGTGATAAATCAGCCTTACCATGAGGCATTTAAAATGTGTTTGGCCATTAAAATGTGTTTAAATAATGCCCATCAGGCCAAAGAGTGCTCTGTTATATCCCCCAGAAAGCGGAGAGACATTAAGAAAAACTCATTTGTAGCACCTGACTGACAGTCCGTTTTTACTCCCGCTTGTTCCCGGCCTCATAACCTAATATGAAGACAGATGTCTTGTGCTTGTCACTACGGAGACAATGAGATCACAGTCAGAAAATTGCAAGATCGGTATCGCTGTCATTTAGACAAATGGTCACATGTATTGCACACAAAGTATTTTCACCAACAGAAAGGAAAAAGCCGCTAGTTTGTCTGTTACAAAAGAGTCTTGCGGCACAAGGGTGCAAATAAAGGTCCCTAGTTGTCTCAACAGTCTGCAGAAACCATAGTAACCAGAGGCTTCCACAGTGTCTCCTCATTTATGGAAATCATTGTGCTAATTTAGTTTAATATTTTTGTAGATACTAATACACTTTTATTGAAAAATTAATTCTGATTGATCTTGTATTCGTCCTGTATTGAAAAATATGATTAAAACAGACAAAATTGAATCACTGATGTTGGAACAACCATTACAACTTAAACTTTGTAGTGACTCTCATATATCGGATACTGGATTTGTTGACTTTCCCACGAGTAATTAACAGATTAGTCAAGGCCTTTGTCAATGACATTACATCAGGAACAACAAATGCAGCCTACCAGACCAACAGAGAATACAGTAAATTAAAGACAAACTTAACAGAGGAGTTCCAATATATAAAGTGGTAATCCTTCATAAAATTGCAATCAGTGATGATTTTCTATATTGTTTCACATTTCAAAAAAGTCCTCTGATTGTCGAGAACAATTTGATGAAATGTCATGCTCCTTGCAGTCTGTTAAAATGCTTAACATCATTGCATACTCCAAAATATTCAGAAAATTAATCTTACACTGCAAAATATTCAGTTTGTCTTACACTGCAAAATATTCGGTTAATCTTACACTGCAAAATATTCAGTTTGTCTTACACTGCAAAATATTCGGTTAATCTTACACTGCAAAATATTCAGTTTGTTGTACACTGCAAAATATTCAGTTAATCTTACACTGCAAAATATTCAGTTTGTCTTAAACTGCAAAATATTCGGTTAATCTTACACTGCAAAATATTCAGTTTGTGATGAAGTGATCAATACTTATAGTTGTACTTTCGTTTCTCTTTCTTATTTTTTTTGTATTGTGGATCTGGACAATATAATCGGTTTTGCTGGTGGATGAGCCAAGCCCTGTTAACAGAATGGTTCACTTTGCCAATCCTATTAATGGCACATACTTAACAAGACACAGTCATGTCCTGAAGTAACACAATATTAGACACAAGTCTGGATGGATCACATTCAACATGTCATGTCTGTTCAATACACAATGTCTTATTGACTTTAATGTTACTGACACCCCCTCCTGCCACTCTGCGTCCCAATGTCAAAACCAATTGGGTCAACCATTTTCATTGGCTTCCAATTACTTACAGGCATTTAATGACACAGGATAAAATGACATACAATCTATAGCTTCCTTTATGGTTACATAACGAACATCTTCAGAAACAGGAATGTTCCATTAGCAAATAATATTTATTGTCCTGAGAAATGGTCTGAGTAATTTTAAGATCTGTCATTCTTACATTCAATTAAACATAAACAAAAACAACTGACCATAGCATGAATGAAAGAAAGTGGTTGAAATTAGGTCAACCAGACGTGCGTTCAGTATGCCAAACCGTATGCAACCGGTTGCTTACAGTTATCTATGGAGTTGTCTTAGGACCATATACCATGCTGTTTATGTTCACCTAATGCTGTACATAGGTATACATAAACATTGTGGCTTATGACACTGAGATTATAAGTTTCATAGCTGACTCAAAGTAAGGGTACGGTTGCATAGTTTGTCATACTGAATGCACACCAGGTCTCAGCAACAGAAAAGAAGATACATATATATATACAAAAGATATCACTACAGTAACAAGTGAACCAGCATTTATATAAACATCTAATAGAAACTGCAATGAAAGATGTTGAATGTATACAAGAATAAGAAAAAGAAGTACAACTGAAAATGGGCAAAAACATGGACACAATACATAAAATTAAATAGGGAAATACCAACAGTTATTGCCTTGAAACAGTGGGAAAAAGGACCAACTGAGGAGCTTAAACCAGGTTTCAAGGGCCACCAACTCGCAGAGTCTGAATACACAACCAATGGAGACTTGTCAGATTAAACTAATCTAACCATACAACATGACAATGCTGATGGTCCTGGGGAATACATGATCTGACATCTTCCCCCATCTGTTGCTCTGCAATGGCTACACAGGATCTGATCATTTGAAGAGTTCAGCACAATATTTCATGCCTACACAGCAAGGTTGAGCTGACCCTGCTATATTTGATGGGAAGACGGCCGAATTGTTTCAGGTTTCAGTTGCAAGAATCTTGTTTTCTTATCCCTAAAAATCTCATTACCTTAAAGATGTTCACATGCCATTTGGTAATTTTCTTTTTTTTTTGTTCTTCTTTATTTGGATATTCGATTTCGTCATCAAGTCTTTGCCCAACACCCTCTCTGCCATGTTAACGCTCATTACTTCAGATAAATGACACTCAGCCATGATCAGATAATATTCTTCTCACCAAATTGCTTGTGAGACCAAAGGAAACCCCAATGCTCTAGATGACATAATTTGTCACCTTGAGTTTGACCTTCACACTTATTGTGGCCAACCAATGAAAATGAGTCTTACAATTTACCTGAATTAATATGTAAAAGCAACAACATTAATTTATGATATTAATAATACAAAGTTGGTTCATGACCCAAGTTTTTGTAAGCAAATGATATTTGCTTCAATGCAATTTTATATCACTGTCATATCAACACGGGATTGACAGGAAGTGTAACAAATGACCAGAGGGCATGCTCCAAGCCATTTTTATATGATTTCACTTCTTAGCCATTTTTTTTATTTGTGACTACACTGACTAGTGCTGCAGTTCTGTTCTCATTTCTCTAATCTGCATACAGTGTCTTTGTTTGTGTGTGTGGTGTTTTTTTTGTTGTTTTTTTTTGTTAATGAAAACCTTGTATAGAAATTTTGATGAAATGCAAGATGCATTCTGCAGTGTTTACCTTATGAAAAAATCCATTATATTTATATTTATATCAGATTTCAAAGAAAAGTCAAACTGACATACACTTTGTGAATACTACAATAATCATTGTTTGCAATACAAATTATGCAAGATCAAATTTAACATGACAGCTGATGGAAATATCAGATGGAAACGTCATTTTCATCTTTTTTTTTTCCCACCATCTCCTTAGTTGTTTGCAGTAGATTTACAATCTGAGGCACATGTTAAGCCACTTTCAAACATAGACAAGCATGCTCACACCTGGACTATTTACATTCTATAGTAATTTCTGTCTAAGACTAGTGCAGTGCAAATCGGTTAAATTAAATTTGACCATTTTTATTTTTTTTAACCCTTTCCCTCATATACTCATTTTGACGCACTCATAGGTACCACATAAAGCCTGATCTGCAGAAAACCACAGTTACCAAATTTAATTATAAAGTCCTCATTTCCAGACCACTGAGGAGCAGCGAACAGCATAAAACCTGATCAGCCTGCAAGTTACTCAAAGGCTGATCTGGTTTTATGCTGTTCGCATAGGTCTTTTCATGGTTTCTTCTATGAGGGAAAGGGTTAAATAATTATATCATACATTTTCAATTCATTTACAAACCTTATTTGGTGGGCACAATCAAGGTCAAAATGAACATGACTGTGGCAATGAGACTCAAGTTCACCTTAACCTGCTGAATTTTTTCAAATGGACTTAGCCGGCATCTTTTTCGGAATTGCTCATTATTAATTTTAGGGATAACAAGATGAAAACTTGTAGTTGGTCAGCCAACAGCTAGGCCAGCCTGCACATCCAGCCAACAGTAAAGAGCCAGGCCAGCCTGCACGGGTGTGCAGGCTGGCCTAGCTCTTTACTGTTGGCAAAGGTTAGCACTTAGGGTTCCAGCAGGGTAAGGGTTAAGACTTTGTGAATCCACCTGGCAGTTCTTTTGTAACCCTTGATTAGGTCTTATTCCTTTTACAATACAAACTAATGTGCATCTAATTTCTCTTTGCTACAAATATTACACTTTTATCTAATCTCTAATCTGGATCAATAAGATTTTACAAGAGAGATTGGGCCAGAACAATTTCTTCAGTGAGGAAGACAACAACAAAAACTGTTTACGGCTGGGAAACAAAGACCAAGAATCAGAGAAGGTTCATACATATTTAACAGAAGCCAAGCCCTCAATTACAACACAATAATTGACATAAATATATTTTCACTAAAAATTGCAGATTGCTGCCTAGGCTTTTGTTGGTACAAACATCAAGATACTAAAGTTGATGTGTTGAAGATTACAGCTGCATCAGTATTCCTATCAAGACTGCAAACCTCAGATTATTACATTACAAGCCACAAGGAGGCATCTTCAAATGACCGTACCAGAACTCCAACCTGCAGCATTGAGGGACGTAGTGACAGCAAGATGACACCTATTGTTACTCCTCCACAGAGGGACCACAGCTGCTGTTACTTGATAAAGACTCTTTTTTTGTTATTAAAAAATCATCAATATCGTCATCATTATAATCATCAATCATCATCAATATCATCAATATCATCATCATCATAATTATCATAATCATCATCATCTTCATAATCACAATCATCATCACATCATCATCAATATCATCATCTTCATCACAATCATCATCAATATCATCATCTATCATCATAATATCATCATCATCATCATCATCATCATCATCATCATCATCATCATCATCATCATCATCATCAATATCATCATCTTCACAATCACAATCATCATCATCATCATCATCATCATCATCATCATCTATTCCCAATCATCTCATCATCATCTTCATAATTGCAATCATCATCAATTTCATCATCATCATCATCATCAATATCTTAAAAAATTTAATCACCATTTTAATCATCATCATTATAATCATCAATATAATCATCATCATCTAAAAGTAATAAAAGAAGACTGTCCCACCTCTCCAAAGACGGCTTCTGATGAATAAAAAAAAAAACTCAAATAATTTAATTGTCAAAACAAGGGCATGACAATTACTAATGTCAATGAAAATTGAACTAAAAAATGTCTAATTTGGAAGTTTAATGAAAATTACTGAAGAAATAAAAACTGTTTAATTGGAATTAAGATATGATTTCCAGCAATATTGAATTAAACAAATTAGAAAACAAAAACAACTGAACAACCAATGTGATTATGGACAGAGAGGGTGATAATTGTATAATAACTTGGACTCGTCCTGCTATCTGAGTTCAACTTCCAGCCGAATAGCTTGCTTTCGCTGGTTTTGGTATGGAAGATTATTATATCCAGGGCACTATATTTACCCACACATAACATGCAGACAAGGTGGGATGCAGAGGCATTAATCACCTTCAGTGATAGTTTTGTTTTAACCCTTTCCCTCATAGAGGACACCATGAAAAGACCTATGCAACCAGCATAAAACCAGATCAGGTTTTATGCTTACTCGCAGGCTGATCTGGTTTTATGCTGTTCGCTGCTCCTCAGTGGTCGGGTAATGAGGATTTTACAATTAAATTTGGTAAGGTTTAACTGTGGTTTTCTGCAGATCAGGCTTTATGTGGTTGCTACTGAGTGCGTCAAAATGAGTCTATATGAGGGAAAGGGTTAAAATACAAGAATGCTCCTATAGGAGCTGTCTGATCTGGGTCTGCTCTGTTCGTCTATAAGCATTAGAATTAGTCTATATGAAGTAAAGGGTTAGTTAATGTCCCAGCATCCTACATTGTCTTCCTGTAATGAGTGTATAGTACAGAGTGGGATGGGACAGGACATTATGAGTATGATTCCTATATAGCACCAACATCTGGGAAACAGGAGAACAATAATATTAAGACATATCTAATTAAAGGAGAAGTCAAACGGCTAAAGAAAACATATCCTTGGGCTGTCACACAACAGCATTCCACTAAATCAATTAGGAATTCTCTGAAAAGTAATTCTGAATCTTCCACTGTAAGAATGGCAATGGATAGACTATAAATGCTTTGAAGTAATGTTTTAGATTTTTTGTAAAAGTGATTAATTACATTGTTAAATTATATGAGAGTCCTGCACAAGGCTTTGTACTTGAGTTAGATTTCTGAAGCGTAGTCATTTTTATTGCAAACCTTCAGGGTGCTCCACCTTGACTGAAGCACATTTTTGTTACCCTTTCACCCTAGTCATGAGATGCAGATCCTTTGGGATCTTGTGCAGACACTGTTAAAAAAGAAATTCTAGACTTTATCCTTTAATAAAAGCATTTCCTTAAGCCTTTGAAGTAAAAATAAATCACATGGACTCAAGACTTAGTACAATGAACATTTTATAACAGCCGAGAAAGCCTTAACATCTTTGCACCTGTTAGAGGTGGAGTGCAGTTCTCATGGATCAGATGGACACAAACCATCCTCTGCTTGGACATTTCTTTTTGTGATGCCTGTTCACTTTCTTTGGCAAGAGTTCTTATTGAATCCTCTAGTGACTGTATGACCAGATTACCTTATGAACAAGACACAAAAAGACTGCTCCACTGGAAGTAGAGACATTTCTTTATACTACCCTGTTTCTTTCAGCAACAAGGAGATGATCTATATTGTGGTTTTACCTCTCATTAAATCCCATCTCAGAATCTCACACATACCAACCAAAGTTACTCACCTGTGACCCGACTATTATAGGTTATGCATGTTTTTTTTCAGGAGTTCCAGAGCATATTTTAGACACTGTTACTGTTGTTCCTAAGAGACTAAATGAAGAACTCACCTGGAAAAAAAATCTTAGCTGCAAACATTTCTTCAGAATTTTTTGCATACTGCCCTCTGTAATGTCAGCATTATCAGCCATATCTTTAAGCAATATCTCTCACGACAGTCCGATATCCTGTTCCACCTCATCCTTTACAGCATTGATGTTTGCCTTGGCAATAGAGGTTTAAAGCCTGTCATTTCCAGTGTCATCTTTGACAGACAATTTCCCAGCATTAAAAGCTTTACCCCACTTATATGAAGTTTACAAGGAAATGGACTGAGGTCCATATATATCTTACAGGTCATCAAATATCATTCTGTTTTGCATCTATAAAAGTCTTATCATAATGGCATTTGATACGACTATGAATTACTTTTTTTTGTCCACTGTTGCAAGGTGATTTATAAATTGGTCAATGTATACGATTGTATAATTTTATATTCATGGCTAAAAAAAATTTAAAAGAATAAACCAAAAGGTATGTTACATGGTTCATGGCCAAAAGGTAAGGTTAATATATGGATTCAGGAAAAAGTCAGAGATTACATATATGGATTCATGGCCAAAAGGTCATGAGATTACATATATGGATTCATGGCCAAAAGGTCATGAGACTACATATATGGATTCATGGCCAAAAGGTCATGAGGTTACATATATGGATTCATGCCAAAAGGTCATGAGACTACATATATGGATTCATGGCCAAAAGGTCATGAGGTTCATGGCCAAAAGGTCATGAGGTCCATGGCCAAAAAGTCATGAGGTTTGATTTATTGATTCAAAAAATAGAAATCTGTCAGGACACAGATGCCCCCACCCTGCGCATTTTCCAAAACAAGGCCAACACCCAGGAGCCCAGTTCATGTCCTGAGTAATATATCCATGAACTTTAAAGTCTGTAGCACAAATATCCTTCAGAGTTACCTCTGTTACAGTTTGGGGATGGACAGACGGACAAAGGCAAATCTACATTATGCCTCACATTTTGGAAAAGGTGGTGGGGGGGCAATAAAAATACCAAGTTCATGTTCTGAACAATATATTCATGAAGTTTCAAGTCTGTAGTACAAATACTTTCAGAGTTACATCACAAGCATAGAGTTCCATATTTTTAAAAAATCAAAGGCCCATAACTCTGTCAACTTTAATGAAGGTTCGATAAAAAATACCCAGGTGCACAAGTTCATGTCCTGAATAATATATCCATGAAGTATCAAGTCTGTAGTACAAATGTGTGTCACAAAGTTTTGAGACAGATGAATGGACATATGTACAGACAAAGGCAAATCTATATGCCCCGCCCCCTCCATTTGTGGTGGGGGCATAAAAATCACAAGGTTTATACAAAATGAACACACATTTCTTCCAGCAATTATCCACAGATAAAATTATTAACATACTTGTAAAAATCCCACACACGTCTCTCCTTCATTACGAAAAAAAATTTTGTTGTAAAAAGCAAAAGTCATTAAAGAATCATTAACTCTTTTGCTTAATGAGTTAAAAATACCATCTTAAATATCAGATGTATCTTAATTTTAAAAAGAAATTTCAACAAATCAAGTTCATTAGCAAATCAAGGGTCAGAACTAGCTTCTTATTTAGTGGGGTATAAATAATTCAAAGTTTTGTAACATATCCAATAAAATTTTCTTATCAAGCTGGGAGACATACTCCTCGATCCAATTTATTTTCTTCCTTTTCACCAAGTGAATCGACTTCACAATTTCTTGGAGCATCCTTAGAAGTGAAATCATCTCATTACAGCTTTAAAACACCTTAGTTTAAAATCTGAGCCATCATATAAAACATAAGTGCACTTCATTTACCGTCAATTTACATCTTAATAAGATAAAATCCACCCCAACATTCAAAGACCCAACATTTTCAAGTTCCTTGTAGGATTTTGTGATTGCCTAATTGAATGAATGAAAACAGCACAAACTTAATCCTTATCTTAAGACATTTTAATTGGGGGATCTGCACGCGAGTTCCTATTAAGACATTAAATTGAGCTGTTAAAGCCAAAGAAGTGATTTCTCACCATATTTCTTTATACCCTGCTTTCCATGGAAACCAAATCTATTCCTTAATTACAGCAAGGTGATCAAGGTCTGAGTCATTGAATAAATACAGAAAACTTTTTACAATGTCCGAGTAGATGAAGTAAATGAGGGCCAGTGCCGATGGTGATATATAACCATATTGCTGTTTTATTTCGAGACAGAATTAAATCCAGCTAACTTAACTGATGCCAAAATAGGCAATGCATGTCAAAGGACTATTAATCAAGGCATGGTTCACCTGAGCTTCATTGGTTTAACCGTTGTGGATATCTACATTAGGGCTGCCTAGCAACCAGTGTGTCTCCACCTGAATGTTGGTTAACCCTTACCCTGCTGGAACCCAGGTGCTAACCTTTGCCAACAGTAAAGAGCCAGGCCAGCCTGCATGGATGTGCAGGCTGGCCCGGCTCTTTACTGTTGGCTGACCAACTGCAAGTTTTCATCTTGTTATCCCTAAAATTGATAATGGACAGTGCTGGCTAATCCCATTTGAGAAATTCAGCAGAATAAGGGTTAAAGGTCATTGAACAAAAGAAACTATAAAAGCAAGGTCAGCATGTGTTTGTGGAATTATGTCCACCTGACGATTGGTTAACAGTTATGAATATTCATAATGAGGCAGTCTGGTGTAATGTCAATCAAAGTTGACAAGGTAAAACTGCCTGGACTACCATCTTCACCAGATTTATACCCTGACGCACGGAATAATTATTTTGATTTACGCTAATATTTTCCTGAGCTATTCATTATGGTCATGATCAAAACAAGGATCACATTCAAGGTATTGTGTTTATCAATAACGTCACAATGTGATTTATTTCTTTCCTGCCATTTCATCTTTCTATATAATTTTTCATGTTTCCATAGCATACTGTAACAATAATATGACGTAATGTTATATTTAGCTAATATCAAGTCTTATATTATTTATATTTGTGTATTCATGTCGCAGAAAATGTGATATCTAATAAATAAAAGATATTCATGGGTTTAATATTAGTGAAGAAAAAACAACAAAAATCAATATAAGTTTGCGACCCTTTCATAATGAACAGACATATTACCGTATACACGGGCAGATTAGGCGCACCTTTTTTCCAGATAATTCAAGTTTTTAGAGGGGGTGCGCCTTATATGATGATATACAGCTTTTCAGGTTTCTTTTTTCAATCACCGAGAAGTGAAAATTACTGGTATACGATCTCAGAAAATGGATATACTGAAAGCCAATGAATACGATAATATGACACAAAGTCTATACGAAACCATGATAAACAATACCAGATTATTGCTTTTGTTCTTATTAGTTATCCTACAGGTATATTTCAAGATAAAATGATCGTGAGAAACTGAAACAACTTGATTGAAGCCATTTTCAATATAAACAAATAAGTTTATTTTACGGGACCTCATGATGTATAGGAGAAACTTGACAGGTGGCAATTGTTACGTAATGTTTGTTAGTTGGGAGAATTTTGACAGGTGACAATGGTCCCCAGTGTTAGAATGCGGGGACACAGTTGAGTAATGTCATGTTATGAAAATGTGTCACCTTTATCCTACCCGTTGTTAATGTAACGGTCTAACGGTAATCTTATGCCATGTGTAAATAAAACGGTTCACCGTATGATTAGCCAGGTGACGTACGGATAGCTTTCGGTCTGTCAAAATGTACGACGGCGCAAATTTCAAAACAAGATTTCGCCACATACGATACGATAAGTGATTTTTTTTTTCAAATAAGTTACCCAGAAAGTTAGGATGCGCCTTATACGTAGCTGCGCCTAATCTGACCGTGTATACGGTACTTATACTTTTATGCCTTACTTTTACACATTATTCATTATTCTTATTGATCTTTATCACAGTAGGATGGTTTAATGGAATTATGGTTGAAGCAGAAAATAAAGAAGAGAAATGGTTATTGTTCTGTGACAGTTGTGTCCATGGAAACCCAATTTCCATGCTTGCAATGTTTGGTTGATGGAGAAATGTCCAAGGGTTTGCAGTTCATTTAGTCCATTACCATTGAAATGCCATTTTTTGGCCATGTTTGACTGCAAATAACCCTGATCACCGGACAAACATGACTGTATAATAAAGATATGAAAGGAAATCCATGCTTGCATATAAACTTGAATAAACAAAATCAAGACTAACAGTGATGTTAGGGAAAGACAACCCAATCTTGTAAAGCTTTAACTGTCTACCACATGAATATTCATGTTCAAATTTATGACGTTTAAGATGTATGTAACCATGGAGACTTTGTAGAATCTGATCTAACTGTAAAAGATAAGCAAAAAGAGGAACTCTTGATCAGACAGTACCTAGAAAGCTGTCCAATCTGGGTCTGCTCTGTTTTTCAAGGCATCAAAACAAGCCTGTATGGGGTAAAGAGTTTACACATTCCATATAAATTTTATGTCACAGGATGAAATCAAAGCACTGAAGGCACTGAAGTTGTGTGTGTCTCAAGTGGAAAAGGGTTTGGCGAGCTGCAGATGTGCAGTGTAACTTACCTTTTGCCAAATATCAAACTTATATTAAAATAATAAACGATTGTTCATTGTAGGTTATAGATATAGGGAGATAAGAGTGGATGTGCCAATTGTTAACAGTCTGATGAAACAAATGGTGTATTCATCCTTGATTTCATGTAATGACCATGTTAACGCAAAGTTAAAGCAGAGTTATTGACATTGCGCGAAAACTTGACCCCCATTTATTAAAGTTACTTTGATAAACAAAAGAAATGTGACAATACTGCTCTCTTAGCACTATCAGCGCTTTGATTTGTACTACCAAGTGACAGCACAGTTTCTATTTATAAATGCAAATCAGTGGCTCCATACTGTGCCCTTAGTAACTTCTGATAGCAGATATATACAGGTATCAGACATTCCATAGAGCAACAAATAACCCCTGGAGGTATCTCGATGTATCTTAGTTAGCTTGATATGATTATTAGTAAGTTATGTTGATTTGTATCGGAATTCAAGCTTTCTATTATTCTATATGGACTATTGTAACACCACTACATAACCAAAACCTGCACATGATCTACCATCCAAATTCAGGTACGAACCACCTTTGCATCGACTCATTTGCATGGTAAAGTGAAAGTTACGCAACATCATACGGAAATAGTTCCTTTGTGCTTTTATGCTACATACGATTATTGTTTCCCATAACTATGTATTTTTTTTTACTCAAAATTGAGTTTGGTTGAATCTCAGCATACCTGTGTTGTAGAATTCTTTTCAATTGTTCTATCATTCATACAAAATTAAGAGGTTATTCGGTTTTAAATGGAGAGAATTGGACTTTCAGAAAAAATGCAGCTAGAGTGAGACACAAACCTGGGGCCTTTTGGATCACAAGGCAAATGCTCTACCATAAGTTCCCCCCTAAGTTCTCCTCCTTTCAAGAATTATGGGTTCATCTATCATTAAATTATCTATTTCACAAGTGAGCAGTAAAACTTTCAGTCAAACAGCAATAAAATTGTCTTAATCATAATAAATTTCACCAATCAAGTTAATTGGCATTATGAAAGCAATGTGACCATCAAGTGGCTTATTTAGTCTACTACTTCACCAGTATTTCGTAATTGTGACAATATTGCTTTTTTATTTACCAGATACAATGGGTGTAAAGATAAAATGCCAGGAAAACAATATTTACTTATCTTAAAACCATTAAGTGAGTATTACATATGTAATTAAATAAAGAATAAAACTAATTATATCTTAATTGGAAGCTAGCTTACAAGTTTCATTACAATAAATAATGGATTTCAATGAAGAATATCCAATAATATAATATGTAATAAATGAAACAATAATGTAATAATAAATCATTAATGTAAATATTACAGATATAACTTCATAAACAAAAAATATAGATAATGTTTTTATTGTTATTTCCTCAACAGCACAATGCTGGGATATTGTTGTCATTAGCACTAGAGTAATTATATTAATAGATAAATCTAGGTGAAATAACCATAAGAGCAATACCAGCTAACTAATTATTGTCCTGATGGTTGTTCATAAGGCATAAGTGTAAAAAGCATGAAATAAATCTCAGCTGGATTGCAGTAGGTTGAAGTTCTACCCACATCTTGTACTCTTGCTCTTGGGTTTAAAAAAAGGGGCAAAAAAATAATAAATAGCCCACTCACACGTCCAATGTCACCACTTCTTCCCACATATGGAAATCTTTATCAGACATGAGAATGATCCGTCACCATTTTTGTTCAATGCTCATCATGCTGGTATAAAGAACCTAATTGCACCTTCATCAGCTTCTGATTGATTTTTTGCTGTCGTGACGAGATTATCAATGTCATCATTTCTTTTTCTCAGGAATGTTAGAAAACAGTAGAGTACAAGAATGGATTTATTCACATTGAAAAATAAATAGGAATTCCAACACAAGCTTTAAACTGGTCCCAGGGAATGGATTTTACGAGCACCAATCCTGTAATCCGGAGGTAATCTTATTGAACCCCAGACATCATATAAAAGTAATAAATAAAAAGCCATTTTTTATGCCACTTTTGGGGCTGTTTGGCCCCTGCATTCCCCTCATAAAAAATAGAATAATTTTATCCCCAATTCTCCAATGTTAAATCAATGACCCCTGAGGCGGGGCCAATTCTGAACATGATTTGAACAAACTTGGTAGAGGTCCACTTGACAATGCTACATACCAAATATCAAAGCCTTAGACCTTGCAGTTTTGCAGAAGAAGATTTTCAAAGTTAGCATTTTTAAAATATATTTTTAGCTCCTGTGACCAACTTTTTCAACTAATCAAAATAATTTGAACAATCTTGATAGAGGGCATCATAAGGATGATTCCTATGAAGTTTGGTCAAAATCCATTCAGCAGTTTAGGAGGAGATGTTGTTTAAAGTAAACTGTTGACGCCGGACGCACGCACAGACGACGGACAAAAGGCAATCACAATAGCTCACCATGAGCACATTGTGCCTAGGTGAGCTAAAAATACTGTGAAGCTTCATTAATATTAATGATAGACTGACAGTTGTTGTCATATACTTACAGCATGCCACATTATATCACAATCCTATTGGTTCAGCAATGTGCAGGAAGTAAAGACGGTTAATAGGTTTAACCCTACCATGGTTATCACGGAACAACACTTACCTGAAAATAGAAAGAAAATGACATAAATATAAATATACAATGTTGTATGGGTGATGATTTTTATTGTTTGTGTACAACAACCATCCTCATTTTAACCCTTTCCCTCATAGAGGACACCATGAAAAGACCTATGCGAACAGCATAAAACCAGATCAATAGGTATCACATAAAGCCTGATCTGAAGAAAGCCACAGCTAAACCTTACCAAATTTAATTACAAAATCCTCATTTCCAGACCACTGAGGAGCAGTGAATAGCATAAAACCTGATCAGCCTGCGAGTTACTCGCAGGCTGATCTGGTTTTATGCTGTTCGCATAGGTCTTTTCATGGTGTCCTCTATGAGGGAAAGGGTTAACGGAAATCTAAAATTGTATTCGAAATGATGGATATTTCTTTACCATGCAATCTGTGTAGAATATGAGGTACAAGATCATGTGAACAAACAGAGGAAACCCTGATCAGACAGCTCCTGGAACTGTCTTAACTAAGTCTGCCAGGACATCAAAACATGACTGTACAGGTAAAGGGCTAAAAGGCTGTTTGAAACAGCTGGTAAAGATGTTTGTCATTCGTTGTAAGTGTTAAGTTATCAAACTTATTGAAAACAGTAATATGAACAATCACAAGCAAAACAATTCTAACATTTGTAAACAGAAAAACTGATGCTTTTCTTCTCAAAATTGCAAATAAAGCAATTATTTTATTTTCTGAAAATAATCATACAAACGAGAATTGTTTTTTTTTATTCAAACCCATAAAACAGAAATTTAAATCTCAATTCACCAACTGAAAATTGCAACCATAATATTCATTTTAAATGTGCTTTGATTAAAAGTGAAGATTTTTGTAAAAATCTAAGCTCCACGACAAATCTTATTTAAAAAAAAAAAAAAAAAAAAAAAATGCGCAAAAGATGTTAGAGAAAAGAGATAATAAATTTACATCAATTGGAAAAGCAAGCCTTTACAACTAATACAAAGTTATGATGGTCTCTGACCTCTTGATTGCAAAAATGATTTTTTCCTTGATTTTGATTAAATTCATAACCTTTTGACCTGCAGTTTATGTACAATCCCTGAATCAAAGTTATCTAAGCAAACCAACAACAATTTCATTTCAACTTTTTTTCATTTATCTGCCATTGGGCAAACTAGCTTAGTTGTTATATACTGATAAATGCTGACTGCTTCAGAACTCATCAAATCATAAAGTGACCAATAAAATTGATGTACTGGAGACAGCTTATTGGTTAAGAATTCTCCATCAAATCAAAAAGAGACCCAATAAAATTGATGTACTGAATACAGCCTATTGGTTAAGAATTCTCCATCAAATCAAAAAGAGACCAATAAAATTGATGTACTGGAGACAGCTTATTGGTTAAGAATTCTCCATCAAATCAAAAAGAGACCAATAAAATGGATGTACTGAAGACAGCTGATAATGAAGATGTTAACAAAATTTATGCAGTGACATACCACCAGACCAAATGATAGGAAGAAGGAGAAGCCACCATGAAAATATCCTGGCCCTAGATGACCAATTGTTGGATGCTCCTATTTAATAATGGTCACTTAATTAGATGTAAATGCACATTATCTTGATTAGCTCTTTGCTAGTTTTTCAAGAGCTTATAAGTACTTGATGATTCAAAAGTTATTCTTAAAACTGTTTCGGGGATACTTTATATTCAATTTTAAAGATGTTCTAAATTGGAAAAGGTAGTTGCAGTACACTACTCTTAAAAGTGAAAAATATACTGAATGCATTCCAAGCATATATTCTAATGGGAATCAAAGTTTACTGATGGAAAAAAAAGAAGAGAGGAATTCAGTACATTATGGATAAAAACTGGTCCTAAATATTCCAACTTGAAATCAATTACTATACTCAACCTACAGATTCTTCATAACTTTGTTGGTTTCACCTCTTGCATCTGAAAGACATCTTTATGCCATCTCTCTTATACACCAATTTTCTTTAACCCTTTCCCTCATATATACTCATTTTGACGCACTCAATAAGGTACCACATAAAGCCTAATCTGCAGAAAACCACAGTTAAACCTTACCAAATTTAATTATAAAATCCTCATTTCCAGACCACTGAGGAGCAGCGAACAGCATAAAACCTGATCAGCCTGCGAGTTACTCGCAGGCTGATCTGGTTTTATGGTGTTTGTATAGGTCTTTTCATGGTTCCCTCTATGAGGGAAAGGGTTAAAAACACTACTACCCCATTTCATTTTAAACTTAATTAACCTCCCAACACTGACACACTTTATGTTTTTATGTAAAATGGATAATTAGATAATTAGTTTATTAAAGTACCTGTTTCAACCAAAGATCTACTGTTTCCTTTTACAATAAAGGCACTTAGCTTTATTATATATACGCCCCTGCATTAAAGCTACTTCCATTTCTGTTTCAGTAATGGCCCTGTCCTTAATGATATCCACTTTAAACTCCCTTTTCTTTACTTAAGTCATGATTTGGCCATTAACTTTCTGACAAACAAGGTTTCAATTCCAAGCCCTAATCAGCTTATTTATAGACTGGTATAAGGTGTTCTCTTTTCAATAGACAAGGTCTAAAAGCTTTTCTTTTTTCCCCAATTTTTTTTTCTATTTTTTTTTTCGAGCTTAACCATCTATTTTCCATTACTGTTCTCAAACAAACTTTCTCTTAAGAAGTAACGTCATTTTCAGTGAACTGTGAAACTCAACTTCAGATAGGTTAAAAGTTTTGCAGCACATATCAAATGAAATTCTTGTAATACAAGACGGCCATGATGGCCCTAAATCTCTCACCTAAATATAACTGCTAAAGAGGAAAGGTAAAGTAAGGATTAAATTACACAGAATATATAGTTGTGAGGAAGCAAAAACTCTGTTGTTGTTGTTGATTTGGACAACTAGACTGATCAGGTTTTATGCTGTTCGCTGCTCCTCAGTGGTCTGGAAATGAGGATTTTATAATTAAATTTGGTAAGGTTTAACTGTGGTTTTCTGCAGATCAGGCTTTATGTGGTACCTATTGAGTACGTCAAAATGAGTCTATATGAGGGAAAGGGTTAAAGATATTTGTTTAAAGCTCTGGCAGTCATCTGGTTCAACAGGCTGAAATGATTTTACTTTATTGTACAGTACCACCCAATGATCATTCATATTGAGTTTCATCAAAATCTGCTCTGCGGTTTAGGAGATGTCTTTTGATTAGATTTCTCTATGTTTAGCTCTTGCGACCATCTTGTTTGGCAACCATTTTGTTTGGCAGACTGGAACCATGTTCATCAGTGAATGTTTGTAGGTTTTGATCTGGTCTTGATCTTGAATCTACACTTTGATAATTGGTGGTCAATGGTTGATCTGGTCTACACCAAAGAAGACACAGTTTTGATTGTGTTTGTGAACAGCTGAACAAACTTTTCACAGCTAAAAACTGGAAGGCGTTATTGTGCGACTGTACACCCTGAGGAAAGAATCAGAAATACTTTCTTTGGAGTAATGAGTTCAGCAATAATATTTTTTTTTTATGGTATAACAGCCAAGCACATATTTTACACATTCCTGACGAGCACATAAAACTAAATGGCCCTGAGACTTTGTAAAATTTAATTTTTATTATCAGACCAAGTACCTGTAGTAGTAGTAGTAGATATAAACAGACCTGAAATAAAAAAAAAAAACTATGTTAACATTATTTTCTTGTCTGGAAGCGTCAGAGGCTAACACCCTCTAATCCAACTTATTTCAATTATAGAAGACAAAAACTACTTCAGTGCAAAGACCAGAAACAGAAGGTTCCAATTCTTACACCAAATCAACTGATAAATCTGGCCCATTTTCAAATTACCTAACACCAACACTTTAACAAATCTCATATTCACTGATTTTAGCCTCTTTGATAAGAGGAACTACATTTTTTTTGACATTTAGATTTAAAATAAAGTCCACCAATATAAGCTTTTCTCTCCGACAACGGTCATTCCTCTTGTCACTTCACGAAGAAATTTACATAACCAAACTACTGTATATCATGAATATTCAACAGAATGATGCAATGTTTTAGTCTGAATACAAAAAGGAAACATTTTCTGAATATCTTTAAGGGCATTACCAGAGACAGTGCGACATAAACCCCCTAATTCTGGCTGGTAACACATTTATACCATCTCATTAACACAGCCAGCCTAAAGTGGGAATTACAGGGCGTTACACTCATGGCAAAAACATTTTCTAAAAGTTGTAATCTTATTTTTGTCCCTTCCAAACTTAAAGTGCTAAAAGCAGAGAAAGTTTCTTTGCCATTTGCGCTTTTTTTTTCCAATCCTTTTAAGAATGTAGTTCAAGAGAATAAATTAATTTTTTTTTACCATTTTAACATTCAAACCATGCGTATGACATTATGAATATCTATTAATATTACTTAAAGTTTTTAAAAACAAAAACAGAAAAATATTAAAGGGCACAGTCTAACTGTATAAAAAATGATAGAGGACATAACATATAAAAAATTGCAGAGGCCTCAATGGTAATTGGCTATGGTCAGCCTCAACCAGGAAGCCTCAACGGCAAGTGGCTATGGTCAGCCTCAATCAGGAAGCCTCAATGGCAAGTGGCTATGGTCAGCCTCAATCAGGAAGCCTCAATGGCAAGTGGCTATGGTCAGCCTCAATCAGGAAGCCTCAATGGCAAGTGGCTATGGTCAGCCTCAATCAGGAAGCCTCAATGGCAAGTGGCTATGGTCAGCCACAATCAGGAAGCCTCAATGGCAAGTGGCTATGGTCAGCCACAATCAGGAAGCCTCAATGGCAAGTGGCTATGGTCAGCCTCAATCAGGAAGCCTCAATGGCAAGTGGCTATGGTCAGCCACAATCAGGAAGCCTCAATGGCAAGTGGCTATGGTCAGCCACAATCAGGAAGCCTCAATGGCAAGTGGCTATGGTCAGCCACAATCAGGAAGCCTCAATAGCAAGTGGCTATGGTCAGCCACAATCAGGAAGCCTCAATGGCAAGTGGCTATGGTCAGCCACAATCAGGAAGCCTCAATGGTAAGTGGCTATGGTCAGCCTCAATCAGGAAGCCTCAATGGCAAGTGGCTATGGTCAGCCACAATCAGGAAGCCTCAATGGCAAGTGGCTATGGTCAGCCACAATCAGGAAGCCTCAATGGTAAGTGGCTATGGTCAGCCACAATCAGGAAGCCTCAATGGCAAGTGGCTATGGTCAGCCCAATCAGGAAGCCTCAATGGAAGTGGCTATGGTCACCCAATCAGGAAGCCTCAAGGAAGTGGCTATGGTCAGCCTCAATCAGGAAGCCTCAATGGCAAGTGGCTATGGTCAGCCACAATCAGGAAGCCTCAATGGCAAGTGGCTATGGTCATTTAAAATTCAGTTGCAAAGCCCCTCACAGCGCCTAAGTTATCGAAGATATTGAAAGTTGGAAGTAACACTCAAACTAAGAATCAAGTATGAGCACCATGCTCAACTAATTTTGATTGATGTTCCAAAAGTCACTTTAGCACATTCTCAGATAGGCCAAATTTCATACACAAATATGTATGCATCAGTATTTGAGAATACTCCTAAAGTTTTAATTTTTGATTTTTAAATAGGATTTGTTTTTTCAAAAACACAACTCAAATATTATCCTCAAGCTAAAACTCAAAGATGAGCAGATATTTGAGTTAAGTTGGAGATTATACAAAAACAAGAGCTCCGCTGACAGCGGGGCAATATACGCCCGAAGGTATGTATTGTCAGGGAATATCCTAAGACAAAAAGGATAAGCACAAACATGTATATATAAAGTATTATTTCAACAAGAAGGATTGGCAATGTTAATCTTCAAGGGCTTTATTATAACAGTGGCTACAAATAGGTTTTTCATGTTTCTTATTATGTGAATAGTGCTTTAATCAAGAGTTACCTCATTACCAGCTAACCCAACATAGTTTAT
Source organism: Solen grandis (assembly GCA_021229015.1). Classification (NCBI taxonomy): domain Eukaryota; kingdom Metazoa; phylum Mollusca; class Bivalvia; order Adapedonta; family Solenidae; genus Solen; species Solen grandis. Next base: position 1,392,706 of record CM037791.1, read on the forward strand.
GGTCAGTGTAATATGCTTCTTTGGTTCCACATATACAGTCTTCAATGTTGTTACAACACATACCATACTTACAGCACAAGTTTAGGCTACAAATCCTTACTCTTCTAAAAACTGTTAAAATGTCGCGTGTGACCTCTCACTCTGGGTGATACTTCTGCCAAATAGTTTCCATTTAGATCAAGCGGTTTAAAAGATACAGAGCGGACACAAAATCACTCTGGGTGATACTTCTGCCAAAAAGTTTCCATTTAGATCAAGCGGTTCAAAAGATACAGAGCGGACACAAAATATACTAACTTAGCACCAGTTAAGATATTTGACCTTGAATTGTGACCTTGACCTTAAACCTAGCCATCTGAAAGCTATGTTCTGCACATCCTCTCACTCTGGGTGATACTTCTGCCAAATAGTTTCCATTTACATCCAGCGGGTCAAAAGATACAGAGCGGACACAAATATACTTACTTTGCACCAGTTAAGATATTTGACCTTGAAGTGTGACCTTGACCTTGAACCTAGCCATCTGAAAGCTATGTTCTGCACATCCTCTTACTGTGGGTGATACTTCTGCCAAATAGTTTCCATTTACATCTAGCAGGTCAAAAGATACAGAGCGGACACAAAAAAAATACTAACTTAGCACCAGTTAAGATATTTGACCTTAAATTGTGACCTTGACCTTAAACCTAGCCATCTGAAAGCTATGTTCTGCACATCCTCTCACTCTGGGTGATACTTCTGCCAAATAGTTTCCATTTACATCCAGCGGGTCAAAAGATACAGAGCGGACACAAATATACTTACTTTGCTCCAGTTAAGATATTTGACCTTGAATTGTGACCTTGACCTTGAACCTAGCCATCTGAAACCTATGTTCTGCACATCCTCTTACTGTGGGTGATACTTCTGCCAAATAGTTTCCATTTACATCCAGCAGGTCAAAAGATACAGAGCGGACACAAAAATACTAATTTTGCACCAGTTAAGATATTTGACCTTGAATTGTGACCTTGACCTTGAACCTAGCCATCTGAAACCTATGTTCTGCACATCCTCTTACTGTGGGTGATACTTCTGCCAAATAGTTTCCATTTACATCCAGCGGGTCAAAAGATACAGAGCGGACACAAATATACTTACTTTGCTCCAGTTAAGATATTTGACCTTGAATTGTGACCTTGACCTTGAACCTAGCCATCTGAAACCTATGTTCTGCACATCCTCTTACTGTGGGTGATACTTCTGCCAAATAGTTTCCATTTACATCCAGCAGGTCAAAAGATACAGAGCGGACACAAAAATACTAATTTTGCACCAGTTAAGATATTTGACCTTGAATTGTGACCTTGACCTTGAACCTAGCCATCTGAAACCTATGTTCTGCACATCCTCTCACTCTGGGTGATACTTCTGCCAAATAGTTTTCATTTATATTAAGTGGTTCAAAAGATACAGAGCGGACACGAAATTGCTAACGGACGGACGGACAGACGGACGGACAGACGGACGGACGACCAGCGGCATAACATAATACAGCCCTTCGGGCGTATAAAAAAGAGAAATAAGTTTTGTTAACAGTGATGTTAGTAATATTTTGCATCTCATAAGAAATACATAGAATCACAATGATTGTGCAATCCTATCAGAGAACACAGGATGCTATATTTCAATATATTTACCTACATTATAGCTTCCCAGGCTGAATCTACAACAACAGTATAAATCAACATTTGTCTGTGCACAATGCTTTTCTTTGCTCCCTTCTACATCAGCGGAAAAATAGCTTTTGAAACTTAAAGTCAGTTTCCACTGAGTTGTGCCATAAAAGTTAACAAAGAACACTCTTTTTCATATCAATTTGCTTTTTCGTACTCTAAAGTCATTGACATTTTTTCTGTATATATTCAAAGTTTACTGGTGACCTCCTATTGTTGTTTACTGTATCATAAGCATGCATGACTGAAATGCTGTGTTATATACTCATGGGATGCCGAATTATCATCATCACTGCAGAATGACAGAGACCATGGGAAGTATTATCGAAAATGCATTATCAGTATGTGGCTTTTCTGAAAACTGAGACATATGCAGTCAAGCTAAACCACCTAAAACAAATACTTTTGCATACATGCTATTATAATAAAATTATGCTTGTAAGAAAAGTGGTATTTGATTTAACCCTTTCCCTCATATAGACTCATTTTGACGCACTCAATAGGTATCACATAAAGCCTGATCTGCAGAAAACCACAGTTAAACCTTACCAAATTTAATTACAAAATCCTCATTTCCAGACCACTGAGGAGCAGCGAACAGCATAAAACCTGATCAGCCTGCAAGTTACTTGCAGGTTGATCTGGTTTTATGCTTTTCGCATAGGTCTTTTCATGGAGTCCTCTATGAGGGAAAGGGTTAAAAAAAAAAAAAAATCAAAATTGTGGTACTAGAGAGTTTGAGATTTTTGAGATGAGGAAAATCTCAGCTTGTGATAGTTTACCATGAAAATTTCATAATGCTGGCCTATCTGCAATATGTTGAAATAAAGTCATAGAAAGGGAAGGAAATGATAATAATAACGCTTTTTATAATAAAACAATACCAACACAGAAAGTGTCCCTTGAAATATGTTGTCTCCTGCTGAAAGCAGCGTGAAAATAAAGAGTGATAGACAAACCAACCTACAGACCATAAGACAGATGACGGAAAAGTGATCGCTGTGTCAACTCTGCTTGCAGCAGGTGACACAACAATAGGGATTTCTTGCAAGGCAGCAGGAGCCTCTAATGACAAGACTGACTAACATGGCAGTACATCATGCCATGTAATGGTCAGAGAGTTCAAGACCACATTAACAGAGATCCTGTGGACAGCTGATTGTTGTAGTTAACAAAAGGATGCTCACTCCCCATACCGTAGTTAAAGAATTTTATGACAGGGAACAGTCTCAGCTTCTACATCTGCTGCTGTCCTTCATAAGTACTTCCATTAGAGGCAGTATAGACACTACAATATGTTAAGACCATGTCTGTCTATGAGAAGTCTGGAAACTGGTTTAACCCTTTCCCTCATATAGACTCACTTTGATGCACTCAGTAGGTACCACATAAAGCCTGATCTGTAGAAAACCACAGTTAAACCTTACCAAATTTGATAAAAAAAAAGTCCTCATTTCCAGACCACTGAGGAGCAGCGAACAACATAAAACCTGATCAGCCTGCGAGTAACTCCCAGGCTGATCTGGTTTTATGTTGTTTGCATAGGTCTTTTCATGGTTTCCTCTATGAGGGAAAGGGTTGAGAACACTGTGGTTTGGCTATTGCGTTTATCATCGCTTTGACAGTATTTCAGTCATATAACGACGTCCAGCTTATTACAGGTGGAGGAAGATACCGAATGCACGAAGGCATCCGCGTAGAACCACCGACCTACCGCAAGCCAGCTGGATGGCTTCCTCACATGAAAATCTGAATGACCCTGCCGGGATTCGAATCCACGCAGTGAGGGGCTGAGTGAGTGTTAAAGTCAACGACTTTACCCTCTCGGCCATGGAGGCCCCCCTTCCGTTAGAGGTAGTATACACAATACAAAAACTGGAAACTGGTTTTGGAACACTGTGAAGCAACTAACTTATATCATACTTTCAGGATTTTGGCTGCACTGTTGCCATGGTAACAAACTAAACAAAAGAAAAATATTGTGTTTTCTGATGTCTTACTCCTACAGACAGCAGCCTCATGCATTATATCATAACATGCCATGTTTACAAGTTTTCTGAAAAGTTTCTCTAAACCAAGTCGACGTATTTCTAAAATCGTAAGTTTTATGTTTTATTGTATATTTTTGGATCACATTCTTTGCCAAACTTCTGATTATCCTCACCAAAGAAAATGCAGCCAGCATTGTACTAGATCATTTCAAATCTTACTGATCATTTATACAAGATGGACTGTAAAATACATCCCTCAGTATATCTGGTCAAACACAGTGCTAATTGCATGCTGGTCTCACATCCTTCCCGGACAATGTGCACTTTTGCACAACACTCAGTTATCATATGGACAATAAAGCCAAATGTCTTTACATTGAGTTATATCATTGTGTCTTCATAAGGGTTCTGAGTCTTCTCTGACAGTACATGATCATCCTGAAACATCCATCCTCAAGCTGCTGATCATTACTGGGAAAAGGCAGAATTTGAAACCTCTTGAATGTGCTGTATCATTTTGTTCTTAAACTATGATGCAAAGGAGTGTTACACAGTTAAAGAGAGGGAGTATTAAACTGTTAAATAAAGGGAGTGTTAAACAGTTAAAACTGAGGGGGTGTAACACTGTTGTGCTACACAAGGATGTATCAAACAATTACAAGGAGGGAGTGTTACACACCACTGCAGTGATGTATTAAACAGTTAAAAGGAAGGGCAAAGATGTATGAAACACTTGAAAGGAGGGAGTGTTAAACACTGTTGCAAGGATGTATTCAACATTTAAAAGGAGGAAGCACTGAACACTGTTTCAAGGGTGTATTACAGAATTAAACATGGTTTAAAGCACTGTTGGACATCATGGTGACTGTGTTCCAGTCCTCTCCATCTGTCAACCGTGGGATTTTCAATGATTTTACGTTTAACGAATGAAGCCAATCAAAATGACGATTACATTTTGGATATTCTCTCCATTGGGGGTGTTTGTTTGTTTATTACAGTGAATTTGAGTTATACAACTGCAAGACCAAAATGACAGTGACCTGCAAGTATATTAACCAACTAAAGACATAGGCCTTTGTACAACAAATAACTTCAAATCAAAACATACTGAATATCAGATACTGAAAACATACTTAACCTACCTTAGTGTATCAATAAAGCAAAACATTCTGGATATCACAAACTGAAAACATACTTAACCTAGCTTAGTGCATCAATAAATTAAAACATACTGGATATTAAAAACTTAAATATGTACAAGTTGCTAGTGTAACTGTCTATATAAGTAATAGAGTTACTTAACTATACCCTAAAAATGCATACTTAATTCTTAATTTATGTAAGGCTTCTGGTGGTTATTGAACTTCATTCAAAGAAGCAGGCTAATATTGCAGTTACAAAGTTCCCTGGGCTTGTAATATTGCAGTAACTTAATTTCCTGCTAATTGGAAAACAGTTTCTCTGGTTATTGTCTCCACAACTAATTATCCCATTGTACTTTCAATTTATATAAAATAACTTAAAATATCAAAATGCAGCGCTTTGCTAATTATCTAGTCTATAATAGAAGGTAATGAGGACACTGTCACCAGCACTAGTGAAGGAGTTTTGGGTTAATTAGCTGGTATTTCAAAGATGATTGACCAGTACTTCAAGGTCTTTAAATCTAATTTAGGCTATTGGTTAAGGTTTTCTAACCATTATACTTTTTTCACAGAACCTTTTAAAGTACTGCAGCTTTGAAGCTAGGAATACCTGTGTATGACCATCAGCCCTACTTGTTGGCAAGAGTACATAACTCTGTATTTTAACATAATTTAATGCACCCTTTTCCAACTTAGAAACATGATGAGAATCCTCTCCTACTAACTCTATTTTACACTATACTCTTTGATATTCTTTGATATATTGCTTTGAAATTTAAAATACATGTCCGTTGCCCTTTTTTACTTTCTGATATTACAGGAATTGTCTTTCACTGCAATATATTTTTTTATTGACAAGCACTAAAAGAGACAAGCATGCTGTCTTGTTAAGAATTAAGAAGTATTGGCACTGGCTTTAGTAAAGCCACATTAAAGAAAAACACATATGTCTAATAATTTATTCATATTGTCCAGATTTCATGTGTTTGTAAATTGGGAATGACTGGAAGGATTTCCTCAATGTCTTTATAAATAATGCAATAAAATGCATGAAAAATCAAACTTAAGCATGATATAACTATTATACTATCATAAACCATTATCATTTACTCCCAGCATGATATAACCCTATTATACTATCATTAACAATTATCATTTACTTCCAGCATGATATAACACCCAGGGCTATCATAAACCATTATCATTTACTTCCAGCATGATATAACACTATTATACTATCATAAACCATTATCATTTACTTCAAGCATGATATAACACTATTATACTATCATAAACCATTATCATTTACTCCCAGCATGATATAACCCTATTATACTATCATTAACCATTATCATTTACTTCCAGCATGATATAACACTATTATACTATCATAAACCATTATCATTTACTTCAAGCATGATATAACACTATTATACTATCATAAACCATTATCATTTACTTCCAGCATGATATAACACCCAGGGCTATCATAAACCATTATCATTTACTTCCAGCATGATATAACACTATTATACTATCATAAACCATTATCATTTACTTCCAGCATGATATAATACTATTACACTATCATAAACCATTATCATTTACTTCCAGCATGATATAACACTATTATACTATCATAAACCATTATCATTTACTTCCAGCATGATATAACACTATCATACTATTATAAACCATTATCATTTACTTCAAGCATTATATAAGACACAGGGCTATCATAAAATTATCATTTACTCCAGCCCCGGGCTATAATAAACCATTATCATTTACTACCAGCATGATATAACACCCAGGGCTATCATAAACCATTATCATTTACTTCCAGCATGATATAACACTATTATACTATCATAAACCATTATCATTTACTTCCAGCATGATATAACACTATTATACTATCATAAACCATTATCATTTACTTCCAGCATGATATAACACTATTATACTATCATAAACCATTATCATTTACTTCCAGCATGATATAACACTATCATACTATTATAAACCATTATCATTTACTTCCAGCATGATATAACACTATCATACTATTATAAACCATTATCATTTACTTCCAGCATGATATAACACTATTATACTATCATAAACCATTATCATTTACTTCCAGCATGATATAACACTATTATACTATCATAAACCATTATCATTTACTTCCAGCATGATATAACACTATCATACTATTATAAACCATTATCATTTACTTCCAGCATGATATAACACATACTATTATAAACCATTATCATTTATTTACAGCATGATATAACACCCAGGGATATCATTAACCATTATCATATACTTCCAGCTTTATGTACTAGCAAGAATCCTTCCAAGAAAATTGATTTTTAGTTGTGTGTGACGTAGTCCTTACAACTATAGAACCTACATTCTAAGTTCCGTTTCGTTTCATTTAAAACCAAATAACCTCTCAATTTGTATGATGATCAAATGATTGAACAAATTCTACAACACAGGTATGCTGAGATTCAGCTAAAGTGTTAAAAACTCCAATTTTGAGTAAAATAAATTAAATATCTAAGGGACACAATAATTGTGTGTGGCATAAAAGCAGAGAAGAACTAATTTCTCTATGATGTTGCGTAACTTTCACTTCATCATGCGGAGGAATGTAATTTGTTTAGATACAAAGGTGGCTCATAGCTGAATTTGGATTGTGGATGTGAAGGTTTCCGTCATTTAGTTGTGTTACAATGATCCATACAGAAAGCATAAATTCTGATACAAATGAAGAAAAAAAAAAGTATTAACTTTGCATTTACAAGGTCATTACAAGAAATCAAAGATGAAAGCACCATTTGTTTCAACGGACTGTTAACAATTAGCACATCACCACTGTTACTCTCCCTTTTTCTATAGCCTATAGTTTATAAGATTTATATCAAATATGCATATCTAAATCAAAAGGAAACAAATCTAAAACAACAATCATTCATTTCCTTTCATATAAGTTTGGTATCTGGCAAAAACTAAGTTACCTTGCATATCTGCAGCTCATCAATCCCTCCTCCACTTGAGACACACACAACTTCAGTGCCTTCAGCGCTTTGATTTTTAAAAGCATGCCAAGTTTTTTAACAGGGTTGCTTGCAACACTGTTCTATGGTAGTGCACATTTCTGCATTGTACAACATTTTGGGGCTATATTTAGACATGTCTAGCTTTTTTACTATGTGGATATAAAGTTCCAAAATTTTGTTTTCTGTCTTATCATGAAGTGGTGATAAATTTCATGTTTATTTCAGAAGATTTTGTTTTAGAAGTCAAAACTGAATTAAAAATTCTGGAGATAACATATTCAATAAACTGTAATGAGAAAAGAAAATATACAAGCTAAAAACTTGCACCTCATTCAGAGATATTTGAACATCACTGGCTGGAATTTCATGATTTATTTAACCCTTTCCCTCATAGAGGAAACCATGAAAAGACCTATGCGAACAGCATAAAACCAGATCAGCCTGCAAGTAACTCGCAGGCTGATCAGGTTTTATGCTGTTCGCTGCTCCTCAGTGGTCTTGAATTGAGGATTTTGTAATCAAATTTGGTAAGGTTTAACTGTGGTTTTCTGCAGATCAGGCTTTATGTGATACCTTCTGAGTGCGTCAAAATGAGTCTATATGAGGGAAAGGGTTATCAAATACATCATTCTGATAAAAACTGATGCTGTTGGTCCATGGGTCCAGTGGATAAAGTAGTAAGGCTGTTGTCCATTTAAGGAATGTCAAAATGTGATTTTGCTTTAAGTCCTGGCCAAAGGCATTATTGAGAATTTTTTTATATTTTTGTTATGATGAATATCATCAATTTACCTATACATATTAAGGGTATATGTTTATAAAATGAAATGCAAAAAAATATATAAATAATGAGAGTTTGTTGTTTTAGATTTACTTCCACATATTCATATAATCTTATAAACTGTTGGCAAGAGAAGTGGGGAGAGTAAAAGTGGCAATATGATTTTTGTTAGCAGCCCATTGAGACAAATGGTGTGTTTATCTTTTCTTGTAACAATTGCTTTCAAGAAATGTTTAAGCAGGTTTATAACATTGGGTTGGCATCGCTTGAAAATATGATCAATGTTTATTAAATTTACTTCGATAAACAAAAGATATGTAACACTATTACATTAAAACCCTGTTCTCTCAACGCTATCAGCACTTTGATTTAACAACATAATTCATTTGTATTTTGCCATATTTTTCTGCATATCTATGGCTATCCTGTGTGCTCTAATTTGTTCAGATTTCCTATTTTTCTCTGTAAAAAATTCCGAATACAATGTCCTTCCAAACAAATTACAAGCTTTTTGTTGTTGTTTTTACTCTCTTTTTTTTGGAAAGTATTGGAAGACAAACTATTCAAATTATAACTACTGAATCACAGCAGTATTCAATTACAACACTAACAATGAACGTAATGTGTAATTTGCTATCTAAGTGATTCTGATAACCAATTTCTGTGTACATATCAATTAGAGAGATGTGTGGGAGAAAG
>CM037791.1:1408102-1458102 GCA_021229015.1 Solen grandis
GATTTTGTTGACATTGGATAACGCGTATTTGACATTCTGAATTTTCTTTCTTTTATTATTATTAAATTATTATTATTTAATTTGACTGAACAGAACTAAAATTACATCTAAACAAAAGTTATGATATGCTACCCCCCCCCCCCCCACACACACACAAATAAAAAAGTCGGTAGTTGAACAACTTTCTACTTACAATGGCATATTTTTGAAACGACAAGTCGACAGTTATACGACGATGATGCTGACGTCGACGATGGTTAATATTTTTTATAAACTTGTGTTATTCTTGCAGCTCTTCCGTGACTGGAGAGACCAGAAGCAGGAGCGGGAGGATGTTGGATTACCGCTGCTATTGGCCGCCCTCTTCAAGGGAGGACGTCGTGACGTCGCCAATACTGTCCAAATCGCCCTCAAATTCTGGTACTCTTATTTGACCCATATAATCAAAAATATATATCAGAATCATACTCAAATCTGTTTCAAATCTGTTAGACATATTTAAGTTTGAGAATGAAATTTGGAGTTTTCAGGAACTTATTCCTTGAATTAAATAAATAAATACAGAAGAAAAAAAAATAAAAAAAAAATAATAAAATATTGTATAATTCATATAGCATTGAACATGTATCAAGATATCATATATTATAAAGATTGAGCTTACAGTCTGATTTAAAAGAAATATCCACTTTTTGGTGCTTTTCAGGTACGAAAATCACAAAGATAAAGAAGACGAGTTTTACAAATGGATTACAAAGGCGTATCGGGACTCGAACCTTCTTGTTCCAACTGGTAACCAATAATACAATTTCATTTTACTTCATTACCTTTTCTCAGTGAATGCCTATTTTGGTGGGTTAACGTAATTTACCTATATCTGGGACACACATCTCCCATCACACCGCTTGATCCTCGAGATGAACCAATGCCGGTATACCAGCACCTCCTTAAGTAATTGGCAAGTTTCCTTAATAGTTAGGGTTAGAGGTGTTTTTGGAAACAACTTTTTTTATTTTTGCTTAATGTTTCCCCGAATGTACGTCTGACACAAGAATCATAAGGACCTTGTGTAGAGTACGATATTCCACTTCGTATGTGCTATAGCCAATTACAATTAGTGAAGAAATAAGACATGTACAGCAGTTTTTGGCTTTCGGCCGCAAGCCTATAATTTACTCGGATTTGTAATTCCCTCTTCATTGTCCTCGTCACATTTCGGACATGTTGCAATTAGCAGATAGCAGAGATTATCCGTTTGTATTTACGTCATATGCGGGTTTCCCAAAGTTTTAATGATTTGTCGGAAGGAACAACCAATCAGAAACACAAGGGCTCGAGTTCGATAGGATTCGCCCCAGGCAACTTCGAGCCTCTGTGATCAGCATTTGGCTGCTTGTTCTGGTACTCTGCTTTGATTTTAACAAAATACATACCCGGAAACCATTTATTATTATTAGCCTAATTGTTGTATTGGCCTTCACAGCTCAGTTTGTAATTTATCAGATGTAGCAATCAAAATATAACTCTTTGAAAAAAACAACAACAAAAACAAACTTTTGATACAATCTGTTCATATATACACAAAGTATTAAACAACACTTGCAAGCATGTGCCAATATTTCTTGAAATCTGTATTCAAACTTTACGGTAAGTTCTTTCGACAGTCTTTGGGTATTATATTGGGACCAAGACTCAAACAAAAACAGCTGGTGGTTAAGCAACGACCGGTTAATAATTAATTGGGCAAGCCTTCCTTTTAAAAGGAAATTTTATCTTTTCTGAATCGAGACAAATTATGCTACTTGTGTTAGCTTAAAATGACGTCGTATACCACGAGGTATTGGCACACTGTAATAGGCATCTATAATAATATTATGAAATGCACGTGGTTGTTGTCAAATTTGGTTTTGAATTGACAGGAGAGAAAATCAGCTAACAATACACACATGTCTATTGTCAGATTACCCAAAGCCAATGTCGGATCCATTCCTAGTCTTAATGTCAGACGAACTTCAGCCGTCACGTGACTTGGCGCATGCGCTGTCGCTATCAGAATCTGAAGCAGACGAAATCATCAATGACGAACATTTACTTTTTGGCGGCATAAGAAGCATGAAGGTTAGTGGTAACGATCAGACAATGGTTAAGTTAATGAATTTTACAATTATTTTTTTATCTTTTTTTCTTTCTTTCTTTATTTATTTGTTAATTTTTGTTATTCGTAGGACCATTTCAACAAACTTGTACCTAATACATTGTTCCTATCTAATGTTATTATGTAATGTATGCTGCATATACTGATAATAACATTTTGTCTTCAACGGGTTGAGATAATTTAAAGTTCACGGCCTTTCGAAATACATGTACATCTTAAGTTCTTAGAACGTTTAGCAGAAATGGTCCGGATGGCACTACTATTACCCAAAGAAAATTCACTTTCTCAGAGTCCACGCCGAATGACACAATAAACAAACTTGAAGAGTCATGATTTTCTTCAAAGACCTATTAAACAAAGATTGGCAACTAGTCTTAATCTCACAAAAGTTCCATTCTCGTCACGTTCAAAGTCACGATTTCAAATTAGAGGTATGTAAAAGTAAATTGTATCCCACAAGAGAACATTACATTACCATCAAGATGATACATTATGTAAGTAAGTCAAGAAATAAAATGTTTCATGTAAAAAGTACCTGCATGATGACTATGTAAAAAATGTGTTGTTTTCTGATCCACTGGTTGAATTTAAATTATAACTCAAAATATTGTTTTTAAATAAATTAAACTGAAGATAATTCCTTGCAGTAGAAAAACGATTATTTTATAATATGGTTACATTGTCCACTGTATTTTTCAATACTTTTTGAAATTTCGCAATATTCAATAATCTTCGTATGCCTAAACAATATTTAAATTGGCTTTCACGGAGTTTCCTATCTCTGTTTAATACGTCTTAGTTTTCTTTATAGTAGATATTAATATTTGTTTTCTCATAATGATCAGATCTATATAAATTATCTGCTATGAACTTAGATTTATCCTTATCAACATTAAGTGGTACCTGGCTTTCTGTCGCAGATGCTGACGTTGTTCCGGGAATCAATACCAATCAAGATCGACTCACTGAACAGGCTGATCCAGTGTCTACAAGAGCTGCCCGGGTGCTCTAACTTGCGGAACTATGGCATCATGTGTGCCAAGGCCTGGTGAGTACTGCACTTACTGAGTTGCTGTTTACGTTATACGTGGTCCAAGTTACAAGTATTGTATTTATTTCATTTATTTATTTATTGCATATTAGAACAGGATTTTCCGTGAATTTAATCATGTTGGATAAACGAGTCTTGAACCTCATTGCCAGACACATCATTTTCTGCCTATATCTGTTTTTCTACTCTCTAAAGCTCCGTGTTTTTTTTTCGTGATTTTGCAGTTTTAATTGTAGAACATTTACATCGCATGTACGTAACTCCATAAACAAATGCAGGAGTCCTGGTGTGATTATTTGTGTGTCAAATTCCTGATCGAAACATTTTCCACATTAAAGGTAGATGTTCATGACAGAAAGATTAACAGGGGTGTATGCATTTGGATGTAGATCAGTAATGATCGCTAGGTTACAGTGCAAGTTGTCACAAATAGGTACTTGAGGGGTATTAATTATTTCGTGTTATTGTTCTCGATATATAACGAACAAAGTTTACACAAGTTATACGTTTGTTTGCAGGGTGAAACGGACTGCAACTCGGAAAGACGATCCATTTCGGTATCAGGTAGACGCCCTTGTCAAGCGTCTGGAATAATCATCATCGCCTATAGACGCTCGGTTGTTTTGTACATGACTTATATGATTTACCAGTGATTCGAACTATGTATATATTCCTTCATAGAAACTGTCATTTGACAAAAGAAACAAATGAAAATGTTGGAATATGTTGCTTATATCGTTTAAACCGATTTCTGTTTGAAAAAAAAAAATGTTCACGAATTTCAGATGTTTTAACATTTTCTGACTGAAAAGGATCTGTAGAGCTATATAGATGGGTAAAAGATACAATAAGAAGTAATGTTCAAACTTATCAGTAAAACATTATTGTATGGTATGCCAAATCTACATAAACTCAAATAGTTAAAGATGTCTTCAAATATTTAGAGATCTTCAAATGAGTTACTGATATCAACAATTCATTTGAAGATATCAATAATTATACATTGAGATCAACAATTCATTTGTTGATATCATTATTTGAAGATCTCTTTAAATAGTTTGTTGATTTCTTCAAATGATTTGTTGATATCAATAATTCATTTGAAAATATCTCTAAATATTTGAAGATATCTTCAAATATTTGAGTTTATGTAGATTTGGTGTTCCATATTATTTAAAAATGTTGTTGTATGTTGTTGTATTGGGGTTTACCGTCGCTGCGATAGTATTTCAATCATATAGCGACGTCCCGCTAATTACAGGTGGAGGAAGACCCCGAGTACACAGTGGTACCCGGGTAGAACCACCGACCTACCGCAAGCCAGCTGGAAGGCTTCCTCACATGAAAAATCCGAAGTCCCTACCGGGATTCGAACCCACAGCGGTGAGGGGCTGAGAGATTTGTGGTCCACGACTGTAACCGCTCGGGCACGGCGGCCCCTATATTACTTAAATCTAAGATAAGGATCTCAAATATAATGAGTAAAATGTATCAGACTGACTATGTATGGTGGTGTCCTTGTTAAGATAGTATACTTCATGGTGAAATATGATGATATCGCCCAACGATCGTGTTTTCGTTCTACGGAGAATCAAAGGAAAATAACTGAAGTAGGTCGCGAGTGTAGAAGCAAACAAGTACTCTTTACGTCAAAGGGAAGCAATTCCGGTTCAACAGGTTCTAAATTTCATTAAAACACTACATACTTCAGCAAAACATATTGAAAAAAAAACTTTTTTTTTTTTGCTTTCATATATTTCATTATGACCCCCACCCCTCATTTCGAAGAATATTGTAAATGGCTGTCGGTCGGTTTGTTGCCCCCATCCGTCGGTCGGTCCACTTTGTTTCCAGACGATAACTTGTGAACCCTTATATCCCTATATACATATTTTTTGGGTTAGGTCATGACTAGAGGATGACTCCTGGCAAGCATACGTGTATTACCGACACAGCTTTTGTTGAAATAAAATTTGGATGACATTTTTTTTTTTTTTACTTTTGTTGTTTATATACTACCTTACATGTACTTACAAAATCAAACGTAAAACATTTATTACAAATGAAAAAATATGCGATAAAACTGCACGTTTTTTTTTTTTTTTTTTTTTTGTATATGTTGTGGTTTTGATAATCATTCAACATTTACACAACATACTTGCACGTAATTGGTGGTTTATTTGGTATTGTTTCTTTAAATTTCGTCGAATATAGCGAGACCATATATGTAAAAATAAAATGTATATTTGTTCGTCTGTCTCAGGTTTATTCATTCATTAACATTCGTTCCTGCATAAAATAAAGTGACCATCCCTAAATTATATGTCTATGTGCCGATAATTCACAAAAGGGGAGAGTCATGTGTAAGCGGCCTGGTAGGTCAGTAGCTGGAGCATTCACCCTATGAACGAAAAGCCAAAGATTCGAGACCTGGTCAGGCTACACATTTTTCTCACCCTTTGACATTTGGTTAAAACAAGAGATTATCTAGCGAGGATAAACATACGTTATTGTCGAGCGCTCCAACACTACAGTCAATCAAAGCGCTGAAGGCACTGAAGTTGTGTGTGTTTCAAGTGGAAGAGGGTTTGACGAGCTGCAGATCTGCAGGGTACCTTAGTTTTTGCCAGATACCAAACTTATATTAAAATAATGAACGATTGTTCCTTTAGATTTTTTTCCTTTGGATTTAGATATGCATGATATAAATTTTTAAAAACTGTAGGCTATAGAAATAGGGAGAGGAACAGTTAGCGATGTGCTAATTGTTAACATTCTGTTGGAGCAAATGGTGCGTTCGTCTTAAATTTCTTTAATGACCTTATTAACGTAAAGTTAAGCGTTTTTTTTTTTTTTTTTTTTTTTTTTTTTGTTCCTTTTTTTTCTTGAAAATTTGACCCCAGTTTATTAAATTAACTTTGATAAACAAAAGAAAGGCGACAATAGTGTTCTTTCAGCACTATCAGTGCTTTGATTTGTACTCTCAGTTTCTTATATAACCGATCGATGGCACAGTCTCTATGTGCCTATGTAACTCGAATAGCAGATATACAGGTATCGGCCATTCTATAGTGCATCCAATAACCCCTGGAGGTATCTGAGGTCGTTAGCTTGATGTGATTAATAGTAAGTTACACGGATTTGTATCGGAATTTAAGCTTTCCATATGGATCACTGTAACACAACTAAATGACCTAAACCTGCACATCCACAATCCATGTTCACCTACGAGCCACCTTTGCGTCAAAAGAAATTATATTCATCCGCATGGTAAAGTGACAGTTACGCAACATCCCAGAGAAATATTTTTTTCTCTGCTTTTATGTCACATACAATTATTGTGTCCCCTATGTACATTACCCAAAATTGAGTGTTCTACACTTTAGCAGGGGCCTCCGCAGCCGAGAGGGTAAAGTTGCTGACTTTAACACTCACTCAGCCCCTCACCTTGTTGGTTCGAATCCCGGCAGGGTCATTCTGATTTTCATGTGAGGAAGCCTTCCAGCTGGCTTGTGGTAGGTACCTGTGCTGTAAAATTTTGTTAAATCGTTCTATCATTCATACAAAATTGAGAGGTTATTCGGTTTTCAATGGAAAGAAACGGATGCTAAGAATGTAGGTACTACCAGAGACTTATAAACAGAGATTGGCAGCTTTCCGAAATAACGCGCTTTATCGCGTGTCTCGATAGTTAACGAGAGTGCGTCCACGTATCACACGGGTGCCGCACAGGGGGAATCTTACAAAACAAATTTTAGTAAATTTACTGATTTCAGCTAGGGTGACTTTAGATGAAGAAAAGGAGGAAGGATGTATAATTAGCGAACTTTTTCGTTTAATTATAATTAACACAGAGAGAGGGAGACAGATAGATAACTGGTCCGATATGACTTAGCGCGGCATGAGAAAACGTCGAGAAACATGATAGCCTCGTGCACATGCAGGATTAACCCGTGATTTTTGCCAGTAAGGGTTTTTGACTGGTGTTAGTAACACAAATCTTCAAATGCAAACAGTAGAATGCTTGCTTACTGATATTACTTTTAATATCCACTGGAACTTACCATAAATGCGTTCTTGATTTCCAATCTCGTCCGGGTCTCGTTGAAGTCTCGTTGACCGCACGCGACTTCATAAAGTCGATATGGGCAAAGAATAAGCTGCCAATCTCTTTTAAAAGTCTCTGGTACTACACACATCAACAATCCAAATTCACTTACGAGCCACCTCATTATCTTATATAACCGATCGACGACACAGTCTCTATGTGGCTCCTACGTAAATTCGGATAGCAGATATACAGGTATCGGCCATTCTATAGAGCATCCAATAAACCCTGGAGGTATCTTTCGCATATACTGCCATTACATGTTTGATAAGTCACAATTGCCTATTATTCTACATACCAATACCACATTGTCTTAGTTTTTACGACCGTCCTCATTAGAGTTTTCAGTGTGTTTAGGGTCTTCGGGGGGTGTCACATGGTGCGTTACTTCTCGGATGTGCTCTTCCTCCTGGTGTCCTTCTTCGTCCGAAAACATTGCTAGTGAAAGAGGCTTTGCATTCTTCTTACTTGCAGCGCTAGTAGCAGAAGCCCCCATCCCACCTTTTTTTCGTCTTGGCGGTATGATGCTGACTGTTCAAACTCACAAGAACAACTGAATTCACTATGAAATTTTCAGCGTTTTGTACCCGTTTGACCTTAAAAATAACACGCCAGCAAGACGCTATTCTGTCGTTATTCACACGTTAGTCACACTTTCAACAAGCTAGTCTAACGTTGGCAAATCGTTCGTCGTGCGTCAGTCGCACGTTAGCACACGCTAATGGTTTTCAGGGGTATCTTACTAGTACTTGGTCGCTATTACACGCTTCTTGTGCGTTAGACACACGTTAGTTGAGCACACGTTAATCACACGCCAGAAGTGCCATCCTCATTATAGAACGCTAAAAAATTGAACGATTGAAATATTCAATTCAGGGGTATCTTACTAGTACTTGGTGTGCTTGAGTTCCCCTCCATATTTAACAGGGGAATGTAAACTTATAGCCTGATTTTTTACTCAATCTGTTTAGAGTGTGTTGTCTTTGGATAAAAAAAAATGAACATTTCTCTGTTGATATATAAATATTTATTGACATCATTGGGAGTGTAGCAATAAGTAAGTACTATTGAGTGACAGTCATTATGTTGTGTGGTAACGTCTTAATATAGATAGAGTAATTTAAAGCGGGTTAATTTTTAGCTCACCAGAGCACAGTGTGCTCAAGGTGAGCTCTTTTGATCACCCTGCGTCCGTCGTTCGTCGTCGTCGTCGTCCGTTGTGCGCCGTCAGAAATTTGCTTAAACGACATCTTCCTCTTAAACCGCTTGGGTAGAAATTGATGAAATTTGGCATGAACGATCCTTGGATGGATCTTCACAAAGGTTAATTAAATAAACGTGATCCATGCAGAACGCTGGTTGCCATGGCAACCAACATCATTTTACTTAAAATTCTTTAAAAATCACCTCCTTTGAAACCAATTGACAGAATTTAATTTACTTCGGAATAAATGTTCACTTCATAATCATTTACCATAATTGCTAAAATGAAGTTGATCCCTTAAAAATGAGGCCTCCAAAGGGTTGGCAAGTTTCCTTATATACTCTATATTGAAAATTTCAAAAATCATCTTCTCTGAAACCAATGGTCAGAATTTAATTTGGCACAAACACCGGTAGTTGCCTATTTTTTCTCAACAATATTTGCTAAAATTAAGTTGATCCCTTGAAAAGTGAGGCCCCACAGCGTTGGTTTTAGTTTCCGAAGGGAGTTAATCAATATTCTATTTTACTACTCTAATGAATATAGAATATTGATTAACTCCCTTTTTGTATACAGCATGGAATTGTTTCAAAGTGTTTGATTTAATTATATATAGGGTATAAGTTTCACGAATACATTATACAAAATATAGCAAAACCAGCAGTGTTGTTTTAGATTCTGTTTTGTTAACTTTAAACAAGTTAAAAAAGATAGATACATTTAAATATATAGACTTCTCTGATTAATTTAGTTCTGCCTTGCTATATTTTGAACTGTGGAAGTAAATTGTGCAAAAATTGACATAAAAGCATATGGTCCTGTACTGGAATTAAATTATTTTGGTTCCCTAAAAAGCAAATCATACTGATTTTTGGCTAGTTCTTATTTAGTTTGTTTGAAATTGTATTTTATTAATCTGAATTTTTAATCAAGGTTAAATGGTTAAACTGAATTGTTAGTTTGTTTGAAATTGTTTTTTCCGCATCTGATTGTAATATACATGAATTTGAAAATTGATATTGCAAAAGTTCCTTTCACAGTCGTTCCTTGTTTGTACACATCGTTATTTTGTTGGTTTTTTTATACTGTATTTGAAATTTTGAGAAAATAAATTATACTAATGACATTTATCGAATATGAATTTTTTGTTCCTGAATAACTTGTATTGTTTCACTTTTGTACATAAGAGAGGTTAATAGCATTTTACTCCAAAAATGGTATTTTTGGTATTTAATTCATAATATATATCATATTATATCATTGACTTTTGTCACGCTCGATTAATGACGTATAATTTTCGACTGATTCCAATCACTACTGAATTGCTTACTTAAGCTGATGGTACTCTGGTGAGGGTTCTAGGGTACCGTTGAGAAAGCGTCCCCTAGTCAAAACGTACCCTAGTGAAATTATCACCATTTAGTTAAAACATGCACTATTTCCAATTAAATCGTCTCCAATCCAAAAAAATCTTTTTCTGCATATGTTTAATAAAATAAATAAAATGGAAATAGATGAAAATGCGTATGATTGACGCATAAAATCATGTTTCCTAAACAGTCGCTTCACTAAAAGTTTGTACACAATGTTGTTTTATTTTGTTTGTTTTGTTTGTTTTTTTGTTGTTTTTTTCCTTCATTTGATAGTTTATGAAAAATAAAATGATTAAATAATATATGACATTTTATCGAATTTGAATTTTTTGTTGCCCTGTATATAAGGCCATTGTCACTCAATGTATGTACACTTTTGCTACATATAAAGACAGGTGAACCATTTTATCAACAAAAATGACTCAATATGTAGTTGAAACGACTCTACATAATTAGATCTACAAAAGCACTAAATATATAAATATTTTCACTTCATACTTCATATAATATCACATTGACTCTTGATATTGTTGCAACGGCTCGATATAAGGACGTAGTCAATTAATAAATTGACATTTTCACTTTACATAATACCACATCGACCCTATATATTGTTGCACGTCCCAACATAAGGACATAGTCACACAATATATTGACGTTTTCACCTCATATATGCTAACTTCTAATAAGCTGTAGTTATATATTGAAATTTTCACTTCATATAATGCTTAACTGATACAATATATATAGATCTAGCTGTAACGACTATATATATAAGCACGTTGTCACTCAATATATTGTGCTAATGAATCAACAATATATATGTACATTATCTGCATATAAGACAGTCATGGCTTTGTACATTTTTTTTGTTTATCGTAAAATTGGGGGGAACCTGGGAATTTTGCAATCTATAAATATAGGCTGTGACGTCACTAGCTTCAGGTCGGTGTCGGCACATTGGGGAATGTAATACTGGTGGGTTTTCCGGTCCTCACAGAAAACGAACAGTAGGTCGTGGTTCAATTCTTTATATTGTATATATGGAACTGCATATACATTGGGCGCCAAATGTAACCAAGTAAAATCCTACTGCCCCGAGCTGGTATCGAACTCGGGACCCTCGGTATGCAAATCGGACACTCTACCACGTCGCCACAAAAGCTAGCTCTATGGCAAGATAGTACAAGTGCCATTTTTAGACGGCGATAAGCCGTCTTATGCTGAAAATCGAAATCAGGCCTTGCTAATTTGCATATTTTCCACAACATTTTTAACTGTACCTCTCCGCGCTTAGTGCAGATCCATGCAATGCGATTCTGCACTAACGAATACGAGTGGAATATGTTACACAGGCGTTTAAATCATAACCGTAACCGCTTTTGGTGTGTTACTGTTTGTAAACATGTTTTCTTTTGCCATTATTTTGCACTGGAAGCATCAATTTTAAGCGTGAAAAAAATATACGTGACATTTCTTAACCAGAACAGCAACCCATCTTACGTACCTGTAACAAGAAAAAGTAGTGCTCCGTATGTATGTAATTGACCTAAAGTAGTCCACACAATATTTTGCATGATGGCGTGTTAGGTTCCTCCCAGGGCATTTCTTAACTTTGAAATAGATAGGCAAACATTCTAGTATCTTAAATAATCAAATACCTGGTCAATTTCTACACATACAAAACAACAGAACAAGAGAAGAAAGAGAATGACCTACTAAGGTATGCAGCTCTTTATGAATGAAAGGTTCATGACCTTTACTCCGGATTATTATGTTACAAACAGAACCTCTGTAGCAACAGCGGTGGAGTTTTTGTCGTCATGTGACTGCTTCAATAACTTCAGAAACGCTGGGTTTAGAATGTTAATCCCGTCGCCGTCTCTCAGCGCACTGTGCGCTTTGATATACCTCTACTACAGGAATTCTTATCAAATATTTACATGCGATATGGGCCAAGTTCTGCCATTTCTTGCTTTAGCCTTCTCCTCATAGAGGACACCATGAAAAGACCTATGCGAACAGCATAAAACTCGCAGGCTGATCAGGTTTTATGCTGTTCGCTGCTCCTCAGTGGTCTGGTAATGAGGATTTTACAATTAAATTTGGTAAGGTTTGAGTTTGGCTTTCTGCAGATCAGGCTTTATGTGGTACCTATTGAGTGCGTCAAAATGAGTCTATATGAGGGAAAGGGTTAAAGTAGAGCATGCCCAATGAAACAAATGCACGTGATAACGTAAATGTGTAGAACTAAAATTGAAATCATATGCATCTAAGAGAAGATAAGATTAATAGTGTTAGGTCTAATTTTCATCTCAACAAATATTTCCTTATAGGCATTTTTACCGATGAATATTGTCCCACTATTCAGTTGGTCTTATCCCTAGATGGATCAAAAGTGAGGCTATATAGGCCTAGATGTCGCTGATAATTGTAGCAGATCTGTGTGGTATCTGTGTAAAGATTGGTCCTCATATTCCCCTGATTTGTTATACCAGAAATGATTCGATAATATCACGAATATACATTAGAGTAATTCAAATCTCTGATCACATGTGTGATAATTATAATCATCAATGTGTTTTAAATAAGTCTCCATCGTATTACTATCCAAGTCATGCGTGTGTGGCAAAATTTGGTGCAGTGTATCCAGGTCCAAGTTCATACAGCTAGTTTCAGCATGCGTGATTGGTCAATTTGACAGTAACAATTATCCAATCAACTAAGTTTCAGTATTAGACGGGTCCCGTCTTTTTATTAAATAGAAAATACCTTGAAAATTTTATGAAGAAATGCATGACCCGTCTAATTCTGTCTGTTCGTCCAAAAATCCGGAAGTTTCCTTGCGAATTTGTTAAGTATTTTAAGGGAGAAAAGGATACATTTGATTTGAAATTATCTTTGCATATTTGGAGGTAACAGTAATTCATGTCTAAATGTCGCAAAAACAGAAGCTGAAAGACGGATTTTACAGTATTGAACTGAATAAGACGGATTGGGAAGTTCCAAACCGTTACCAGTTCTTAAGCCCAGTCGGGTCGGGAGCTTACGGACAAGTATGGTATGTTGAAATCATCTTTGCTCTTGTTGATTCACAAAAGTATATCAGTAAATGCACGCTCATTAATAGCGATAGTATGTTGTTTGCACACTGGCCAGTGCCTTGTGTTTAAAATAGTGGTAAGGGATTTATTGGAGTGTTGATAATAGTTCAAGCAAAACAATAACAACAAGCAATTTTGTATTCTGTAATGGGGATACTCCTTCTCAGCTGACTAAATTTATTCAGAACAACTGTGAATAAAGCAGTCTTTAAATGTTTTGAACCTTTCACATGTTTATATCATAGTTTATCACCACCTGATGGTGTTAAAGGGTATCGGGTTCATTTGCCCCAAGTACACTTTCGCCCGAGTCAGTTCGCCCTACATAGTGGGTTCATTCGCCCTACATAGTGGGTTTATTCGCCCCAGTAAAATCATATTAATAATAATGCGAATAATTTTATTAGTTCAACAAGTATAGGTTTAAAGTACAAGTATATAGGTGTAATGTCAATTTATAACAACTTTGCAGATAATTAGTTAATTACAGTGAAACCTCGTTAGTCCGGGCTCCATTGTTCTGGAAACCTCGCCATCCGGACACTTTTCTCTTGGAACGGATTTCCACAACGTAAAAATGATTCGATAATACGGAAATTCGCGTTTCGGATCCGGACATCCATTTTGGGAACCAATCTTCCATTTGCTATTTAAAATGACTCGATAATCCGGGTACCAGTTCAGACTGGATTTCCCACCTATTATTTTTAGACATCATTCGGACTACTCTTTGCGCGTAACTGTCATAGAAGTGTCACCTGCAGATTGTTTACACATAGCCGCGAGCGCTTCACACTAATCAGTCCAGAGAACAGGGGGCAATTAAGGGCTGGTATAGCTGCAAGCTACATATATAACTAGTGAGTGAAGAAGGTAAAATTTATTCACAGCTGCAGATGTATGCTGTAAAAAAGAACAGGAGAGCCAACCATCCTTTAGATCGTCTTTAGTTCATATGTTTTGTTTTCAGTGCGTACATTTAATATTCATTTGTTTGTGACTGTTTTGGCTAAAATAATTAAATCCAATTCATTTTGCTCACGAATGCAGAACAAGAAATGGGTCACAATTATGCTGTCACCTACTTAAGGTGTCTTTTTCTTCTCTTAAAGAATGCTGATGTCAAGGATGGATTTAAATAAAATTAAACCATCATTTGTAAACATCAATTTAAATACATAATCATATATAGTCCTAAGCATATAATTTTAAATATAATTATTATTAATCAATTTAATGGAAAACAAACATAAACACACACACAGTGTACAATGAGAAAGTATGAAAGAAAGAAAGAAAAAAGAAGAAGAGAGATATGGATTGATTCATTAATACGGAAAATTCATTAATCCGGAAATTTAAACAAGGACCAAAGTGTCCGGACTAATGAGGTTTCACTGTATGTACAAACTACAGTATTTTCGGCGTTCGTATTGTCTCATTTAACATACTTATTTTTTACACCCGGTCTGTATCATTTATGATAAGTAGGGATGGAAATGAATAAAATAAGGGCTAAAAACGAATCAAACAGTGAATTTATTTATTTATTTAATTATAAATATACCGCCAATGTTAGGGTATATGCAAAAAATTTAAAAACTGCCATCCAACCACGTCAACATGCCGCATCTGCTTGGCTATAGCAGTCAATGCGAATGTCCGTCAGTCAGTCGTACATGTCCGGTATATTTCCATTTTGACTGACGAAAGCGTCTGTTATTGTCGGACACAATGTCCGATGAAAAAATCCATACAGCACCGTTTCATTTTTGGAAAATTACTTTCACTTTCTTCAAAAAACAGTTTCCTTTGCTATTTTTAGCGATTATATAATGATTATCGGCTGTCTGAAATGGCCAAGCAGTAACGATTGCGAATTGGTTCCCCGCAATTTATATACTAATATCTTTCGTAATGGAAACCATGCGGAAAACTCTGTCTTTATCGGTCAACAATCAACAACATGGCAGACAATGCATTCACAGAAGATTGTTTTTTTCTTTTTATTCGCTTTCCATAATCAATTAACAAGGTCATACTTGTTTTAATTTATTATCAGGTTCAATTTTTATCATTTTTAATATTCATTATTGTAAATAATTAAATCTAGATTTTGTTGTCAATGAATTTAGATATTCTGATGGTGCTATGCCGGGTCGAAAATTGCCTGCTAGTTCTAGCAACGAACCAAAGAAGAGAGCCCCTGACAATAACAGACGTTTTTAGATAGTTTTTCGGCTGATTTTCTCATTATGGTCACACAACTTATAGAACTTTAGTTTTTGCATAGCATTTTATGATCTTATCTGTGCAAAAATAATTTCTTCTTGTAATGGGGTAGGGTTTATTCCTCTATATGTACTTATTTTGCAGGTCTTACATTTTTGCATGTTTGTGAGTTTTGAATAGCTGATTAGGACAGTGTATATGTAAAACAGAGACAATATAAAAATAGCCAAAAATGAATGAATATTAAGTGATAAATGAATGTAAAATACTTGCAATAAAGAGTCTGAAATCAAGATATCAAAATGTTCTTAATAAATACTGTTTAAAACATTGCAACAGGTAAAAATATGTTGCAACAAGTAAAAGTTGCTGCGACAGGTAAACATTTGTTGCGACAGGTAAAACATTTGTGTTTACCTGTTGCAATGTCCTGTGAAGAAGGAAAAGATTTCGCATTGGTTTTTTAACAAGATTGAAATACCATTTCTGCAACTGGTTAAGCCAAGTTTATGCACCATTTCCATATAGTCAAGACTCGAAACAATGACGTATTGTTTTTTGTTCTCATATTGTTCATCTCTTCTTCGCTCCCTCATTATTGAGGTTCATGGTAAGACCCTGGTTAACTATATAAACAAACAATATGTGTTTATTTATATTCCTGCACATGATATCCGAGTGAAATGTTAAAATTATGTACAGATGTTGGAAATTTAGGGAATGATGGACATAATGATGGGCACTGTGACAACGGCTTTAAAGACATCAACTGTACTGGCTTGGTAAGCAGCAGCAGGCAGCAAGTTCCATTGAGTAATAATTCTTGGGTAGGAAGAATATGATATGAGTCATTAGAAGTTGATATTTGCTGTAACAGAGCTAGTATTATGATGGCAGCCAGTAACAAACCTTGCTGCCCGCCACTGCACTTTCTCAATCCAATCTACATGGCCTGTGGCTTAGGGGTCCCATACAGTTGATGAGTAATCTAATTTGGCCTTATAGGGCATGATCTTTAGCAGGGATAGAGCTAATTTTCATATTTCTTCTAAGGAATCCAAGTGATTGATTTGCTTTATTTGTGACAGTATTTATGTGTTTATTCCATTTAAGGTTACTTTGAAGGATTATACCAAGGTATTTAGAGGAATCAGCTTTTGAAAGAATGTGGTCATGGAGGTTATAGGTATATTATATGGGTTTTAAACTTTTTTCTTTTGGGTTATAGTTAGGATGTTACATTTATCAGGATGGAAGTTCATTAGCCAGTCACGTTCCCATTTCTTAGCGGCTTCGAGATCAGACTGAAGAAGTTTTGCATCTGACAATGAGGAAATTTCTTTTTAAACGATGCTGTCATCGGTAAACAATCTTAAGGTGCTGTGCTGCTTATAGTCTGCCAGGTCATTAATGTAAACTAAGAAAAGTATCAGACCCAATACTGTGCCCTGGGGGACGCCAGAAACTACAGGCATATTAGTTGGTGCCTCACCCTTCAGGACAACATTCTGGGTCCTATCATGTAAGAAGACGGAAAGCCTGTAATACCAAAGAATTTTAGTTTGTATAGGAGATGTTCATGGGGCACCTTATTGACCTTATTAAAAAGAAAAGATATCGTAAATGCTGAAATTCCACCATGGCGTTCCACAATTGACCTACATTTATTTTAACTTGACAGATTGAAAGTTATATTTTTTTTTGTATGTAGTAATATTGGCCCATGTACAAGATTAGAAAAAACTAAGTGGTCTCAGATGTAATGGATACACTCAGAGCTACAGATAATTTTTAAGTCTAAATGATATTTACCCCCTCTATTTTTTTCATAATGCTGAAAACTGACATTGAAAACTGAATGCTGACACTTATGCCTCTTACCTGGATATACCATGATAAACAAGTCTCAGCATTCTCTGTACCTTGCAGTTAAGTGACAACATTCCAGAAGTTCTATATTGCGAGCTATGTACAACACTCCTTGTGTTATTTTCCAACTGAGATGATAATATTATTACAAACTGTCAACAATTTTCAACTACGACCATAACTTAACAGTTTCATCGGACACAGAATCACCGGCATATTTCTTAGAAGCATTTTCGGTCATAATAATGCTGTCATATATTATTTCTTCAAATATTTGCTTGATTGAGATCCGTCAATTCATTTTCATTTTTGAAAAGAAATGAGAATACTAGGATTGTCTGCATTTCTTAATATTTTCTCTTTAATCGCTCTGGTTTGCTTCTACCTGCCATTTTAGCGTCTACACGATACGCATGGTACCCGAATAATGATAACTTAGAAGAAGGAACCAACATCATGGTTCCCGACTATCATGAACGTTAACTACTACAGTACACAATAGAACCGGGAACCAATGTTAAAAGCCCAGACTAGTTTGATACCATAAAATTGCTTTGGAATAAGAGTACCGAAATATGCGTAATGCGTTTTTTCACCCTTCAATTTTGCTTTCAATGCATTTTTACCAAAAAATAATGCTTAAAAACGCAAAAACGCGTCTTATCTGTAGCTCTGACACTTTAAGTTGTGAACAGACATGCACAGAACAACACAGTCAGGGATTTAAAGTTACAATTTTCTGTGCTCTTGATTCACAATAAAATGAACATTTAACTCCTAAGAATATCAGATCTGCAACCATTGGATGCAAGGTTCTTTGTTGTTTTTATTGTGTTGTTTTTTTTTGTTTTTGTTTTTTTTTGTTTTTTTTATTAAACTTTATTTCTATCAAAATTGATGAAGTTAATTTTAAAAAAGAATATTATTGACTGGTTATTTCTTTCTAAAAACATACACTTGTTTCTAAGGGCACAAAACTCATATGATAATTTATGGTACTGTAGATGGGAGTCTGATTTCATGGAGTGATCCCTTTATCAAACTAAGTTGAGTCCCAAAGACCATGATGTATTCAAGAACTCAAAAGTCAAATTAAGTTGTTAAACCATTATCTGCCACACGTAATTTGTCAATGGACTAACATAATCCATTGATCCAGTTGGCCTATGGGTTTCTAGGTTCTCTGTCTACCTTCTACGCCAAGGAGTACGCGAACACCACCATCAGTGGCAATGAGGTGATTTTCATTAGCAGGTTCTCACAAGGGAATCTGTAAACTGGAGTCCTAGGCAAATATTTGCCAAAATATATAAGCCCACCCCTAGTCCCTTCTCAAAATCATATATCAATACTTTTTCCCCCTACTTCATTGAAAAAAATCCCATATGGAAGATTGAAATAATTAATTAAAACTGATCTTAGACAATAATCATTATCTGTACACTGATCTGATTGAACCGCATTCTAAACGTGCTCCTGCAGATGTCATAGGATAGAATTTAAATGTGACCCATTTAAAAAAACAGCATTGTCGTTAAAGGAAGTTTCTTACCTGAAAAAAAAATGTTAATGAGCCATGTCTCATAACAGTAAATCATAAAGAATAAAGCTAATAAGAAAGTGAGTGGCACCTGCAAAAAAAACACACACACACACACAAAAAAACATGTAGTGTTTCACTGCAAGGCTACAATATCATTCTTTTTCACATTCCACTTTTTATATGACATTGTTAATGCATAATGGAGCCACAACTGAAATTGTTGCATTTTTTTATTGTATAATTTTCTTACTTTAAGATGTGGAGATAAATCTAAGTAATGTATACTATACATTACATATTTGTTGTCAGTAATATATAAGGAGTACTACTGTGCTAAAGTATGTGAATCTTATTTTAATGTAAAGGAAACTGAATTTCATAGTTCTAATGAAAATTTCTCTTTGGAAGTGTAAGTAAGTTTATTACCTTGTTAAAGGATAATTCAGGTTTCTTTGATTTACTTTTTTAACCCTTTCCCTCATAGAGGAAACCATGAAAAGACCTATGCGAACAGCATAAAACCAGATCAGCCTGCGAGTATCTCGCAGGCTGATCAGGTTTTATGCTGTTCGCTGCTCCTCAGTGGTCTAGAAATGAGGACTTTAAAATTAAATTTGGTAAGGTTTAACTGTGGTTATCTGCAGATCAGGCTTTATGTGATACCTATTGAGTGCGTCAAAATGAGTCTATATGAGGGAAAGGGTTAAGTTTCCTAACTGGCAAGTGTGTAAAGTATAATTTTAAAGAAATAATGAAAATCATAAAATATTTCTTACCAGTACATAGACTAGGTGTATACTGATCAGTAAAAAAATTACAAAACACATTTTCACATATGTATCATGTATATTCATAGGTTTAGTTGTGTATTTATAAAAAAAGGATGTGCTTTCAGTTCTTCCCTGGATACTCAGACGGACAGGAAGGTGGCCATCAAAAAACTGTCCAGACCTTTTCAGTCGCCCATCCATGCCAAGAGGACATTCAGAGAATTGCGCATGTTGAAGCATATGCAGCATGAAAATGTGAGTGTGATAAATCATTAGTTATACACCTGCAAACAAAGTTTGAGAGGGGGAATATAAGGGTCTGTTGTTGTTTTTTTCGGGATGTCCATTTATCTTCAAAATCAAATCTTGTGATGCGGACCACCTTTACATTACTTATATGATTCAACTCAAATTTTGAATATGAAGAATGATGGAGTTATGGCCCCAGAATTGACTTTGAAAATCTTGTGATGCAAACTACTTCTACACTGGTTCACTGATTCAGCTCAAATTTTTTATATGCATTAGTAATAAAACAATTTGTAATTTGGGGCTCCAGATGGATATTACTACTTTTTAGCGCACCTGAGCAATGCTCAGGGTGAGCTATTGTGATCCCGTGAGCATCCGTCGTGTGGCGTCAACAATTTTTAGTGTTTACACTCTATCACCTTCATTTCTTAAGCAATCATCTTCAAACTTCAAGACAATGTTTATGACCATAATGTCTTGATTGAGTTCGATTATGACTGAGATCCGTCAATTAGGTCAGGAGTTATGCCCCTTTTAATATTAAAAAAATGCCATATTTCACGTTGTTTACACTCTAGCATCTGCATCTTTTGAGCAATCATCTTCAAACTTTATGGCAATGATTATGACCGTTTGATTGAGTTCGATTATGACTGAGATCCGTCAATTAGGTCAGGAGTTATGCCCCTTTTGATATTAAAAAAATGCCATATTTCATGTTGTTTACACTCTAGCATCTGCATCTTTTGAGCAATCATCTTTATGGCAATGCTTATGACCATAAGGTCTCGATTGAGTTCGATTATGGCTTAGATCCGTCAATTAGGTCAGGAGTTATGCCGCTTTTAATATTAAAAATATGCCATATTTCACTTTGTTTACACTCTAGCATCTCATCTTTTGAGCAATCATCTTTATGGCAATGCTTATGACCATAATGTCTCGATTGAGTTCTATAAAAGCTGAGATCTGTTGATTAGGTCAGGAGTTAAGCCCCTTTTAATATAAAAAAAATGCCAGATTTCACTTTGTTTACACTCTAGCATCTTCATCTTTTGAGCAATTATCTTCAAACTTTACGGCAATGCTTATGATCATAATGTCTCAATTGAGTTTGATTATGGCTGAGATCAGTCAATTAGGTCAGGAGTTAAGCCCCTTTTGATATAAAAAAAATACCAGATTTCACTTTGTTTACACTCTAGCATCTTCATCTTTTGAGCAATCATCTTCAAACTTTATGGCAATGCTTATGACCATAATGTCTCGATTGAGTTCTATAAAAGCTGAGATCTGTTGATTAGGTCAGGAGTTATGCCGCTTTAAATATAAAAAAATGCCAGATTTCACTTTGATTACACTCTAGCATCTTCATTGTTTTAACAATCTTTTTTAAACTTTAGACAATGTTTATGCCCATAATTTCGCAATCGGGTTCAGTTATAACTGATATTTTAATTGCCCTTTTCCCAAAAAAACCGATTTCACTTTTACACTCTAGCATCTTTATTTCTTAAGCAATATCTTTCTCAGGTGAGCGATCAAGGGCCATCTTGGCCCTCTTGTTCTTTCAATCTTTTAAGCTAGACTGATTGTCTTAAATACGTCACTATAAGAAAAATGTAGGTAGAGTTTAAAATAAACATTTTGAAAGCAAATATTATTCAGAATAATGATTCTCTTGACAAAGAAAGGTAGTGGTTAGAAACTGTCACTGATATAATTGTAAATAAATGTACCAATAAAGCTTGGTTTATAATTTCATTCACTACAGGTTATAGGGCTGTTAGAGGTTTTCACACCAACAGATTCTTTTGATGATTTTGAGGAGGTGTAAGTATACTTAATTGTATCTGTTATCTTGAAACTTATTTCTTTTACATCTTTTTGGAAACAAGTGTTTGCAACATTATACTAACCTTTCTGGACATTTTCTGGGTTGTACCAGTACTTTGGGACCAGGAAAAGTCATGAAAAGTATCACCCTCAACAGGGGTTAGAGGTCACAATCTTCAGGATCATTGTCATTAAATCTATCACTGCATTACAACTCCTGTAGTATTATTACATTAACAGTCAGTGATGTTTTTATCTAGTTTGGAGTTATTTATACTTGTCCCCATGGAATGTCTTAATATGTTTATAAATTTTTCTATTCATTTATGCGATAATATTCATTCAGTTGCTATTGTCATTTTATTGTCATATTGATACAATCTTCATTCTTTATTTATTAGTTGGAACTATATATATGTGTAAACTTGACCTGTTCTGGCTGCACTGATAATCTAATGTTAACCCTTTCCCTCATATAGACTCATTTTGACGCACTCAGTAGGTACCACATAAAGCCTGTTCTGCAGAAAGCCAAACTCAAACCTTACCAAATTTAATTGTAAAATCCACATTACCAGACCATTGAGGAGCAGCGAACAGCATAAAACCTGATCAGCCTGCGAGTTACTCGCAGGCTGATCTGGTTTTATGCTGTTCGCATAGGTCTTTTCATGGTATCCTCTATGAGGGAAAGGGTTAAAAAAGAAGACATCCTCCCAAGTGGCCTTGTGGTTTGGGGTTGGGATGTTGTGGGTTCAATCCCTGACTGCGGCATACCAAAGCTGTAAAAATGATACTGGTATAGCTCCCTTGATTGACACTTAGCATTTTAGAATATTCCCAAGACTGGTTGGCCAATTTTCAGGATATTGTGACTGGGTATGGTATCATGCTACGTGTCTATGGTGTGATAGTGGAGTCTGGTAGCACTGTATCTGTCTCAAGTAGATATAGAAACTGAAATACTATTGCATGCGATGATTAGCCCAATAAATCAACAAACATTCAATATTGCTGGTTCTGTGCAGTTGGGGTCTTCACTCTCTCATCTATCTGTGTCTCCAGGTACTTGGTGACAGCCCTGATGGGTGCAGACATGAATAACATCATAAAAACACAGCGCCTCAGTGATGACCATGTCCAGTTTCTTGTGTATCAAGTACTTCGGGCAATGAAGGTGAGGGACCAGAGCACAAGCTTATTAAACAGCACCTATAGTACTCTCAACATTTAACAATATTAATATAGAATTTGCAAGTTTGCCAATGAAACATTATTTACCTTACATGTAATTTGCAAGTTTACTTTGATAGTTACATGTTTTCCAGTTAATAAAAAGCTAAATTGATTTACATGTAATTTACGAGTTAAACAATGAAAAATGACCTTGATTATATGGAAATTTCCTAATTTGACCCAAAGTTTTGTCTAGATAAACATGTATATTGAAAAAGTGAGTAAACTGATGAGTCAGTTTTTATTTCTATTTTCTTTTTTAAATAGTTTCAAAGAAAAATGTTTATTTTCTGTTTAAATCATAACACTTTTTTATTTATGTTATATTATTAATATTTTCTTGTTATCAAGACATTATCAAAATTTAATGTCAACTGTTTGTTCTTGAATTAAAGAATATATTAAGATGCATTCTTTTACTGTTATAGTAGAATTCTGTAAATATGGGCTAATTTGAATAATTTGAAGTGGACATGAGTGACACATGTGTTCCAAAGAACAGACTTGTAATTACTTAAAAGATTGGAAATGTTTATTTCAACAACAAAAAAAAAAGTTTTGAATCCTATTTGGCATGAAACATTTTTTTGTGTGTTTCAGTACATACATTCTGCAGGTATTATACACAGGGTAAGTGTTATCTTTCTGTATATGTAATGTCCTCTTTGTTATGGTTCATTTAATGATCAGTCTTTAGCATTCTAGGTTGGACGAATCCTAATGGCTTTATACCAGCATATTCTTTCCTTCACATGAACTGTTGAGATGCAGATTAGCCTCACCCTTTAACTAAATGATAATTTGTGTCCACGGCTAATGGTACTTTGTGTCCAAGGCTAATGATACTTTGTGTCCAAGGCTAGTGATACTTTGTGTCCAATGCTAATGGTACTTGGTGTCCAAGGCTAATGGTACTTTGTGTCCAAGGCTAGTGATACTTTGTGTCCAAGGCTAATGGTACTTTGTGTCCAAGGCTAATGGTACTTTGTGTCCAAGGCTAGTGATACTTTGTGTCCAAGGCTAATGGTACTTTGTGTCCAATGCTAATGGTACTTGGTGTCCAAGGCTAATGATACATTGTTTCCAAGGCTTATGATACTTTGTGTCCAAGGCTAATGGTACTTTGTGTCCAAGGCTAATGATACTTTGTGTCCAAGGCTAATGATACTTTGTGTCCAAGGCTAGTGATACTTTGTGTCCAAAGGCTAGATACCAAATATCGGAGCACATTCTGAATACTGCTACTGTAGAACATTAATTTATTGCTGACATTAAATTACAATTATTGGAAGTCAATCTTGTTGGTACATATATCTGTAGATTCATTTTCTATGAAGCTTGAGGTCTACTAAATGAGAAGTTTTCATGGGGATTAACATTCTTGAATAAACACATCCACAAAATCAATAAAAATTTGTCCTCATTGAAAATTAATGTTTCTACAGTATGTGAAAATACACAGTAAGTTAGTTAATAAGAAAAAGAATTTTGTCCGGTGTTTGACCACATTATGTTGGATTGCACACTATGAAACATGTTATAATGGATATACAGAGAATTTTACAAATTCCAGTCACAATGCCAATCTAAGAACAGAAATAAGTCTAAGGGTATGATCAGTTCAAATCAATAATTCAACCTCAGCATTATACACTTAAAGTTCTGTGTTACGGTGGTAATTCATTTGTTTAGCTACATATTTTTTAAGTTAATTTGGTCTCTTTTGTCTATGATTTGTATATTTTTTATTTCAGGATCTTAAGCCAAGCAATATAGCAGTAAATGAAGACTGTGAACTTAAGGTAAGTATTGACAAGTTTTTTTTTTCTTCTTCTCCAAAATGATTGGTGCTAGAAAAGGGTTTCATTTGAAATTGGGTTTATCTCTGCTATCAAGTGTTATCGGACACTTCTAATTTGCCTTTAATATTTTGTGGTATTCTCATTACATCTTCTACAAAATTAAGTAATGCTACATGTAATACTTCTCAAAGAAGTGAACAAATCTTTTCCGGATAATATGCCTACCCACCAAGCAACTCAACTGAATGACTAAACTTGACTTTCATAAAATGTTGACCTGTAATTATAGTTATGATTTTAGGATGCTGACATAAAACAAGAAATAATGAGACTTAAGTTATTATATTTGCCAAAAGACTTCTCATAAAACATACATAACATAGTAAACATACATAAAATAGCAATTATACAAAAAAAGGTGATGTGGATGATTTCGGACACAAATGGGTTCAAGCAACCCGGAACGGGCCACTTGGAACTACAAAGCTTCCAGTTAAAAAACATACGTTATATCCAAAATCATTTTATGCATCAGATTATTAAAAATTTAAAACCTTCAGCATGTGCAATTGCAATTCCATTAACCAGTTCATCCATTCCAATATAAAATGCTCCTCTGTCCAGATAACTTAACCCTTTCCCTCATAGAGGAAACCCTGAAAAGACCTATGCCAACAACAGTAACTTGCAGGCTGATCAGGTTTTATTCTGTTCGCTGCTCCTCGGTGGTCTGGAAATGAGGATTTGTAATTAAATTTGGTAAGGTTTAACTGTGGTTTTCTGCAGATCAGACTTTATGTGGTACCTATTGAGTGTGTCAAAATGAGTCTATATGAGGGAAAGGGTTAAACAAATCTGTAACATAACAAAAATCCTAAAATTGGGTTCCGCGAGTGACGCGCTAATACAGGACTTCCCTAGTTTATTCTGGGCGTCACTCTCCTCTGTACAAAAGAAGTGTGTTAACATTATCACTAAAATTCAGTCCTATAAGTAATGTATTACGAAATATGACTGACAATTGCAACTTTAAAATGTCAAATGAACAAGCTGTCAAATGCAGTGCCCTGTTGAGTGAGCCACTTGAACCAACAGCTGGCAATAGTCATCTATGATCCTAGGGCATATTGGAAGACCTGAAAATATAGAAACTCCAAACAGTATTAAGTTCAGAAACAAAGCCATAACTATGCAATAAACAAATATCAACATGACTAAACCTTAAGGGTTGGGTGGCTGGGATTGTTTAA
Source organism: Solen grandis (assembly GCA_021229015.1). NCBI lineage: Eukaryota > Metazoa > Mollusca > Bivalvia > Adapedonta > Solenidae > Solen > Solen grandis. Next base: position 1,433,885 of record CM037791.1, read on the forward strand.
TCTTTTAGCTCAAGATGAAATTGCAGTTGGAAAACGACTTAGCAGTTCCAAATAATTCCTCCTATTCATTTGAGTGCCTGTGGAAAGACGCTTATTAAAATTATAATAACAATGCAAGCATTGCCAGACAAAGATTTGTTCATGGTATTTAAGCGCATAAATCAGGAAAATATTCAATATCTTTCCATATTGCTGAGTCCAGGCAGGTAATGTAAAGGTGTACAGAAACTTTAATCTGATTTGAATATATTCTGAAAGCATTGTAAAGATCCAATCGGAGGTATTGTCATATTGTTTCAGATTCTAGACTTTGGTTTGGCCCGTCATACGGTTGACCAGATGACGGGATACGTGGCTACACGCTGGTACCGAGCTCCAGAGATTATGCTGAATTGGATGCATTACAATCAAACAGGTACTATTGTCAGGGCCTATTTCTCTTATGGGATAGTGTAGGAGTAGCTTCAACCTCTCTCATGTTTACTAAGTGTCTGGTGTATTTTTGGACAGGTTTTTCAACAAAAAATTCCATCCTTAAAATGTTGTCCCGGACATTATCATTTTAAAGGACAGAATTTTTCTTTGAAAAACCTGTTGAAAAATGCCAGATTTCACTGTTTACACTCTGGCATCTTCATTTCTTATGCAAATGCAATCATTTTGAAGTTTCATTGACAATGTTTAAAGCCATAACCTGTCAGTCAAGTTTGACTTCAAATTTTGACCACAGTACTGTTTGGTTTGTGGAATTGAAATGATCTCATTTCACAACTATTCTATAATTTAGTAACTTGTACAGGCAAGGAATGCAGTTTTTTTCAGGTGAGTGTCTACAGGGCCACCAATAATACTTAGGGCTAAGGAATATTTTAATTATGCAAGAACATATACCTCATTTTTTTTATTTTTTTAAAAGAATTAGTGAAATATTTCAGTTTTAGCTCACCTGCTTCAAGCCAAGTAGGGTTGATGGAGTTTGTGCCAGAGCATTTAATTTTCAAGAATTTGGAAGAATGAAAATAAATAATCTTGAAGCTTGAACATGTCGGAGTTTACATAATTGTTATTGGCAAAGTACATCAGTCAACAGTGTTTTGGCAGAGAAAAAAGGCAAGCTAAAAAAAAAAAAAGTTAAAATTGTTTATTCTTGTATTTTCAGTGGATGTGTGGTCTGTAGGATGTATAATGGCAGAGATGTTGACAGGCCGGCCATTATTCCCAGGCACAGACCGTATCCTTTCTCTTGATTTTGAAGTGACTTGGAATCTCAATAGTGACCTGTTCCAAAGTCCTTATTATATCTCCACTTCACTGAAGAGGGGCTATATAGGAATCACGCACGTTAGGTCCCGAGTGTCACATTTTACGCTCAGTTACACAAAAACAAAGTTGGATGCATAGCTACTTTTTACCTTTATATATGGTTTTATTTGGTGGCCATAATGTATTTTAAACAAATATCCGGGATTGTATTTTATTGAGATATGTATAGCAAAAAGATGACAAAAGTGCAAAAGAAAAGGTGTAGTAACATTTTACAACATCTTGCTGAATGAAAAGTTCTTATGAAAAAAATAAGATGTTTTATATGCATAGCAGGCTTTTTACAAAATTTCAAAACTAACTTGACAGAATTAAAAATGCACACCATAGTATAGATAGTCACTACACAGACATTTATTGGTTTCTAGCTCAATACTGTAGCCCTTATTCCTTTTATTATGCTACTGGAAAAGCCCTAAATAAGCACTTAATATGTTTCTGATAATTTGTAGGAAGCAGGTTTTGCTAGCACTGGTACAGCCGGTATTGATAGGTGCTTTAATGTAGTAGGTAAATAGAGGTGATACCAGTCTAACCTGCCTTAAGCAAGCCCTGGTATAGGTAGTCTCCCTGCCTTTAGTGGTCAGGGTAAGATTACACAGCCTGAGGCGGTCAGTGCAACCAGTGCACTGGAGTATGACCTGGAGTAAAGCCATACCAGTCAGTGTATCATGCATACTGTGCATATCAGTTTGGGATCAGGTGTCAACCTAAACCAGGTCATCTGTAATGATATACAAACTCAATATACCCATGAAGTTTATTTGGGTTATATGGAGTCATGTCCGGTCGGTCTGCCCTATTGCGGCAACTTTTGGTCAGATTGACTGTAGACTAGCTCATTGTCCTCATTATCACTGAGGTTTGAAGTATGGTTTTAGATAAGTGGCAAAGTCAGTTTCATTATATTATTAAACCAAAGGAAACTTTTGTTTTTATGTATATTTAGAGATGTGTGGTGTGGTGAGATAAGACTGGAAACTGTTGACAGTCTGAACAGGTCTTGCAGGCAGTCATTCAAGTTTATCTTTCAAATTGTTGATGGGAAGTAAAAAGTATAAGATCATGTCAGCCATATCAGTATGTTATGTTTTGATTTTGTTTTGTATAAGGTAGAAATAAATTCCTAGAAATACCATTGCACAACTTATTTTTGAACTAATCGTAACATAATCTTATTTTTGAATGACGGGAAGATATGATTCTTAGAAACATGGATGCAAACTAGTTTTAGCAAGAGTCTATGGTAGAATCTTACATGATAGAAAATATTAAAGATATCACTTATTTTTACAGGAAGGAAGCAGAGAATTTTGTTCATAACTGACTTGGTTTTAAATAGTTGTATGATTGCATCTATAGATTTAAAGTGTCTAAGTTTTATATGAACAAATAGCTTTGAGTAAACTATAAACTTACTCAGATTAAATGTTCAGTGTACTAGTATCTCACATTTTGTAATCATGATTTATGAGCAACAAAACTGATTTCTCATTGTTGAAAATTTAGAGATTTAAACATGTGGTTCATATAATTAAATTGGTAGTTTGTTGTAAAATATCTATTCACAAGTTGATATCAGTTTCCATCCTCAGGTTAGAGCTAATTTGCATAATGTAATATACTCTATTTGATATTTCATAATTCATGATAAGAGGGAAACTTAATGTGTGATGTCTGTTGAATTTCGTTTTTGTGAAGCTGCACAAAGTGTTTTTGTGGAGATTTTATGATATAAATAAAAGGTATGTTTTGATATGATTATTTTCCACAACTCTTAGAAAGATTGTGATGAATCTTTCAAGGAATGTTAATAATGTTTTGATTTTTACAAGTTGTCACTTTGATCTAAACAGACCCCGGTGGCCTAGTGGTTAGAGTATCCACCTTGGGAGCAGAAGTCCTCTTCAGCCCTGACAAACCAAAGTCGTAAAAATGGTATTGGTACAGCTCCCTTGCTTGGCGCTCAGCATATGAGGGTAGTTCCAGGATTGGTTGACCCGGTGTCAGAATAATGTGACTGGGTGTGGTATCCTGCCACATGTCTATGGCATGATACTGCAGTTTGGCAGCACTATATCTGTCTCAAGTAGACATCATTTCCAAATGATTGAAATACTGCCAATGGGACGTTAAACCTAACAAACAATCGATGATTTTGTAATGTGATTATTTTTTGCTGAGACACTCCTATGTGCTTCTCCTGCAATATTTCCAATTGCCCTTTGCTGAGGATTATTAAGCAACAAATTTGAAGGGTAGTTCCATGACTGATTGGCTCATTGTCAGGATAATGTGACTTAATACGGTATCGTGCCACTTGTCTACAGCGTGATCCCAAAATGAGGCAGCACTATATCTGTCTTGTGTAGACAAAAGTCCTCATTTGACTGAAATACTGTCGATGGGATTTTAAACTCAAGCATGCAAGCAATCAAATTTGAAGGGACATTTTGCTTAGGCACAGAAAAGAAATGAAGAAAAACTTACCATATGTTGTTTTCAATAACCAGCGGGAACCCTGTCTGATGCCTTTACTCTAGAAATAATAGTTACAAATTGTAGTGTTAGAAACTTAGATTTTAAAGGATTGATGTCGGTAAGTTTTTGTTTTACACTTGCATGCACAGTAACCCTAGTGAATAAAAATAGTTGTGCTGTTGGAGAGATTTGCCAGTTTTATTAATTGAATGTTAGGTGTTTTCCATATGCATACTAGAGAGAGGACGTATGAGCTAATATTTGATATAATAGTTTGGATTTTAAAATTTGCTTTGGACAGATTTGACAGGTGAACATGAAGTTCCTTAATCTGTGCCAGATATAGATCAGTTGACAAGGATTCTCTCCCTTGTTGGGACCCCAAATGATCAACTGTTAGACAAGATTAGTAGCAAAGAGGTAATGCATTCTCACTAGCACCCTTATATGCCTGTATCTAACGTAACACATTATTGTTGACTTAACACTACTGCTATAGTGTTTTAACTGTCCCTGAATCTCTGTAGAAATTTCAGCAGTGACACTCTATAGATGTAAAATAAAATAATATTTTTTGCATGAGAGGCATGATTATGTTAGAATTAACATGACATCTGCAGGTCATGATTTTCATTGTCTTGTAGAGAAGTAGAATGCTCCATTTAGAACAGAGTTAATTTAAATGTATGCTTGATGTTAAATAATGTTAAGCTCATACTGTAATTATGAAAGACATGTAAAACAAAAAGTTTCAAATAATCAACCAGATAGTAAAAAGTTTAATTTAAAAATTTTTTGGAGAAAAAATTGTCCTGAGGTAATTCATGATAGCAATGAGATTGTAGTTTTGAGCTTTATTTAGGGCAAGGATTTTTCATGGCGTTCCCTATTTCACCGTATTACAAAGTAAGATACCAAGAAATGAGCCATGTAGTCTGTTAGAACCCAGGTGTGTGTTGCAGGCTGATCATGTTTTAAACTGAAAATTATGATTAAATATAGGTGTTCCATTATAAGTGGGGGCCTCCGTAGCCGAGAAGGTAAAGTCGCTGACTTTAACACTCACTTAGCCCCTTACCGTGTGGGTTTGAATCCCGGCAGGGTCATTCGGATTTTCATGTGAGGAAGCCTTCCAGCTGGCTTTCAGTTGGTCGGTGGTTCTACCTGGATGCCTCTGTGCATTCGGGGTCTTCCTCCACCTGTAATTAGCTGGACGTCACTATATGACTGAAATACTGTTAAAGCGACGGTAAACTCAAATAGTCAAGTCAAGTCTATGATAAGTGTAGTCAAGGATTATATCAGTTAATTTCTGCTTGTGTTTAGTTAGTTGATTGCTTGGAATTTCTTAAAGTTTAAGATAACACAGTCTTAATATGTAAATGGTATTTGTATGTGAAATGTAGGAATAAATCATTTCTTACCTTTACTTCTGTAATTAATTAAGAAAACATGTTTCATTTTCTTAAAATGTCAACAATCGTTATTTTCATATTCTTTGGCAGAGAAAACATATTTGCGTGAAGTCATCACAAGCTATTAATTGAGACTGTTAATGATACTCCCTGTATTGCTGTGAAATACTGGTCCAGGGAGTGGGGTTTAAAAAGTCCAGTCCCCATCTTTATTTCACAGTATATCAAAGTTGGTCAAAATAGGTACCATTTTAGCACCCTGCATGCCTCATAATTCCTGGCGCCGTGTGCTAAAAATGATACTTAAGTATGATTTTCATACTCGGACTCAAAACTATAGGATACTCATATTTGAGCCTGAGATTGTACTTAATAAATATTGAGAACACAGGGCCTGGACTTGTTGTCCCATTGTCCGGACTACTAGGTGTGGAAGTTAGTATGGTGTGATACTGCATTGAAGCAGTATTGTATCTGTTCCAAGTAGACAAAGTCTTAAACTAGCTGGAATATTGGTGTTGGGATGTTATAACAAAACAAGAAAACATATCTGAGAATGCTTATGGTGGTGTTTTCATAGAGATGTCACATGTTGTCATTTCATATATAAAAATACGAACACTAGTACCCAATTGATGGCAGTGTATATATACTATATTTATTTATTTCTTTTGAAATAATTTGAATTAAAAGTTCTTGATGTACCTATATTCTTCATTGGAATACATTTTTACTTGTTGCTAGTCAAGTTTTCTTTTTTGCATTCTAGCATTTTAAGCTAACTAGAGCATAACTTGCTCTGAGCTATTGGGATCACCCGTCGTCATTCGTCGTCTTATCGTCAACAGTTTGTTTTAAAAGATATCTCCTCTGAAACCGCTTGATAGAAATTGAGGAAACTTGGCATGAATCATCCTTGGATGGCTTTTCACAAAAATTGCTAAAATAAAACTCGATCCATGCAGACCTCTGGTTGCCATGGCACCATATTATTTAAATATCATCTCCTCTGAAACCAATGGTCAACTCATAATCATCTACAATAATTGCTAAAATGAAGTTGAACCCTTGAAAAATGAGGCCCCCAGTGGGTGGGCTAGTTTCCTTAAATACTCTATAATATATAAGTCTCTCTTTATTGAAATAATTTTTGTATTGTAGATGTTAACATTGTGGAAATGTTTACTTATTTAGCCTGTATTTAAACTTTGATATTGTTTGTATCTGATATTTTAAGGTTTCAAGATAAAAACAGAATTGTTTAATGAATAAACTGATGGACTCTGGTGAGCGTACTAGGGCCACGATGGCCCTCTTGTTATTGCATACATATTAAAGTACAATGTGTATGTTGAATGTATGTGTCATTGTCCTCTTTCTGCTTTGTTTATATCTGTATTTAAGCATGTGTGTCTGTTCCTTAACGAGCATAGATATTGATCAGCTTACTAAAATATTATCCCTGGTGGGATCGCCTTCAGAGAAGCTGTTGAACAAGATCAGCAGTGAAGAGGTAACACCCCAATTTTGTTGTACTTGTAAGGAGACCCCAACTGTGGGCCCATGTAGAATATCCCTATTTTTCTTTATGCATGCTTGTTTCCCATTACTGCCTACTTTGTTACTCATAATAAGTTTTACAGTACTACAGGTATATTTTCATCTCACTGTTAATAAACTGATCCTAGTGGTTGTGTGGTTGGAACATGGGTCCTGAAACCAGAAGTTAAGTGTTCAATCCTCACCTCCTTGTGACATATACCAAAGTTATTAAAACTGGCACATGTACTGGTGTATCTCCCTTGCTTGGCTCTCAGTATGTAAGTGTAGTACCAGGACAGTTTGTCCTGTGTCAGGATATTGTGACTGCGTGTGGTATCAGTCCACTTGTTTATGGCTTGATATAGCAGTAGAGCAGCACTGTACCTGTCTTGTAGAGAAAAGTCCAAAAATGTCTAGAATACATCTGTAAGATGTTGAAACTTTAGCATGCATGCAAAATTATTAATGAGTGGCTAACAGTGTAAGTTTAAAAATGTACCGGTCATTAATTTAAAAGTTGTTTAACCTTCCTTAAGGCACATGAAGACCTTGCGACAGCATAACAGATCACTGCGGAACATCGCAGGTGATCAGGTTATGCTGTTCGCTGCTCCTCAGTGGTCTGGAAATGAGGACTTAATAATTAAATTTGGTAAGGTTTAACTGTGGTTTTCTGCAGATCAGGCTTTATGTGGTACCTATTGAGTGCGTCAAAATGAGTCTATATGAGGGAAAGGGTTAAGAGTGAAACTAATGAGGGGGTAGATTATATAGTATTTTAGGGACAAAAACAGTTTAAGTTTGAATAGTTACAGGAAAATGTAACCTATGTCAATCAGTGCTTCAAGTTGGTACAATTAAGATCTGAAGTAGATGAAGGTATAATCCTAGATAATTAAATGCATAAACTTGATAAAGAAACTCATGTTCTGTATGTTTACAAATGGATGATCAAAGATTGATGAAATTAAATATCCAGCATGTGCCAGTCAAATAATATCTTGTAACACTAACTTAACTGTTCTTTAGATTACATACACCAAGCTAGCACTGAATGTAACACCAATATTTAATGAGAGAATGAAAGAGATGCATTATAAATATTCAAACTTGAAGGCTTTCTCACCTGTTTTGCTAATTTGGTAAAGGATTTTTATAGTTCTTTTAAGTTGTTCAATTGAATAGCTTGCAGCTTGAAGCAGTGTATTTAATAGCATAGAAATTTCATGTGGACTATTCGTTGTGTCAGTTTGCTGTACCTGCAATTCTGATGGTTTCCCTCAGCTTCCAGCAGCTGGTATCCCATACTGCTTTGCAGAATTAAACCCCACAGCTCAGTGCAGTTTTTGTATCTCTATACACTTGGGCAGTTCAGGGTATATAACTCTATATGACAGCTCATTGTAGAAAACTGATTCTGTCCCTTGGGTTTTGTAATCTTAGAAGGGAGGTAGTGTTCTGTTTTGTCTGATTGATATACAGTAGAACTTCTGTATGCTGAACTGTGCTGCGTTGATTTTCTCACTGTATTGATAATAATTTAAGTACATTTTACCATAAATAAGTCAAAAGTCTTTTGGCTTGTTACATAAATTCAGTAGCACGATAATAGCAGCAATGAAATTGACAATTTATCTGTATGACAGATGCTAATTACATGAAAGCTGCATCTTTTAACGTTTTTTTTAGCTTACCTGAGCATGAAGTGCTCACGGAGAGCTATTGGATCACACTCTGTCCTGTCATCAACAATTTGCTTTAAACAACATCTCCTCTGAAACCACTGGACAGAATTTGATTAAACTTGGCAGGGATAATCCTTGGGTGAACCTTCACAAAAGTTGCTAAAATAAACTTGATCCATGTAGAACCCTGGTTGCCATGGCAACAGAAAAAAAAAGAAAACTTTAAAATTCATCTCCTTCAAAACTACAGGCCAGATTTCAAAATGTTTTAGTACAGCTGTTCCTAGGTAACCCTCCACCAAGATTGCTAAAATTATTCTGATTCATAAAAAAATATGGCATCCAGGGGCAGGTCTAATTTGCCTTATATGTATTATATATAGTGAAATCTTTAAACAACATCTCTGAAACTGCTGGACAGGATTTGATTAAACCTGGCAGGGATGATCCTTGGGTGAACCTTCACAAAATTTACTAAAATTAACTTGATCCATGTAGAACTCTGTTTGCCATGGCAATGGAAAGTATATATTCCGTATTATAAAATGAATATCACATCCCACTGAGGGTGAAAGCACTTATTGTCAACCCTTGATATGCTTATGTCACTTGAGTCTAACACCTTGGTGAACATTAGCAATCTTGGGTTAACAACTGTTATCACCCAACATGGGTTATGATATTTATAGAATAGCTCTGTCATTCAGAGAAAGGAGTACTTGAGATATTGATGCAATTTTGGCTTCTGTATCGGTGCAGGGGTTAGACAATTTGTATACCTGTAGATTTAATATTGTAGTCTCTTTTTTTATTAGTTGAGCATTCTCCCCTCCACTCCCCTTTATTTGATATTTGTGCTATTTAAATTATCTCTTTGTTGAAACAACCAATATATGAAATAAATAAATAATAAATCTAAATATAGATAAACATGCCTATATTATATAATATATATATATGTATATTCTACTTTAATGTTAAACTTACCAATAGATATTGTAACTTTTTTTCTAATATTAAATATGTATACACGGTTATAAAACCACCGTCCCCAGTGGTCGAGTGGTTAAAGCGTCTGCATTGGGAACAGGAAGTCTTGTGTTCAATCCCTGGCTGCGACATACCAATGTCATAAAAAAAGGTACTGGTATAGCTCCTTTCCTTAGTGCTCAGCATATAAGGGTAGTTCCAAGACTGGTTGGCCTGATGTCAGGATAATGTGACATGCCACATGTCTACGAGGTGATACTGCAGTGTGGCAGCACTGTATATGTCTCAAGTAGACATCATCTCCAGATGACAAAAAACTGTCTGTGGGACATTAAACCCAACAAACGAACGAAATATGGAAACACTCCATTCAGTATAAGGATTAATCCACCATTTATTTTTCAGGCCCGCAACTATATCAAACAGTTACCAAAGTGGGAGAAGAAAGATTTCAAACAAGTGTTCCAGGGAGCAAACCCACATGGTCAGTTCAAGTACTATTATGCGTTTAATATGTATGGATATATCTTGATTCTGTGTGTGTGTGTTGAAAAACTGTGTCTTTGGATAGATTTACTGGTTTCTACACAGAAGTTACCATGAAGTGAAATTATTCAAATTTCTTTTCATAGAATTTAGACTTTTGATATCATCTTTAATTCATTTTTTTTTTTTTTAAACCTTATCAAACGAAGTTAGATCATGTGACAGTGGGGATATACAGGAATTGATATGTCCTCTCTGGGCTATTTCCCTACAACTCTAACCTTAGGGGCTCAAACTTGGCACAAAGGTTGCTTTTAACAAGAGAGAGAGTCATGGCCTTGAACAAACGTCATTTTCTCAAGTTAAGGTCACATGTTAAGTATATTTGTTTCTGTTTTTTTAGCTCGACTTTTCGAAGAAAATGAGAGCTTATACTGTCACTCGGGCGTCGGCATTGCAACACAAGGTTAAAGTTTTTTTCAAACATCAATAACTTAAATACTATCAAAGGTATTCCACCCAAACTTAAAATACTTATTCACCATCATCACTTCTACCTTACTTCTAAGGCCCACAACCCTGGCTACCCTATTTTTGGAGTTATGCCACTTTCATACTTAGAAAACAGCCAAAGTCATGGTAATTTTTTTACATAGTTGTACTATCACATGTATTTGACTGAAATTTCAAGTACTTATTCACCATCACTACCTCTGCCTTACTAGCAAGGCCCATAACCCTGGAGTTGGCAGATCAGCACACCACATTCTCAAATTGATTCTGCATGCTAATTTCACCAATTAAAAATGTCATATTTGTTTATTGGAGGTGATAGAATAATTTCTACTATAACTAGAACATATCATCATTGATATGTACCATACTATTAAAATCCATAAAACTGTGTCTTAGCAACTGAGAAAAGTCGAGCGTGCTGTCTTATGGACAGCTCTTGTTTGTCTTAGTAAGTTGTTGACCAGAGGATGTGTCAAGGTCATAAAGTTACTGCTAAATTCTTTGTTCTAGCCTTATCTTTGTTTCAAGTTTATACTTAACACAATTATTGCTTTGATCAAAGGAGTAGTTAAGAGCATGAGAGGCAATTTTTGTGTCACCTGCTGTAAGCAGAGGTGACACAAAGGGATCACTTTTCCCTTATCTGTCTGTATGTCACACTTTTTTTTTCACACTTCAGCAGGTGACGCACGTGTTCATACACACTTGTATCAAATGTGCTAAACTATATTTTGTAATCTCTTGATGTTTGTAGCTTCAACTTGAGGTCACAGGCTTTGCATGTATTATGCTAGGCTTACATTTAGGTTACAGCTTTAATCCTTTACTTAACCCTTTCCCTCATATAGACTCATTTTGACGCACTCAATAGGTACCACATAAAGCCTGATCTGCAGAAAACCACAGTTAAACCTTACCAAATTTAATTACAAAATCCTCATTTCCAGACCACTGAGGAGCAGCGAACAGCATAAAACATGATCAGCCTGCGAGTTACTTGCAGGCTGATCTGGTTTTATGCAGTTCGCATAGGTCTTTTCATGGTTTCCTCTATGAGGGAAAGGATTAATATAGACTCATTTTGATGCATAAGCAAACAGAGCAGTTTCCCCCTGTTTGCTAACACAATGAAAAATCAAATATTTCATAAACCATTCAAAGATCAATTAATTACGGATAATATTCATCAAATCACACACCTGTACATGAATATTCATGAGGTAAAAGGAAATTAAATTCATTAATATAGGAAATACATTCTTTAACCAGAGTATTTTTCATAAATTATCCAAGTTTTAAGGTATGTGCCCTGTGTTAGCCTTAGTCCATATCTTGTCACTGGATGGTAATATTTCTATGAAACTTTGTCACTTTGAAGACATCCAAAAATAAAAATGTTTAACAGAGAGTTCTTTGTCACTTTGAAGAAATCCAAAAATAAAAATGTTTCGCAGAGAGTTCCTTCAAGTTTTTTCACATGTGAGGGAGATAATTTATATTTAGGTTAACATTGAAGTCAATGGGATATATACAATTTCTGCAAATATGAAAAACTGAATTTTTTTTGGGGGGAAAAACTTATGCATTATATGATTCTTTTAAAAATAGAGAGAATCACTTTTTTTTATTTATTTTTTTATTTTTTTTATTATTATTTTTTTATTTTAAGGGGAGATAACTCAAGACAACAAAATTATCAATGGGGGGTGGGGGTAATAAAATTACTTCTGACACATGTCATAACATTTCAAATTGCCCGGAAGATTTCCAGTATTTGACTTTTTTTAAAGCTTATATTGTGAAGTTATATGCATTGCTTTGATGGAATTGATTGGCTTATTATGGGATGTATACCTGAACTTAAATGGTTGAGGTTACTGGCATTTACAACTTGTCCCAAAATGGCCTTACATATATTTTTTCAATATCATAAAATCTATTATAGTCCGACTCAACGTGCCTATCCTAAGTGACCAACTTAGACATGAATATATTTCTTCATATATGTAAAGTAAATGTTTGAGTACAAAGTACTTTTCATCTCTTTTTGCAGCAATTGACCTGTTGGAGCGAATGCTTGACCTAGATGCAGACACAAGGATTACGGCTGAGCAGGCTCTTGAACACCCTTACCTCAAACAGTACGCAGATCCTAGTGACGAGCCAACTGCTGAGAAGTATGATCAGTCCTTCGAAGATATGGAGCTCAGTATAGAGGAATGGAGAAGTGAGTACTAGACATGCCTGCTAGGCGCTTAGGTTGGCCTAATGTCAGGATAATGTGACTGGGTGTGGTATCATGCCACATGTCTACAGCGTGATACTACAGTGTGGCAGCACTATATCTGTCTCAAGTAGACAGAAATACTGTTGGCTGGATGTTAAATGCTAGAAACAAACATCATCTGAAACCACATGGCAGAATTTGTTGAAACTTGTTATGGGTTAAAGTTGCTACTTGACCACAAAGGCAACCAAAGAAATGTCTTAAAAAATACTGAATTATTTCTTTGAAACAAAAGCTAAAATGTTGATCCCTTTAATAATGATGCTCCAAGAGTGTGAGCTTATTACATTAATATTATCCAGTAAGGAATTTCAAGAATCTTTTTTGAAACTGTTGATCAGATTTGTAACCCAGAAATGAGATTCCCAGGGAATTAGGCTGGTTATATGTGAAAATTATCTCATCTAGTTGCTGTTGTTGCTGAATAAGTACACTCGGAAGGGAACCTTTAGAGTTTTGAAGACTTGTGTTACTCATATGAGTGACTAGGGTCACTATGACACTATTTCCAAAACATTTTCAATCCACTTAAAAAAAAGAGAAAACAATGAGAGTCTGACAGAAACTGTGTGTAGGTGTCCAGATAGAACAAACACATAGCTGTGAGTATTTGCGCCTGTCAGCAGGTGGGAATTTGACGGACAGAATTGTCCTGAGTCCTGGGAAAAAGACTTCTGCCAGAATTTAGATCCCAGCAAAGCAGCTCCTATTTTGGGGATTTTGACAATATGCCATTGCTTTTGAATGGGAATTTAAACTCAATTTTTCCTGGGTTGGCTCTCTGCCCTGTATCTGGGGCAAAATATTGATAGATACTCCCAAGTACTTGGTAAATCTAAACTGTGTTTATATTGTTTATGTTTCAGAATTAGTTTATGAGGAAGTGATATCATTTAAGGCACCAGCTGAAGAGGACGGGATGCAGCCAATGGACTGATGAAAGTGCTTCTTAACCATGGATCAACCTCTCTTTACAGACGTACCCCACCCACTTGGCAATTCAAAATGGCTCTATATTTAACCATTGCGCAATATTATAGCTCCTCCAGCTGTGATAATAGAGTTATTTTCTAGAGCTGTGCTGTCTTGTCATTTTATTCAACCATGATAATTGTTTCTGAAATGGACTTGACAAAGAAACGTGCCATCTGTTTGCATACTAGTAGGTGGTAAATTATGTACATAGATGGTTGCACCTGCAGTCTCACAAAAAATAATCCCCACAGCTTTAGTAGCATCATCAAAATGGTTTCCTGTATGTGTTTCTTTGAATTAACATCATTCTTGTCCATTTCTCTGTCATATTTTATAAGCATGGGCATACATCATCAGTAGTGTATTATTTCTATCATTTTTAATTGAATTTGAAAATAAGCAATTTTGTTGTTACTTACCTGTTGTTAATTCAGATGTACCAGCCAGTAACTGACGCCTTTTTCACCATGTGTAACATATTTTTCTTTAGACACTCTCATTTTGTTATCTTGTTTTGAAACAATTAAAGTCATTATAAACAATTCTTTGGCAAAATATCTGGTCAAAAGATGAAAAAGTACTTTGAATTAACCCTTTCCCTCCTACAGACTCATTTTGACGCACTCAGTAGGTACCACATAAAGCCTGATCTTCGGAATACTACAGTTAAACCTTACCAAATTTAATTACAAAATCCTCATTTCCAGACCACTGAGGAGCAGCGAACAGCATTAAACCTGATCAGCCTGCGAGTTACTCGCAGGCTGATCTGGTTTTATGCTGTTCGCATAGGTCTTTTCATGGTTTCCTCTATGAGGGAAAGGGTTAAATGGATTATATAAGTTTCTGACAACCAGTAGACATTTTTTAACAGCATTGCACATCAGGAAACATATCAAAAGCAACCAGAATAACTCACTGATAGAGTTCACAAGGATTTTTGGACCATGTGTCTACAGCGTGGAATATTGCATTATCCTATGAATGGAAGGTTGTCGGATGTTTAAACTGTTTACAGCAAAGTCACTGTCAATGTTGTGACAGTGTCACTATCTACTGTAAGGTAGTGTCACTGTCAAAGTCACAGCCCTATCTACAGCATAACATTGTCACTGTCTACAGTATGACTGTCACTATCTACATTATGGCAGTGTCACTATTTACAGTATGAAAAACCCATCTACAAAACTATGCAGTGTCACTATTTACAGTATGAAAGTCACACCCCTATCTACAGCATAACATTGTCAGTGTCTACAGTATGACAGTGTCACTATCTACAGTATGATAGTGTCACTGCCTGCATTGTGATGGTGTCACTATCTACAGTATGATGGTGTCACTATCTACAGTATGATAGTGTCACTATCTACAATATGATGGTGTTAATTTTTTTTTTAATTCCCTTTTTTCTGGTTTATTCAAAAGAATAGTAGTCACTATTTTTATTGTACATTATTTTATTGATGAATTTGAGTGGATTTTTGTTTTAAATATCTTGTTCATATATTGTTTGTTTGAAACACCTCTAACTGTAGAAATCAGTGCATTATGTAAGTGTTTGTGCTCAGCTGGATATGATGTAAATATGAGGAAAGAAAAAAACAAAAACACAAAAAAGCGCCTCAAATAGAGAGATGGTCACATGCAGTCCATGCAATAAATGTTTTGTAAACTGTAACTTGTTTAATATATATATATATATATATGACCTTGACATAGAAATTGGCCTTATTGAGAAGAACCTTCATTAGCCATCCAGTACCATCATATGAAAACAGTCATGAAATTTCAGAAATATTTGAAAGGATGCCATTGCTTATCACTAAATAGTTGATAGGGACTAAAAAAGAGAATGGTAAAAGATAATAAGTTTTGTGTTGGACTCAACAAGCAGGATTATTATTTAAAGCCAACACTAACATTTGAATGTTTTGAAAGTGTTCAGAATTATGTCAAAGGATTAGAAATTTAATTATGGATATAACATTAACTCAGGATAAAAAAGTTTTTATCTGTGTTATTTGTATTCAAACATGGTTCAATGTTTTGTAGCATATTATACAATACACCAGATACAAATGTCCGATACAGCAACATGTCAGACTTTGTTGTCGGTTGTTGAATAATTTTTAAAATGCATAATGATAGGAAACAGATGCTTTAAACATTTATAGGAAATCAATATTTAAAAAATGTATTTCATACTTATTACTACATCATGTATTTAATTTTGTATGAGAGATCTCATTTTATGTTTTCTAAACATTCACATTATTGTGTTGATATTTAGAATGTTTATCTTGAATATCTGCTTTTGCTGTTTCTTTACTCCATGAAAACACTTTTAAGAACAATTGCATTCTAGACCAGATAAAAATATAGTTTCAATCAAATAATGATTTTCTTTGTTAAAATTAATTGTTAGCTTAGCCAAAAACAATGAATTAATTATATGTGCAGTATCTAACGCTACAGGTACAGTTCATTTTGCTCACATTGATAATTGTATTGTGCATTTTCTTTTTCATGTAGACTATGCATATAAAGAGATTTGATTAACCCTTTCCCTCATATATACTCCTTTTGACGCCCTCTATAGGTACCACATAAAGCCTGATCTGCAGAAAACCACAGTTAAACCTTACCATATTTAATTACAAAATACTCATTTCCAGACCACTGAGGAGCAGCGAACAGCATAAAACCTGATCAGCCTGCGAGTTACTCGCAGGCTGATCTGGTTTTATGCTGTTCGCATAGGTCTTTTCATGGTGTCCTCTATGAGGGAAAGGGTTAATGGTTAAATACTGTATAGGCCTAAGCACAAAAATAGCTTTCCTCACTGTTTCTGTTAGCAGGCTGGACTTAAGTGATAGATTTCCTTTGTTACTTTTTTATACTGTATGAAGGAGTTTCGTTTATTTTCTTCATAACTATAAACTGAAGGGATTTTCAAACATGTTATCTAATCAACATTTTTCTAGGTTTGTATTTTGTTAGGGCAAGAAGATTTTTTTTCTTTTAAATAACACTCAAATGAAAAGTGTAAATAATCTATTTTTCATAAGTACCCTCTGAAGAGTGAAAATCTGGTTCCATTAACTTCCATGGGGTAATGATCTGTGAATATAAAATTAGCTTCCTTGAAGTGGGTTGGTATATTAAATAGACCAGCTGTATTCATTTCCTTAATTTGATAAAAGTCTTCTTAAACTGTGTTGTTTTTTTTACATCAGAATTTATTCCGATATTTATTTAAATACATTGAATGTAATGTATGGAAGGGCAATTTCTTTTTACTTAAAATATAGATTATGCATTGTCTCCTTGTGTTGAGCTTTTTTCAGTTTAAGTCCTCAGTAAGACTGTTAAATTTAGTCGTTAAAATATGAATTTGATTTTGTAATACAGAGTGCCTGATACTTTGAAGTCATGGTTGGGTGATTCATAGAATGAATCAGATGAGTGTGTACTATTGTTTGCAGTTTGTTTATATATATATATACATATATGTATATGTGTTGATGTTTTGATTTGAAACTGAACTGTATACACAAATAAAGTATTTGTTCTTTTTTGTTTACCAAGTACATATCTCTGAGTGCCTGTAGTTTTAAAAGCATCATCCAGTTATTTGCATGTGTGCATATGTTGAAGCATGTGTGTAAATTATTGTTAATGATTACAGAGCTACTTTTATAACTACATTACATGGTCTGCAGGTATTGATTTTATATAAAACTATAATGCATATATCACATTGCAAATTTCCTTCATACTTGCTTTTGTTATTATTCTGATTGATTTTTAAGTTTAAGTTTTTCTTTTTTTTTTCTTTTGTGCTTTTGATGTTCTATGCAAGAGTCCTAATACTCTTCCTGTATTATTTTTTTTTGACTTTCTAGAACCTGGATTTCCTGGTATACCATTTTTTATCCTAAGACTTTGGGAAATTCAAGATGTTCTTAATACATCTATAACCAATGTGTTGTTACAGCGGATTTTTGCATGAATGGAACAGTCACAATAAGAGTAGGACTGTTGGCTTCTTTATACTGCTGTGACTTGCATCTCATTGAGATTGTCTGAAATATTTATGATTGACCCTTTATCACATGAAAGCTTCTAAGAAAATTATCTATGCAACCAGTATAGAAAATCAAGATTTACCTATTTGTTAGTAATTATTGGTTGTGACACAAAAAGGTAACATTGTAAATTCACTTCATTTGAAGAATGTCTTTCAGTTGGATCTGGTATTTAAATGGTCTTAACACAATTAATATGATTGGTAAATGACTAACATTGTTTTATGATCACCAGTTTTAAGCAATTATTCAGACTTTTTTAAAAAAAAAAAAATTTCTAGAGATATTTCGTAGTTGTAAAATCTTCATTGTGACTTTCTTCCTGATTTTAGGTTTTCTTAGTCTAAGAAAAAATCAGTGAATGCAACTTATTATAGAATTTACTAAAGAGTGAACATTGTAAATACTGCTATAAATAAGCAGGGCATTACTGAAACTTGACTAAATTGTATACATTGCAAACCAAGGATGTGCAGGCTGATCTCTGTCTGCACTGGTCGCAGAGGAAGTCACATTCACATTAATTGTCCACAGCATTGAAAGGGTTAAGGTAACAAGCAGCATAAACACTTGTCATCCTGTGTTACATACTGGTAGCAAAGGTAAATTCCTTTATTGCTTTTATACTGTAAAGGGTTAAGTAGTTAGCATTTCTTTCTTAAGGGATAAAACCATAACAGTGATGTTATTTTTTGGAGTATATCTATGTCTTGTCATTTATATACTGGTATTCTGGTGTACTGCAGATGGAGCATCCATGTGTGTACAGTGACACCAAAACATCTTACTGTGGTTTACTTGCTTGTAACTGTCTACCAAGGGTCATCATCAGCAGGTTCACACAGCTACTTTGGGAGCCATCTTATGCATTGAAACAAAATAACTTTTGTGGTGTAAAATTTCATTTGCGGATCAGGTTCAAGGAATGTTAAAAATATATATATACATTGTGTATATATACATATATATATAAAATGGCATCTTTAAAATTAGAAACAAAATTCTTTGCCATGATTTTTCTCCATATTTGACCTTTAAAGGGTTGCAGTTGATAATGATAGGCAAAATTATTGATCAGTAAGATTGTTTTGTGTCATTGTATACATTCTTCAAAAGGTTTTTATATATATGAAATTGCTTGTAGAATATCTATTACATTTGTATAGAGGAATTATCATAAATTTTGTAGTTATTACATAGTCAAGAGTTTCCTGTTCTTTACCACCCCAACACCAAAATTTCAGTCCAGTTCAGTGTAATGTAATTCCAATGCATATTTATATTAAGTATTGAGGCAAGATGTATATAGGTGTTGGGTGTTTCACCCCTTTACCGTGTATATCATAAAAACATTTTTATGCCTGGGCAAAACAGCAGAGCCAGACATTTCCTAGAAGCCATCTGATCTGGATCTCCTCCATTTTCTCTTACAGTATGGTAGCTCAGATTCTTCAGAGCAATGAAAAATTTATTGGTCCATGCTCAGTAAATTAATATTCCTGAATTCATAATTGTGTGCATGAATATTCATGAGGTAAAGGTTTAAACAGAGGTCAGTGATCTTAACCATCCTCTCCTGGAACAAGAGTGTTCTCTGGAACACGTCACCTGCTGAAGCACGCTGGAAAAAGTGTGACAGACGGAAGACAGACAGACAATGGAAAAGTGATCCCTATGTGTCACCTCTGCTTATTGCCCCTGATTATAGCAGATGACACAAAAACTAGTCTCAAATAAAACAAGAGACAAAGTGATTAAACATTCCTCCATTTGCTGCAGCAAGTCAATGAAATCTCAACCCAGTGATATACTTCTTGTGTCTCCGGCTGTCTGTCTGTCCATCATGCTTCAGCATGTGACACATTTGTTCCAAAGAACATTCTAGTCTCTTGTTATCTGCTTTTCATGTTCAAGCTGCAAAAACTGGTATTCAACTTTCTATATTTTTTACAAATATATCATTATATGTGCCATTCCATTTTCCAAAATGAAAATTACATATAGACCCCTGATACATTACACTTGCTCAATTCACAGTTAAATCAATTTATTTTGCTATGTCTGCTTTGTATATACAAACTTGTTTTAACCCTTTCCCTCATAGAGGAAACCATGTGAACAACATAAAACTCGCAGTAACTCACAGGCTGATCTGGTTTTATGCTGTTCGCTGCTCCTCAGTGGTCTGGAAAATACGACTTTATAATTAAATTTGGTAAGGTTTAACTGTGGTTTTCTGCAGATCAGGCTTTATGTGGTACCAATTAAGTGTGTCAAAATAAGTCTATATGAGGGAAAGGGTTAAGCAACTGTCCAAGGGATATTGCAAAAGCGGTCTCTGAATGAAACGGATTTTGATTAATATACTTTGTATCTGTAACCGATTTGATTTTTATTACATGTATAAATAAATATCATCTTCGTAGTATCCTAGTGAAACAGCCTTTCAATAAATTAACTGTCACCTAGTTAATTAATATGTATATGTTCTTTTCTACACACCAAATCCTAGCTGTTTAATTGGTCAAATGTTCTTCAAGGGTACCCAAATGTCATTTCAATTGCGAAGTAAGCAATTTTCGTTTCGTCGTGTTGAAAAATCTATACATAAATTGAAATGGTGAGATTAATGGTAATACAAACTTTGTCAAATAGTGACCCTTAAATCATATTAAATTTGTTTCAATGTTTGAGGCAGATTACTTAACCCTTTCCCTCATATAGACTCATTTTGACGCACTCAAAAGGTACCACATAAAGCCTGATCTGCAGGAAGCCAAACTCAAACCTTACCAAATTTAATTGTAAAATCCTCATTACCAGAACACTGAGGAGCAGCGAACAGCATAAAACCTGATCAGCCTGCGAGTTACTCGCAGGCTGATCTGGTTTTATGCTGTTCGCATAGGTCTTTTCATGGTGTCCTCTATGAGGGATAGGGTTAATGTGCAACTGGTAAAAAATCACAGACACCTTCACATCCTCAAAGAGAAGATGTGGCTACTCTCAGCATTTACTATATTATCTATATTATTATTAAACTATATCAATAATAATTGTCCAATTAGGAATGGCTGTTTTTTTTGTTCATATGTGGAAAAACTTATGTATCAAAACATAATCAAGTGGAAAATTAGCATGCAGCTCCTCACTTAATTGTGTCTTTCAGAAAATATTGAGACAATTGGTCACTGAATGCATTATTTTCTTAGTATGCCTGCAATTTAAATTAGCAGCTGCTGGTCACGTCAAGTTGTTTAATAGTCTTAAAGATAAAAGTAAATACTTTCAGGGGGGGATACTGAATGGTTGTTTAACCCTTTCCCTCATATATACTCCTTTTGACGCCCTCAATAGGTACCACATAAAGCCTGATCTGCAGAAAACAACAGTTAAACCTTACCAAATTTAATTACAAAATCCTCATTTCCAGACCACTGAGGAGCAGCGAACAGCATAAAACCTGATCAGCCTGCGAGTTACTCGCAGGCTGATCTGGTTTTATGCTGTTCGCATAGGTCTTTTCATGGTTTCCTCTATGGGGGGAAAGGGTTAAGAATTGTTTTGCAATGTATGCCTTATACAATCCTGTTGCACACAGTATTATTGCATGCAATCCTTATCACACTATTAATGTTTGAAGAATCATTTCATTGCCCTGTATATACTGTACACATTATGTTTTCATGAAGCAAAAGATACTGTCAAATTAGTGAATATTAAAAAAGAAATACTTGAAACATAAACAAGCAATACCATAATTCTCTGACTTTTTTTATTAATTCTCACATATACATACACAATTTGAAAGGTCCTTTTATCTTCACAATCTCTAGCTGTGGTAATGATTTGTGGAATATATATGAGAATATTTTTGTGGTAGCTCTAGAATTGACCAAAAATTATAAGTACCGTCCTCTTTAGGCAGAATCTGAAGTTTATTGTCAAATATCCAGTGACAATTACCTATGTAGACACAAATACTTTAGCCTTTTATGTTGTAGGTCATAGTGTTCTTTTAACTCTTAAGATGCCTCAAAAGAAATGAATAAAACTTGTCAAAGAACAGACTAATAATAAGCCATCTCCTTTGTAATGAACTTTGATTTCATCATACTTACAAATTTATTTAAAATAACAACACACCATGTAAACACATTGTTAACTCAATATACAGCTTTCTCTAGTTTATCCCTGCTTTCTCCCCCCTAGTACAGTGTGGATAATACATAAATTAATATTACATGAAAAAGAAATGAGTACAGTAAGTTTGTGTGAAAATTAAAAATCAATCCATATGTATGAAAAACTTCCATCATGTGTCTCTTAAAGGAACTCCACACAAAGGGAAACAAATAATGTGGAATACAATAAAAAAAATTCAGAGGTGAAAGCAACTGGCCTCATTATAATTTCATTATCAGTCATGAACTGAGGAATGACTTGATAACATTAAAATTCAGGATTGTGACAGGAAATATTACATCCCCTCCAAAGAAGTTATTTAGAATTTTCAGGTATAATACTTGACAGTAAACACATAATGTTTATGAAGTGTTTAGTCAAACAAGAGGGCCAAGATGGCCCTGAATCGCTCGCTTGAGAAACAGTGCCTTCACTGACTATAAGAGTCATCTGAATACATAAACCATGCAAAAGTGGCCCTAGGGCAGGGCAAATTGTGACCCCAGGGCCATGATTTGAACAAACTTGGTAGAGGTCTACTAGGCTATGTTACACCCTAAATATTTTAACTCTAGGCCTTGTGGTTTCTGACAAGAAATTTTTCTAGTGTTTCCTATTTAAGTCTATGTAAAATCAAGTGACCCCTGGGGCAGAGCCAATATTGACTCCAGGGCCATGATTTGAACAAACATGGTAGCGGTTTACTAGGCCATGATACATACCAAATATCTAAACTCTAGGCCTTGTGGTTTCTGACAAGAAGGTTTTTCTAGTGTTTCCTATTTAAGTCTATGTAAAATATAGTGTTCTCTGGGGCAGGGCCAATCTTCACCCCAGGGCCATGATTTGTACTAACAAAGTAGAGGTCTACTAGGCCATGTTACACCAAATATTTAAACCCTAGGCCATGTGGTTTCTGAATTTTAATTTTTCCCCCCGGGGGGGCCAATTTTGAGCCCAGGTCATTATTTGAACAAACTTGGTAGTAGTGGTGCACTAGACAATGCCATACTCCAAATATCTAAGCTCCAGGCCTTGTGGTATCTGACAAGATTTTTCTGGTTTTTCCCATATTAGTCTATGAAAAATAAAGTGACCCTGGGGCGGGGCCGATTTTGACCCCAGGGTCATTATTTGAACAAACTTGGTAGTGGTCCACTAGACAATGCCACACACCAAATATCTAAACTCCAGGCCTTGTGGTTTCTGACAAGAAGATTTTTCTAGTTTTTCCTATATAAGACTATGTAAAATCATGTGACCCCTGGGGCGGGGCAAATTTTGACCCCAGGGTCATGATTTGAACAAACTTGGTACATGTAGTGGTCCACTTGACAATGCCACACACCAAATATATAAGCTCCAGGCCTTGTGGTTTCGGAGAAGATTTTTTAAGATTTCACATTTTAAATTCTATTTTTAGCTTTTGTGACCCAGATATGCAATGGACCTGAACCATTTGAACAACTGTGGTAAAGCTTCTTGCAAGGAACATTGGCCTGTTGGTTTCAGAGGAGATGTGGTTTGAAACAATTGAGGACGACCAACGGACAGCCATTGATTCTAAAAGCTCACATGAGCACTCAGGTGAGCTAAAAAAGTTTTCCACCATATTTATTTTTAACTCTTTTGAAAAATCAATCATCTTTCCAGGTAAATGAAAACAATATAATTACGACAATGTGTTCTACCAAGGCTGCAATTACCCTATGTTCTAACGTAAAATTTGGAAATGACACAAAAACAAGACCAGATGTGACTTTGCGGCATGTATATCATGATAAACCAACAGGTGTTATGAAGCCCATAATATGGATATGACGTAGCTTAGCAATGGTCTCGTTGGTTAATTATCTTTCAGCTTGCAAAACGGCACCAAATTTACCAGAAAGGAAGGGGAGAAAATGTTTCTTTTCAAATGAAAATTTAATGAGGTCAGATTGGAAAGAAAACCATATTAATTCTCTCTGAAACTGACCCCACAGCATCAGTGACGTAAGCAGGTAATAAAAAGCCCCAAAAATATGTTTTGTGTTTGATGAGACAATTATTGTCCCCACCTTTTGAAATCCTTGGCAGAACACTGTATGCTCACACTACAGCTAATGTGTATGTTCTAGATTCATATTTAGCAACTTCATCCAAATAGGTAACATAAAATCAACTGACATATCTGACAATATCCAATAAACACAAAACAACAGAAATCTTCACAGCATGTAACTTTTAAGCTTTGTGGACA